>JAUMHM010000078.1:26517574-26527732 GCA_032362435.1 Melikaiella ostensackeni
ATATTGGATTTTAGACAATGGAAGGCCAGCTGATCGAATTGAAAAAACCGATCCGGCGATAGCACGAATCGAATGTCAATTTTTCGACATTCGATCGGTGGGCCGATCGAATCGAAAAAAACCGATCCGACAGTAGTACGAATCGAATGTCGGGTTTTCGACATTCGAAGCCCGTTCAATGTCGGTTTGAAATCGAATCGAATTTTTTTGCACACGTCTAGTCTAGAATCAAGAATTCGTTTTTAATCTTACATCAACTTTGAATTAAATTAATAAAAAATCGATTTGTCTCAAGACAAGAAATCTTTTATATTCTTGCATCAACTTCGAATTATGTTGATGAAAAAATTTTTACTATAAAAAAACCAGTTTAAAAATATTATGAAGTGCTAAAAAAATTGTAATAATTATTTTTAGAGATCCTTCAGTCAGTTTTGAGATATTAGCTGTGAAAATAAGCCCATCAAATTTCATTAATTTTTCTGCAATCGTCTTCAAGTTATTGTATCCATAAGAAAGTGTGACATCCACACACAAATACATCCGGACAATTGCTTAGAACATTGTATTAGACATTTTTAAATTGAGGAACGTTTGATTAAACTTAATTTTTCAATTTTTAACTTTTCGAAACTAGTACCATTACAAAGCTTCCTCTATGAGGAAGCAAAAATACTTTAAACTAAAAAAGTGCCTATTTAAAAGGAATTACTTTCATACTTTTTAACAAAGTAGTTAAACTTTCAACCAATTAGTTGAATTTTCGACCAAAAAAGATTTTTGTTTCAAATCAAAAATAGCTGAATTCAACCGAAAAGACGAAATTCAACAAGAGTTCAATTTTCAATCAAGAACAATTTTCCAGTCGAGAAAGAAAAACAATTTCAATCAAATTGTTGAAGTCTTTAGCCAAAAAGGCGAATTTTTTACAAAGCAGTTAAATTTTCAACCCGAAAATATGAATTTTCAACAGAAAAGTTCATTTCCAACAAAATAGTGCAATTTTCTACCAAAATAGTTGAACTTTTAATCCAAAAAGACAAATTTTCAACAAAATGGTCTCAAGCCAAAAACACGAATTTTTAACAAAAAGTTCATATCCAAGCTAATAGTTAAATTTTCTACCCAAAAAGATGAATTTTCAACAAAACAGTTGAACTTGCAATCAAAAAGACGAAATTTAAATGAAATGATGAATAATCCTTAACCAGAGAAATGAATTGTTAACTGTAGAAAATTCAAGAAAAAAAAACGGCAACCCGTTTTCGAAAAAATTGACATTTTTCAATTTTTTTTATTTATGGATTGAAATGTTTATTTATTAAATTCTCAGGTAAAATGGTATAAATATAAAAATTGTAACACTTGTTCTTAATATAAAATTCGTTTTATTCTTGAATTTTCAACTATTGAAAATTAAACTATTTAACATTTTTAAAAACTGAAAATTTAAACTTTTTATTCCATACATTTTTTTTTGAAAAAAACCGGTTGTGACATGTCATGTTTTGAAAAATTAATAGTCATTCAATGAAACTTCAGTAGGGAATTTATGAGATTCAAAAAAATCCAAATTCTGATCACTCCTTGTAAGGAGAAAGGAATTATCTAGAATTTGCGATCAAAGTTTTTATTCCAAAAATTTGTCTTAAACATGGAAACGGTGACAATATAGAAAAAATGAACTTTTTTTAAAATTTCTTTCTTTTTTTTTAGGCGGAATAGTTTCCGTAGTAGTTTCCGAATACTATTCTTTCATTTTATCATTTTTAAAAAACTGAAATTTCTTAGTATAATCCATTTTTTCATTACTTCACTGAAAAAAGTGGCCTTGCCCATAAAAGTATCAAAAAAGTAAAAAAGTGTGCAACTTCGAGTCCTGATACTACCCATTTGCAAATCAATTCCTGCCATTTTAATTAAATAAGAATTTATATTCATTTATTCAAAACCTTCCTAAAAGCTAAAAAATAGATTTTTAAATTATTCAACTATTTTTTAAGCTTTTTAAATTTTCAGTTTCACGAAAGTTCAAAAAATATTTTTATTGCATATCACATAAAAATAGGTAATTGAAAATCACATACTTAAAAATTGGAATAATACATACCTTAAACTTTCAAAAAATCCTCGAATGTACCTTTTTAAGGAAATTTAATCTATTTTCGAAAACTTAAGTTAAACTATTTGATGTATAAAATAAATAATATGAAATATTAATATAAAATAAACAAAACTTCAGAAATCGATACCTAATTGTTTGATTTCCTTGTTAAAATTTCTTTCCTTTGAACTATGATTTCTCCTCTTTCCCCGATAAAAAAATAATATTAAACACAAAAGATTGCAATATAAAATGTTGTACAGTACAGAATATTAATTTATCTCACAATTTGTTCTAAAATACTTCAACAAAATTATATTTAGTAAGAAAAAAAACGAGTGACTTGTATAAAAATCAATCTCATTTTCAATCCTTTTATTCTCGAAATTTCCTTTATTTTTTCACAAGACACAGATTGCTTATTAATGATAAAGTATATACAATCGTAACATTGCATTCACACAATTCACTTCTGTGTTGTATTGAATTTTTACCTTTTCTGTAACACGATTTCAACGTAAAAATTGACATCATTATTCAACCATTACAGTTAACAATATTGGAGCAAAAAAAAAAGGAAAATTCAACCCTTCAAACGTCTATATCACTATTTATATTCAAACATGAGATTGGAGGTAAAAGTACGAAGAGATAAAACATCCTTAAAAGATCGTATTTTAATAAATTCCTTGATCTACGAGTTCTTTTCCATTTAAAATTAATTAAGAATTACTTAAGTAATATGTGTATAAAAAAATAAAACAAATGATAAAGATGAAGATAAAAAGGAAAGCTTTTTTTTAGTAAATGTAAAGTTGTGCGTATATACGTGTACGAAACTTCGAAACCAGCACGCTAATAAAATGACTGTTAGTTTTTATATTTAATCGCGCCTTTGATCTACTGTGCGGGCTTTCGGAAAAACGAGAACATTTTCTTTTTGTTCCTAATTCCCCAACCACTCTTTAATTCTTTTCTAGGTAAAATGGTTCCATTAAAATTTGTTTCCTCCAAAACTTTCACAATTTGTTTCCTCCAAAACTTCCACAATTTGTTTCAGCCAAAACTTCCACAATTTGTTTCATTTTTGAATTAAACTATTTTTATTTTATTTTTTGGAATATATTCTGGAAAAGCTGCGTTTTAATTCTTAGATTTCCATTACCGAAATTTACCATGGAAACGAATCCTCGAGGAATCTATGCCGGTAAGACGAACCTAGGATAATAAAACCAGAGTGCCAATTTACTTTTTTTTTTTGTGGAGAATGTACGCTAAAAGGCATATTTTTTGTTGTTGGCAATTACCGAAAAAAATTGTCGGTATTCTCATCTGTCTTTCATTTATTTAGGGAACGTTTATATAAAATAATGATCGATACATCGTTTAGCTGCTAAATCGTATCATCTGGCTTCATTGATTCAATGTAGAAAAGGTAGGAGCTCTAAATTTAATTTCTTTTAACTTGCGTCTCAGGTACAAGTTCACTCAAGCAAGATCGTACAATTCTAAGAGCTGCACTCACACTCTCTCTCTCTTTCGTGAATCACAAAAAATCTACGAGAAACAATATAATTCTTGCCTCCCGACGGACGTTCGATTAAAAGTCAACTCGAATTAGCTAGTCTTGTCACAATTTATTATTGTAAATATAATATATTTACACATATACCTAAGTTTCAAATATCGTAACATCATCCTTGATGAAGGCGTGAATTTTTGGTTGTTTTTTTTTTGTTTCTTTTACTTTAAAGAATAACAATCATAGTAAATAACTAAGAAGTAGCTCGTAAATAAGAGTTATGACCATTGATGCACAAGTACGACGTAATTGTGTCCTGTTGGATAAACTGTCTTTTTCACTCTCCCTTTCTCTCCCTCTCTTTCTCTCTATCCCTCACTGGGTCGGTTTTTAAGAATCTGTAAAAATGTAAAGCTATGTCGGTGGTTTTCCTTCGCGCACGCCGATTACTTGATTCTTGAATCGTGAACTTCGCACGGATACAACTCGAAGAGGAAAAGTTCCTATAAATGTATTTCTATACAAGCCAAAAAACTTAGCATACCTAAGAAATACGATTCGGCATTCTCAAATATACTACTAATTGTAGAAACGCCCGCGAATTTTCACGCGTAACCGACTTATTTTTTCCGAATATCATATAAAAATTATAAAACAGAAAGGGGGGCCTTCAACATGTTTGCTTCGGGAGAGTCAGGTTTAGGAATTCCCACAAGATTCTTAGTTAAGAGAATTCTGCATGCTAACGGGTGGAAGCGAACATGTTGAAATAACATTCCTATGGAGGTTTATACACATGGTAAGTGTGTAATAAAGAAGGCCGTCAAGGCCGTTAGGCCTTCGATATGGGATTGAAATTAAACTCAGAGTTTCCGCTTCCCATCCGAAAAATTCTCTGCTCACTGTTTCGCTCGAGAACAGGCAGCGTTTCGAGAAAAAAGAATGACCCTAGTCAGCATCACCGGTTGCTCTCTAAGGCAATAAAAAAATGAGCGATAAGAAGTATGTGCTTTCCTATTCCGTTGTTTGTACTTCGGAAGAATGACAAGACGAAGACATAATTTACTTGCAAGATACTGCTGCATGAAACGGTTCAAACTTGGAGAACAAGAGATCAAAGGTGGCTTTGAGCAGATGCCAAATGTCGATTCATGGCGTACAGCGATTTACTACTTCGGTGGGTAGAAACTCGAAATACCGTATCAACTGTAGGGTTTAAGTTTTGATACAGTTTAAGTTATTTTTCAAATTAAAATCTGAAACGGTTTAAGACCCTGGGTTTGTGTAAACGAGGCCATGTACGCGTTAATTAATTACGTAGCTCATTCTGCGAAAGTGTACTGTATTATGCGCTAATAATAACGATGTTATGAATGTGAAACCGTCGATAGTAGCAGTGGGAGGAGTAGTAGAGCTGTAGCAGTAATAGTAGTTCAAGATCTCGTATTGTTGATGATGACGTAATTTCTTGGTGGAGTGGTACCTGACGATTATCCCAGAGATGGGAAGTCATGCTCATCGTCCACCTTTGGAGCGTTCTGACGGCCACGAGGCGATCGTTGCTCCGGCACCACAGCCTGCAATTTCAAAGCATCCTCAATCTGTAGAATTAACAGAAGAAGAACCCAATTTTATTACACTGATTATCATACTAAAGATGGAACAAAAATACCTATGCTCATCAGAAGGTACCTTTCTTTCCAAGACTGACAAAATTATATTTTTCAGTTTCACTTTATGGAATTTCATTTCTCAATTCAAGTCGTCTAGTGGAGTATATATTAGCATGAAATCCGTATTTTAATATATATATATAAGACTTTATGATGAAAAAACTGTAAGTTATAACACTTACAGGGCTGCCAGAGCCTAATTTATTTTTAAAAAGTGACCTATTTAAACCAAAAAATTGACTAATTTCTAACCCAAAAAGTGACGGCAATTGACAAACAGTGACTAGTGAATTTTAACGACACCCAGGATAAATCCATAAGAATTCAGAGCGAATTCAAAACAATTCAAATTAAAAAAAGAATTCAGAATAATTCAAATGAATTTAAAAAAAAAAATACAAAAATCCGAAATATTCCATTGATTTCAGGAAAAATGGAAGTGAATTTAGCAGAATTCCAGGGAATTCAAGAGACATTGAGGAAATTCATAAGAATTCAAGGTGAGTTTAGAAGACTTCAGTGTGAATTCAATAAAACTAAAAGAAATCCATTGAACTGAGTGAATATAGAAAAAAATTACAGTGAATTCAAGAGGATTCCAAAGAATTCAAAATAATTCCGGATAAACTGATGAGAATTCTAGGTGGATTCCAAATGAATTAAAATGGATTGAATTTTTTCTGTTTATCCAAAATATTTTATTTATTTCAGTAAAATTGGAGTAAACTTAGAATAAATAAAGTGAAGTCAAAAGCATTCAGGGTGAATTCGAAACAAGTTAATAGAATCCAAAAGCATTCAAAAGAATTCGATGAGATTTATAAGAATTCCAGGTGAACTTTCACGAATTCAGAGTAAATTCAAAATAATCGAACCGCCCCGATCCAAAGGGGATACGCGTGGATTCAGCCTGAGAAGTATTGTCCTGAAAATCAATTTTAAAAATCTTTCGAATTTTAATTTTAAGGACTGACACTTGTAGAGAATTTCAAGGCGCAACTTTTTTTCCTCTTGCAAAAATTTGTATGTTTTGTACTTTTTGAAGTAATTGGTAAAAAGTAGGTTTTTCGATTTAAAAAAAAAAAACAATTTTGTTCCACTTTAACTCGCGCTAAATTAGCCAATTTTCAGAATATTTCGATTTCATTAATACTAAATTACGTGTTTCAGTCTTCTGAAACTATTCAAGAAAGAAAAACCTAAATATTTTAGTAAACAAAAAAGTTGTTAATTTTTTTTTTGAGACTGCAAAAATCATGAATTTTAACCTTCTAGCGCTTCGTTTATCGTGTGAATTTTGAGCAATGGCAAACTTCCAGTTTCTTCGGCATCTGGACTCTTGAATTGTTAACTTTTAAAAAATTCTTTTCCTTCAGCGCTTAAATAAGTAGAGATTTTTTTACATCCTTTACTCTGGCAGCTTTTAATCCAATTCAAGGTGGAGGACTTTTCGAAAGTTTTTCTACTTCAAGTGTAGGTTTAAAGAAAAAAGAGGTTGGATTTCGCAATTCGTAATCGTCATAAACACCCATCCAGAATAGGAGAATAGATGAGTGCATAATATCTTTAACACCGTATTTTTTAGTTTTAGACTTTGCAATGTATTCTTTTCCCTAAAATAATAATAAATAATACTATCAACTTCATTATAAAATAAGAATAATTACCTTGGGCTATCTATAATTCAATAAAAGAATTATTTAAGAAATCAAGAATAAAAGTCCTAAAATATTAAATTTCTGATAAAAGTTTATTTAAAACTTTTATTAACGGTTTCCAATCATACCTGATTTCTGGAACATTTTTTCCTATTTTTAATCCATAACTCTTCATGCCTATTTTTTTTCTACCTCGATTCAACTGTATAAAATTCATCAACAAGTAACAATGTGATTGATCGTCTTATGTTTTAAAACGACATGAATTTCAGAAATAAATGGCAATGTAAGTGATCGTCTTATGTTTTAGAACTGTATGAAATTCGTAAACGAGTAACAATGTGATTGATCGTCTTATGCTTTATAACTGCATGAAATTCAGAAACAAATGACCATGTCATTGATCGCCTTACGTTTTAGAACTGTATGAAATTCATAAATAAGTAACAATGTGATTGTTCGTCTTATGTTTCCCAACTGTATGAAATTCAGAAACGAATGAAATGTGAGTGAGCGTCTTACGTTTCAGAACTGAATGAAATTCAGAAACAAATGACAATGTGATTGATCGCCTTATGTTTTAGAACTACAAAAAATTCATAACAAATGACAATGTGATTTATAGCCTTATGTTTTAGAACTGCATGAAATTCAGAAACAAATGACAGTCTGTGATCGTCTCATGTTTCAGAACTGTATGAAATTCAGAAACAAATGACAGTGTGTGATTGTCTCATGTTATAGAACTGCATGAAATTCAGAAACAAATGAAAATGTGACTGATCGTCTTATGTTTTAGAACTTTATGAAATTCAGACACAAATGACAATGTGATTGATCGCCTTATGTCTTAGAACTGTAAGAAATTCATAAACAAGTATCAATGTGATTGATCGTCTTATGTTTGCATTGATCGCCTTATGTTTTAGAACTGTATGAAATTCATAACAAATAACAATGTGATTGATAGCTTTATGTTTTAGAACTGCATGAAATTCAGAAACAAATGACAATGTGTGATCGTCTCATGTTTCAGAACTGTATTAAATTCAGAAACAAATGACAGTGTGTGATCGTCTCATGTTTTAGAACTGCATGAAATTCAGAAACAAATGAAAATGTGACTGATCGTCTTATGTTTTGGAACTGTATGAAATTCATAAACAAGTAACAATGTGGTTGTTCGTCTTCTGTTTCACAACTGTATGATATTCATAAGCAAGTAACAATGTGATTGATCGTCTTGTGTTTTAGAACTGTATGAAATTCATGAACAAGTAACAATGTGATTGTTCGTCTTATGTTTCACAACTTTATGAAATTCAGAAATGAATGAAATGTGAGTGATCGTCTTATGTTTTAGGAGTGCATGAAATTCAGAAACAAATGGCAATGTGATTGATCGCCTTATGTTTGAGAACTGTAAAAAATTCATAACAAATAACAATGTGATTGATCGTCTTATGTTTCACAACTGTGTTTCTGTCAAAAAAGTAGAAATATCCTAAACTACAGTACATTGAAAGAGTAAATTTTTCGCACTTTTTTTTAGTTTTTTGAGAATATCTCAGAAACCGTTGTAGATATTGCTAAAGTGAGAGGATATTCACAAACTGCGTTAAAAACGTATCGACATGACCTGCGGTGACGGTCAAAAAAACATTTTTTGCCCTTTAAAAAAATGTTCAAACAATTTTTTATTGAAAATTTTAATAGCGAATATCTATTAAACTCGACCTGATAGCAACAAACGGAAGCCAGATTCGTGTTCAGCATTGAAAAGTACTCCGGAAATGATATGTCGCATTCAGCGAGGACATAGGTCATTTTTGTTGATTAGTGTAATTTGTCTATTCTTCAAAAAAGTTTACCTAAAAACATGTTGGCTCCTTAGTAGCATAAAAAAAAATGAGAAAATAAGGAAAAAGTAAGAGAATGATTTTGATTGACTCTTTTCTTTCTCCTTAATTTTTTTCTTCCCTTTGTTATACACATGTCTCTAATGAGCCGTAAAGGAGGTACTTAGAACTAATTTTGATTTGTGGGCCACGGTGGACTTGAATTGAGTTCAACACAAAAGGGCTTGTACCTCTCGTTTTTCTTTTGAAATCATTTCAGTGATATCTCACGATACTTTTTAGTCCAAAAAGAAAAAGATCACTGGAGGGTTTATCGAATGAACCTAATTTTTTATTTTCATTTTTAGGTTATTACATATATATGTTGCTGTAAAAATAACTTCAAAGTGGTGCTTTTTTTAGCTTAAACGATGTAGTTTGGCATCAAAAAAAGTTATCTAAACGTCAAAGTTTTTTGGACATCCGGAACTATTTAAAATTCAGGAAAAAGTATGAAAAATTTCAGTTTTTATCAGTTTTTGAAAAATTTCTTTACTTCAGAACATGGTCCTTCAAATTTGTCGAAATTTGAAATTGAAGAACATTGAATTTCCCGTCAAACTAAAAATTTTTATATGAAATAGCATATTTCCAGTCGACTATAGACAAAAATAGTCAGAATATGAGTTAAAGCAGACTTGATTTCAAAAAATTCTAAAAAAAATAAAATGTTATATCTCTCATACGTCGAAAGTTATAGCATGTTGAAAAATACCCACTTTCATGAAAGTTCCATAAGAAGTA
The DNA here is from genome assembly GCA_032362435.1 of Melikaiella ostensackeni. NCBI lineage: Eukaryota > Metazoa > Arthropoda > Insecta > Hymenoptera > Cynipidae > Melikaiella > Melikaiella ostensackeni. The sequence goes on from JAUMHM010000078.1 coordinate 26,527,174, forward strand.
TTTTTTTAATATTCGGGTTTTTACTGCAACTTGTGTTGAAAGTTGTTCTTATGATAATAAAAGTACATCCAATAATATAAAGATCTGAAAAGCTTTAATAATTCATGAAATGTATCCTTAAAATCGAGGGCATCAATTTTTAAAAGAAAACTTATTTTTATGGACTAAAACTAAATTTTTTTTTTTTGACAAATTTTTCAGATAACTATAACTTCTAAACTCTATATTTCCTAAACCATATGAGATAAATAATTCTTTTTCTTCAGTGGCGTAACTAGAAACGTAGAGGCCCCCTACAAAATTTTTTAGGCGGCCCCTTTAAAAAGAGCAGTTCATATAATACAAGGTATTGTCCTATTTAAAAAAAGGCCGGATTATAAGTTGCTTAGCAGTGAAGAAAATTTTCCAATAAGTTTAAAAATAAAAGCTTAGGGGTCATCCAAACATTACACAAGGTATTTTAATGACATTTTCAACCTCCCCTCACCCATGTGCGATACCGTAAGATTTGCTTTGGGGGGGGGGGGGGGGGGGGGGGGGGGGGGGGGGGGGGGGGGGG
>JAUMHM010000078.1:26531665-26576417 GCA_032362435.1 Melikaiella ostensackeni
TTCCAGAAAACTTCTTTGAACCTTAATCAACAACTTTCTCACTGGAAGTTTGCCGTTGCTTAAAATTCGCTCGATAAACAAAGCGCTTAAAAGTTAAAATTCATAATTTGTGCAGTCTCAAAAAAAAAAAATTAACAACTTTTTTGTTTACTAAAATATTTAGGTTTTTCTTTCTTAAGTAGTTTCAGAAGACTTAAGCACCTAATTTAGTATTAATTAAATCGAAAGTGAAAAAAGATTGAAAATTTTGTATTCGAAAAATCTACTTTTTACCAATTACTTCAAAAACTATAAAACCTACAAATTCTTGCAAGAGGAAAAAAAGATGCGCCTTAAAACACTTTACAAGTACCAGTCCTTAAAATTAGAATTCGAAGGATTTTTAAAATTGACTTTCAGGACAATACTTTTCAGGCTGAAACCAAGCGTGTCTCATTTTGATCGGGAGAGGTTCAATTCAAGTTAAATTCAAAAAAATTCAGGGTAAATTCAAAGTACACTGGAACCTTCATCTAAGTGTCCTCCAGTTACCGCCTTTCGAGAATTTCAGCTCGTCGATGAGGGGTCCAAGAGACCGAGAGACAGAGGATTGCCGCCGCACTCGGATTCGTTGATGAGGAGGTCCACGCGGTCGAGAGAGAGGCGCGTAGACTTAGCGGAGTTACGCAGTTCCTCATGACTGTTTACATCGTAGAAATTCTTGGAAGAGCCTCATGGTCATAGCAAGCCATACCCGAGACACTCAATCGAGATACCAGTGTAATTCAAATTGAAAAAAAAATCCAAATATTTCATTGATTTCAGTAAAATTGGAGTGAATTTAGAAGAATTCAAGGCAGTACAAGAGATTTCGATAAAATTTATAAAAATTCAGATCATTTTAAAAGACTTCAGGGTGAATTCGAAAAAATATAAGAGAATTCTAAAGAATTTAACAGAATTCGATGAAATTTATAAGAATTCCAGCTGAATTTTTACGAATTCAGGATAAATTCATAAGAAATCACAGTAAATTCAAAACAATTCAAGTTAAATTCAAAAACATTCAGGGTGAATTCCAAACGAACTCAAATAATTGAAAACAATTTAAAAAATCCCAAACACTGGACTGATTTCAGTAAAACTGGAGTAAATTTTTAAAAAATTAAGAATAATCAAGAGTATTCCAAAGAAGTCAGGGTGTATTCGAAAAAATTCAACAGAATTTTAAAGAATTCGGAGTAAATTCAAAACAACTATTCAAGTTAAATTCAATAAAATTCAGGGCAAATTCAAAATAATTCAAATGAATTGAAAAAAATCCAAAATATTCCATTGATTTTCAGTAAAATTGGAGTGGATTTATAAGAATTCAAGGAAATCCATACGAGCTCACGATGAATTAAAAAGAATTCAAGAAAATTCATAAATCGGTACGGACCTGAATTCAACAATGGTTAACCCTGAGGTTCTTTGTTTCAATTTATTGAAAGAAAAGTGATTTAAGTGATCCTTTTACTTTAAAAAGTGACTAAAAAGTGATTTGAGAAAACAAAGTGACTAAAAGTGTCTGTGTGGCAGCGAACATTGAGTATTTTTTTGACCCCTCTAAATAGTTAACGGTTGATAATAAAGACAATAAAATGAAACCTTAATAACAAAAGTAGGGATAGATACCTGGTAGTAACAGCGGTACACCTAAATTTGGCTCAAATTGTACATACTACTTGAAAATTACATAACGAGCTCTAATTAATAAAATGTCTAGAACTAGAATCATAGAAGACTAACGGTTTATGAAATTTTTTATCTTAAGTAAGGAGACTATCCCTATCTACCATAGACATAATTCTGAATTAAAAAATTAAATAAGAAATTAACAAAAAAAAAAAAAACATCAAAAACTCAACATTTTAACAGGAAAATCAGTCTGTAAAAAGAAAGAGAACACTTTTGAACATAAATAATAAACGAAATAAACTTCGTTTTTGAAACTCACAGGAGGACCGCGAGAATCAGCGGCATCCCTTAGTGGTCCTCCACGGTTTCCGAATCCACGACCACCACTGGGGCGATCACCACGTCCTCCGCGTCCTCCACGGCCTCCACGACCGCCACCACCACGACGGTTATCGCTGAATTGGATATCGATATCGAAAACGCGTTTCTGTCTTCCAACTCGCTGAGGATACTCAGTAGTGAGGTCATAATCTTCTTCATCCTCATCCTCCTCTTCGCCTTCCTTCTTTTTCTCAAGAGCGTACATCTTCTTCCAGCGAGTCAAGTCTTCACCTTCACCAGCCTTGCGCAGATTGTATTGGGGCTTAGTACGGCTGCCTTGTTTCGCTTTCCATTCGTCCAAAGTAATTTCTCGCGATTCTTCCTCTGCTGGCTTCTCTTCGTTGGAGGTATTAGCAAGCTCACCTTCCTTTCCTTCGACAGCGGGCGTAGACGCATCGAGTTCAGGTTTCTCCGTGTCCCAATCGTTATTTACCGTGTTCAAACTTTCTCTGTGGAAGAGAAGGACAATTGATCAAAAGATGGTCAGTTGAAGAATATGCAAAGTGGGAATGGAAAGTTTCTTTTAATTCTACTTGGAACTTACTCAATCTCGTCGTTGGTAGATCCCCAGTTGTGGCTACCAGCGCCATCCTTCTTGTCAACTGGTTTCACTCCACTGTAACCAGGTCTGCTTTAATTATTTAGTGTTTTAGACAAAGAGCTTCAAAAAATGTACTTAACATAATTCTCCAAACTGCTGATGTTTTAATTCTTATTTGCAGTTTCAAATTTGAAAATCTATCATACTTCTAAATTAAAATGGTGTTCACGAGCATGCAAAATGTGTTACATGATAAAATCCTTACCTCGGCAGCCTGTTTATGGGCATAAGCAAAAAAATACAATAAATTGTCAGTTAGAATCATTAGCTTTTCAGATATTAAATATGAATACAACTGACATTTGCAGGGATCACAGCAGATCAGTAGTTCAATTTTAGATAAAAAAGGAGATTAAAATGGGATTTCATTTATTATTAAAAACTTTTGGTATCATACGGGTATCTCGTGAATATAACACGAAAGTGCCATCTAATAACAGTAGCGCCTTTTCTTTAGCATACGTTTTCTAGTCATTTTTGGGTTTTACAAATTTCCCTTAATAACTTTGAAAAATCTGTTGTCTCGTAAATCTTGTTGTCTTCAGCCCTTTCTACTGATGAAAATACATCAGAAAAAAGTTCGAAAAGATCAAAGATTGAAAAATAGATAAACAGAATTGAAAAATGCCCATGTTAGAATTTATTAATTTTTTTTTTAAGTATGTAAGCTAGAAAGAAATAATTTGAGAAACACAAAAATGACTATTTGAAAAACCTACTTTTTCTGTTTTTGTTTCCTTGGACTTTAAAAATTTTTTCTAATGAATTTTTATCAGTTGAAAGCTCTCAGATGATCAAAACATTTTTGAATAATAGTTTTAAAAAAAAATTACAGTGTAAAAAAAATACAAAAAATTATTATTCTCGAAAGTAACAATATTTGAATAAGAATTTTTTATAATACGCAGTTTGCTAACATGTAAAACCAAGCCATATAACAATTAGCTCCAAATGAATTACACTTTATTGAGGGCCCTAATACGCTACTTTTTTGCATTTTTCTTAATATCACTACTCTCCTTTTTTCCCTTTTTCTCGTTTTCCCACTTAAATGCGAACTGAATTGATAGACCCCAATAAGGAAATTCAACTATTTTCAGTTGAAAAATCTACTATTATATTTTTGGTTGAGAATTCATCATTTTTTATTAAAAATTGTATTATTTGGTCGAAATTTCATATTTTCAGGTTGAAAGTTCAACTGTTTTATAGAAAATTCGTCTTCTTGGCTTGAAAATTCAACAATTTGGTTGACATTTTTTACCTTTGTTAACCAAAAAATCTTTCTTGGTTGAAAATTCGTCTTTTCCGTTTGAAAATTCATCTCCTTTGGTAGAAATATAATCTTTTCCGGTTTAAAATGCAACTTTTTGCTTGAAAATTAATCTATTTTGGTTGAGGATTCAACTGTTTTGTTGAAAAATCATCTCTTTTGATTGAATTCAAATATCAATTACTTGGTTGAAAATTCATAGTTTTGTTTGAAAATTCAACTATTCGGTTAAGAATTCCACTGTTATGTTGAAAATTAAAATCTTTTGTGGTTAAAATATTAACTATAACACTTTATATTCAGAATTCGTCTTCTTTCGTTGAAAATTCAACTGCTTGATTCAAAATTCAAGAATTTGGTTATATTTTCTTTTTTTTTCTTGACTAAAAAATCTTTCTTGGTTGAAAATTCATCTTTATTGGTTAAAAGTGCAACTGTTTGGTTGAAAATTAATCTCTTTTGGTTGATGATTCAACTACTTGGGTGAATGTTTTTTCTTTCTTGACTAAAAAATCTTTCTTGGTTGCAGATTGAATTTAATATAGTACCCATATTAATTTTATCTAAAAGAATTCATTCCCCCATTATCGTGAAATATCTCCTTATTTCCCCATGTTTGGAGCATTTTGGTCTGTGGAGCCTGTTATTGATACAGTTGAAAAAATGACTTTTTTTGGCTTCTTCTTGTAAGTGGTATTTATACATTACTTATTTATCGTATTCATATTTCCTTATTTCCCCTATGTTTAGAGCATTTTAGCCTGTGAAGCCTGTCATTGATACAGTAGAAAAAAATGACTTTTTTTGGCTTTTTCTTGTAAGTGGTATTTTAGACCCAGATTTAAATAAAATTAGCAAATAGATTTAGGAAAATTTGAAATTGGTATCAGCAAAAAAAACTCTTTTAAAGCGTCTGTTTTTCTAATGTCTTGAACTTCTATTAATGATTCTTGAGAAATGAATTGAAACTTTGTAAAAAGGGGGAAAATTGGGTCAAAATTATCGATTCTAGGTATTTAAGAGGATTTTTCCGATTTCAGGGGAAAAAGGGGGCTTAGGTAAAAAAGGGGACGGACTGTTATCCCTGCATTTGAATATAGTTAAAAAATTAATTTAAAAAATTCTCAATGATTGTTTCCTAAGGGCCATTTTTGAAATCACAAGACTGATAAAAAGGGCGACTAATTGTGACGAGATCAAAAAAAGACCCACAAAATAGTGAGACATGAATAAATCGAACTACTGCCCTTTTGAACTTGCTACAGAGAAAGGAAATTAGCAACACGACTCTTCTTAAAATATGCTAAATGAAAACTGTAAAATGAACTGCAAATGAAAATGAAACTTACGTTTTGTCCGAACCGGATTGCCGATCAAATTCGCGTTTTCCACGGCTATCGTATCCACCACGACCTCCACGTCCGCGGGGACGATTGAATCCACCGCCACTGCCACGGTCGCCACCGCGATCGCCGCCACGGTCATTGCCACCAGGACCGCCAGTGCGAGGTCCACCACGTTGTCCACGGCCATAGTCAGGGCGTGCGTTGTCACCAGATCCTCGAAAATCACGAGGACGAGGAACCGAGAACTCGCGAGGTTGATCACGAGGCTCACGATGTTCGCGGGACTCTCGGAAATCTCGACTTTCGCTGTAATAAAGGAAAACAAGTTAGGAGTTATTAAAATAGAAATCAATTTTCTGAAATAGGTAATTTGATGTTTATGTTGACGATAAATAGTGTCGATTACATATTCTTCAAGGATGTTCTACGTGTAAAGTAGGGTGGTCCAAAAGTTGCAAAGTTCGAAAAATGCAATGTGCACGTGGAAATTCTTCCTTTTTGAGAAAAAGAAAATCCCTAAAAAACGTAATCCAATCTGAACGTTGCTTTCGTTCTTACGAAAAATTGTTTAGGGCAATATTAACCCAATTTTTAATGGTAAATTTAATGTTGTGTAATTTTATAGAAAAAAAAAGGTTTAGATACATATTTTTACATAATTTACTCCAACTTTTGATAATTAAGACTTTTAGTGTATCTAGATTTATATATATATTTTTTCGATACAAATGCATTGCTACCATTTAAATTGTTTTAATTATTTTTTATTCACAGATAAATAAAGAAGGTCTAAATAAAAATAATTTATATTGTACCAATGAATTCGTATCGAAAAAATATATATAAGTCTAGATACACTCAAAGTCTTGATTACTAAAAGTTAAAGTAAATTATATAAAAGAAGTATTTAAAAATTGTCTTCTAAACCTTTTTTGTAAGCACAAAAGCAACAAGATACCTTTAACCTCGTTTAACCTTTTACCTCGACAAGGAAGTGCAAGATTTCATCCGTTGGATTAAATTTTTGTAGGGACTTCCTTTTTCTCAAAAAGGAACAAGAATTTCTACGTGCACATTTCATTTTTCAAACTTCCAGATTATTAAATCACCCTAGTATAGTCAAGTTAAAAATTACCTAATTTTTAACTTGATTTATGAAATTGATAAAAAAGGGCCATTGGTTATTGTAACAAATTTTAGAAGGGAAACCTAAGCGTTAATAATAAAAAATAGTTGAGGTCATAATTGTTTATTTAAATGTAGTTAATTACATACATATTTGTGTTTTTTCTTCCGCTTTAATTCCGCGTTGATTTACAAAAGCTCATTTTTAGTTAGTCATTTTTTGAATAAAACAATTTGCTAAATAATATTTAATAAAAACGTGACAGGTAGAATTGCAAAGAACTTTCTAAGGAATAGAATGAGCTTTTGTAAATTAAAACTGAATGAAAATTACGATTTTTGCTTAAAGCGGAAGAAAAAATACAAATGCAGTCAATAACTACATTTATATAAACAATGAATTATGAACCCAACTATTTTTGTATTATTTACGCTTAGGGTCCTCAGTCATCACTACCTACTATTCGATAAAAAAGGTGAACTTTTTTTTTCAAAAATAGACGACGATAGGTGAGAAAAATTTTTTTTTCAAGTTAAATACACATTTAAATCAATGATTATTGAAAATTTCGTAATTGAATTTATAAAAGAACTTTGTTTTTGATATACTTTTTATTTGCGCGATAATCAAATAAGTCAGACAACAGTCATCAAATACGCAGGTCTGCCACAGCCTAACTTACTTGAAAAAAGTGACTTATTTAAACCGAAAAAGTGACAACAAAATTCCGGGTAAATTCAAAATAATTAAAATGAATTGAAAAAAAATTCAAAAATCCAAAATATTCCATTGATTTCAATAAAATTTGAGTGAATTTAGAATGATTCAAGGGAGTTAAACAGACTCATGAAATTCATAAGATTACGGTGAGTTTAAAAGACTTCAGGGTGAACTTAATAAAACTAAATAAGAAAAATGAAAAAATCCATTGAATTGAGTGACTTGAGTATAATTGAGTGAATTAAAAAGAATTTAGGATGAATTTGAAACAATTTAAGAGGATTTTAAAGAATTCAGGATGAATTCGAAAAAACTCCAAGAGAATTTGACAGAATTAAAAAGAAATCAGGATAAATACATAAGAATTCAGGGTAAATTCAAAAGAATTTAAATGATTCGAAAAAAATGTCAAAATCCAAAATATTCCATTAATTTCAGTATAATGTGAGTAAATTAAAAATAATTCCTGATTAAATGCAAAATTAACTCAAATCATTTTAAGAAAATTCAAAAAATCCAAAATATTCTATTGATTTCAGTAAAATTGAAGAGAATTAGGATTCAAAGTAATTCGATGAAATTTATATGAATTCAATATGAATTCAGAAGTATTCAGGGTAAATTAAAAAGAATTCACAGGAATTCAAATGAATTCAAGAAAATTCAGAAATGGATATAGACCTCAATTCAATAGTGGTAACCCTTGGGTTTTCCTTTTCAATTTACTTTAAAAAGTGACTAAGGTGATATTTTCATTTAAAAAATTGACTCTAGTGATTTTATCTTCAAAAAGTGACTGTTTGGTAGTCTTGCATATACGAAACAATCTTACTGAATCATTTCCTATTAGCAGTGGCCGACGAGGTATGTTCTTTTTTAAAGGGAATTAATCGACACGCATTCCCCTGGTTTGATATTAAATTTTGTTGACGAAGTTACGACTACTTTAACTCCTCACACCAATGACGCAGATTAATATTAAAAAGACAAAATGAAGTATAAATTTAAAAAGTGTTTTTGATTATCTTCGAAAAATAACACACTAGAAAAAAGTGTCAAGAGACTTATTTCTAGAACTTCTCAAGAGAAATAATTTTGTTCTGTAGACTTTTGTCATAACTCGTTTTTTTTTTTTTTATATACGTGAATTTTCCTTTTTCAAAAGAAAAAAATCTACCTCACCTTGAAAGTTCTGGCACACGATGAAATCTCATGAAACAATTTACCATATCACATTTATCATAATACATAGTACAAATTTAGATTAAAAAACGGCCGGGATTTTTTAGTTAATTGTCTTTCAAAATTTTCAAAAAAATCGCCACCATTTTTTTAATTTAGAAGGGTTCTTTTCTAAATTTTTTTATTTTAAAATGTAGTTTCTAAATCGGTTAACCCTGTATTTTTTGAGATATGAATTATGAATTAGCCATGCATTAGTAACTATGGTAATTATAAACTATAAAATGAACATTTGGAGAACTAACCCAGGAGGTCCACGTCTGTTCTCGTTTTGGTTACGAGGAGGTTTTTCCCCATCTTCACGGTTGCGCCTATTGTTACGCTCCTCCCTCGATTCACCCGAGAACTTCACGTTGCGTTCAACACCAGTAGATCTTGGCTGAGCAGGTTTCTTCTCAGCTGAAAATAATAATTAAAATTCAATTTTATTGAACAAATTCAAACTTTGACTTAAAAGTACTTCAAGTTTACTTAATTTTAGTGAAAATATACTTTTATGGAGTAAGGAAGGAAGGAAAGAAACAAGGAAAGAAGTAAGGAATGAATTCTTTGGCATCGAGAACAATGATTGAAAAAATTTGTAAGTTAACAAAATGTATTTGTTACCAAAAAGTGTTCACTTCAACTTCATATGAACAACTTTTATTCAAGAGTTTCGTTGAATAATAAATTCAAAATTCTGAGATTTTGTAAATAATAATTTAAAGTATAGATCCTCCTCAAAGTTTCCTCTTGCTTATAAAATAATGATGCTTTCAAAAACAGGGTTACAATAAAATCCCAATTTAAAAATTTCCTGCCATAACAGGGCTGACACAGCCCAATTTGCTTGAAAAAAGTGACCAAAATTGAATAATTTTCAACCAAGAAAGTGACTAAAATTGACTAATGTGCATTAATAATACGACTAATGTTCTTTTGAATTCAAAGAATTCGACGCAATTGATAAGAATTTCAATTCAAGAGATTTTGATGAAATTCAAAAGAATTTGAGTGAATTGAACACAATTTTAAAAATTAAAAAATTTCCGTTAAATTGAGTAAAATGTCAGTGAATAAAATTCAGGGCGAATTCAACAGAATTGAAAAATAAATAAATAAAAACCAATGAATTAAATAAAATTCGACTGAATTTAGAGGAATTTAAGGGAAATGAGAAGAAATCGATGAAATTCATAAAAATTCAAGTGAACTGAAAACAATTCAAAAATATTTTAAAAATGCATTGAATTAATTTAGTTCAGAGTGAATTTGGGAGAATTCAAGTGAACTCAGGGTGAATTGAAAAGAATTCAAGAAAATTCAGAAATAAACATAGACCTGAATTCAATACTGGTTAACCCTTGGGTTCCCTGTTTTAATTATTGAAAGAAAAGTGACTAAAGTGACCTTTTCATTATAAAAATTGTCTAGTGACTTTATCTTAAAAAAGTTACAAAAAGTGATTTGAGAAAAAAAGTGACTAAAAGTAATTGTGTGGCAACCCTGGTCATCCACAATTTTATCAGTTTTAACTTCAGTTTATCGAAAATTCCCTGACATTCATTGAGCAGTCTTCAATTTCCTGACCTGTAGCAACCCTGAAAAACTATATGGGGCGTACGATTTCAAAGGCAATTATCACTTCGTGGATTTTCTTGATTTTTGGTTATTGCAAAAAACTTAACAATTTTGTTTATATTTTTAATTTCTTTAGTTCTAGAGATGCTCATATTGTGCCGGAATCCCAATAAATGACACAAAAAATAACACGATTCTGTTCAAGAGAATACGACTCTAAAAAATATTTAATATATTTTTTCCTCTGGATAAATAGCTTGGCATGACCTCAGGTGTACGTGATAAAAATATTGTAATTTTCTGAAGTAAAAATATTTTTTTTTAGCCTTATGACTTATGTTAGTATAGTTATCTGTATGTTGAAAAATAAACAAGGTCATATTCGATTAACTGAGAATCTTTTGTTGATATGAGAATTTGTTGAAAATATAATAGAATAATTTTTCCGGAGCTTTTTTTGATATAAATTTATTTTCAAGATTTTTTTTACGTTCTGAAATATAAAAATTTATTATTTTTCAGTGACATTAAAAAAAAGTTGCACAAAAAAACTACTTTCTTGAATTGCGTTGTTCTGCTGGCTTAAGCTCCGGTAAAAGCAACCAATAGGGAGAGAAGTTCTCCACCGGAACTTCGAAATGCGTCTTCCAATTCATCACTGATTCGCGCCAAATTCAAAATTGATATTCATTCTTTTCAAGTTTTACTATTAGAAACACAATTTATTAAAATCCCTTCTTTCCCTACTATTTGTTTACTATTTTTCTTACATTTTCCGATTTTTAAGGTTACAAAATGTTTTTAAGAAGAAATCTCGACAATTTTCTGAAAAAAATACGTCTTTAAAATAAAGAATCTCGTTTTAAAGACAGAAATTGCAATAAAAGTTTAGAAAATAGAGTGAAAAAAATAATACAAATAGTAAAATCAATAGTTTATAATTTTTTTAATCCAAGAGAAAAGATAAATGCAAAAGTTACTAAAACGTAAACAACTTCCACAAAATTTTGAACTCATTTGCACGGTTGATAAAAAAGTGTGAGTTAACAATGCACAAAACCACAAAATCTAAATAAATTATTTAATTCTGAAAAAAGGGACTATATACGTTACATCTAAATGAAGTCACAAACGTCAGAGTAGTTACAGAATATACCTGAAAAGAATCAAATTTGGAACTTTCCATAAAAAATCTCAAAAAAAGTCAGAGTAATTTGTGTCTTGGCTATTACCATGCTTGGCCATGGGCTGTTATTTTTATCATGCTTTCCAGCAGACATTTTGGTCAGCACATGGCAGCAATTCATCCCCGCTGGAACTTTTAAATATAAAAAAATACTGCTTCCTAAACCCAATATCATTCAACAAAATGACGTTCAACACGAGGAAAGCCTCGCAAAATCGATACAGGTCAATAATTTATTACATGCCAAGCCACCCATAACTCAAAAATCGCGAAAACTTGTAAATCCTCCAAAAATCCAACCTCAAATTCACTTCAGGTCATAAAACTTTGCCAAAACAGGATCACAACCCCTTTTTCGGAGCAAAAACCGTCAAGAACAAAATTCGCAAACTTGCGACCGCGTGGAAACATGTTCACATAAAAATGCAAACCACGGAAAGGAAATCGATTTCGAAAGAGCCAGAACTGGAATTGGAAATTCGGAAAAGTGATAAAACTGCTTTTTTAGGCATGTGGAATGTTGTAAAAGGTCTTGCAAAAGCCGGAAAATCGAGAAAAGTGGAATTGGAGAGCGGGAATGAGGCACGAGGTCGATTTGGTCGGCCATACTGACTCCGAAGTGGAAATCTTTTGGGACTCACCTTGATTTTTCTGGGGCTCGGTTGGCTGCTGGGCATCCTTTATCACACGTGTTTTTGGAGGCTTCGTAGCGGCACTCTTCTGCTCCGGCTGCTTGGCCTTTTCAGAGAGTTTTTCCTTCTTCTTGGCCTCCCTTTCCTGCTCGCGGATTTTAAGGACTTCTAGGGGATCCTCATCTTCGTCGAGAGCCAGAGAGAACTTGTTCTTGACCTGGATACTGTACTCCATGGTCCTTTATCCTCTTTTTGACGAGGATTATGCGAAAATTTCACGGCTACTTTCGAGCCCTTGTGTAACAGAGACATTCAATAATTCCAATATGGCTGAGTTGAAGACTGTCCACGAGGTGCTGGGGAGGATTGGGAGGAACCGCATCAGCGCTGCTTTCCCCCTTTCAATTTTTAGGAATCTAACTGAGGTTGAATTTAACGCAGGGAAGAGCTGAAATGAGAAAAGAAAAAATGAAAATGATTTTTAGTGTCACGGGATTTTCAAAATAAAAAGAGGTTTTTCAGAGAAATGGAGTTGTTTGCGACAGTTTGGGAATAGCTATAGGAAGATTCACTTCCGGTTAGGTTGTTTTAGGTTGTTGAAAGAGGAGATGTATGATTGATAATTTAATGGCAAGCATGGCAACTTTGAGGGAAGTTAGACTGGGGTGATAATGAAAAGTGACTGAGAAATGGGGGTGGTCAAAACATAAATAAAGTGAAATGATAATTGAAAATAAAGCACCTCTTTTGAGAACTGTAGCGTTGGGATGAGAGCCAATCAGCTTCGAGAGATAGCGCGGGGAAATTTGGTTCGTCTTCCGGTTAAATCTCAAATTTTATAAATTTTTTTTTACAAAAACCTGACATCAAAAAAACTGAATCATAAATATTGAAAAAAATTTTAAGAAAATTTTGAATATTTTGAATTCAACTGCGGACGAAGAAAGATCGGAAAAAGTGCAGAGTTCGATCCTAACGAATGAAATTATTTTAATCGATTTGTTCGACATGATAGTGACTTTACTTCTGCTTTACCGACCTCGAATTAAACGTGGGAAATTTCAACAGAAAAAAAAGGCTGCGCCAGTTTTGCAAAATTGGGTTCAATCACAAAATACTTGATACATATTTCAGGAATTTCGGACTAATAAAAGAGGTTAGCTGTTTATTGTTGAATTCCTAAAAAATAATACTAGGAATCAAACAATTTATGGAAATTACTATCTCGTAAATTTTCATGAAACTTTGGCCAAATGAAAAGTTTCATGACTAGTGATGGGCGCTGCTCGGTATTTCACAGTCATGACCAAATCCTGACCGGTCATGACAGTAAATGTTGGTAAAACGCGGTCAGACCCAAATTTCTCCACCAGGAAAGGTTTTTTTATAGAGGAAAATGGTTTAGTTGTTAGAACATACCCTATGCTAAACTTGTACAAAAAGTTTTTGATTCTAAATGTTCCAGTGATTCTCAAAATAATGAAAATGCCAGAAAGCTGAGCATAGCAGACGGCACTTTTGACAGTTTCGCGCGATTTTCAAGGGAAATTTAAAACTGACACTTTATAAATTGACAAATTACATTGAAAATCCGTCACATTTATTAAGCAATATTTTGAAAATAATAGTTAGTAGTATGTTAAGTTATTTTTAATAATAATTCCATTAATTTTATTCCTAAACACTAAGGTGAGTACTTTGTATCTTGTAGGTTATGATCGCGAATAAAAATACTGTTTTTTTTCTTTAACTTGCAATATAAAGTATATACAAATTTAATTATTAATTTACATTTAGTAGTAATTTGCGTAATTTAATTATATATGTATACACATATATGTTAATTATGTGTACCTACTCATGTATAAATGTATTTTAAAAAGTTTTCTAAATAATTTAAAATAAATAATTAAAATAAAATATTTTAAAGTTCAATAATTCCAGGTAAATGAGAAATAAATTTGAATTATACCTTTATTTTAATCTAAAATTTGAAGCATGAAAAGGTATTTTGTTATTTTAAATGATTTAAGGTTTAACGTTAATTTAGTGTTAATTTAGTAGTAAATATTGTGTAATCTCGTATTTTACAGACTTTATTTATCATTAATCAGGCTGACAGAATGAGCAGTAACAAAAGTCCTCTTCCTCAAAAGTTTCTTCATACACATCGTCTATTTCTTCCTTCTGCTCCTCCTTTTTGGATGCACTGATGGTTTTGTTAAAAATTTGTTCCTAGCTCCAGTTGCATGTGCTGTGCATTCATTGACAGCCAAATTAGTTGCTAAAGTCAACCACTTAAATGAAATACAATCAAGTACTTCCGAAAAAATTCAGTTCTTTGCACTGAATTCGAAGAACGTTTAATTAAATTCAAATCCAATATTATAATATAATATAATACATATTAGAGTGGTCGAAAAAACGAAATTTTGGTTTTTTTGAAGTCTCACCCTGGAATAGTTTTCACATGAGAGGACGAGGCTTCGCAAAATCAAAAATTCATTAGACTTTTTGTTTATGCAAGGGTTCTGAATTAGTCATACAATTCCTTTTTTCATTAATAATTATAATATTCACTTAAAACTGTTCGTGTAAAATAAAATTTCTTAATAACATTCAAGCTTTCTTTATTTCTCTTTATATGTAGAAGAAAAAATAATCATAGAAAAATTCGTGTGAATGTGAGAGTTGTTACAAAAATTTTCGTAATTCCAAAGAAAAATAATATTTAAAAATATTTTAAACAATTCTTTTTCTTGAGAACCCATTCAAAGAATTCAATTTTATTTCACTTTCATTGTTCTCATTTTTAGTTATAATGACTGTCTTATTGAAATCTTACATATATATAATAACAGAAAATAAATTATTTATACAAATTACTCATAAATCTAAATTTATAATAATTAGATATCAATTTAAATTGATTTAAAAAAAGAAACAGTATTTTTATTTAGGGAATATAACCTATACGATACACAGTACTTAACTAAATGTTTAAGTGCCATATTCATTGAAATGTTATTCAAAATGACTTAGCTCACTGTTATTATTTAAAAAATATTACTTAATAAATGCAACAGATTTTCAATGTAATTTGTCAATTTTTAAAGTGTCATTTTCAAATTCCCCTCGAAACTCGCGCGAAACTGTCAAAGGTGTCGTCTGCTATGCTCAGCTTTTTGGCATTTTTATTATTTTGAGAATAACTGGAACATTCAGAACCGAAAAACTTTGTGTACAAGTTTAGCATAGGGTATGTCCTAACAACTAAACCACTTTTCTCTATAAAAAAAACTTTCCTTGTTCAGATATTTGGGTCTGACCGCGTTTTACCAACTTTTACCGTCATGACCGGACATTACCGGTCAGGCCAGGTATTACCACAGTCAGGCCGAGCAGTGCCCATCACTACTCAGGACCATTGTGGGCAAATTCTGCGTTTCCTTACGAAGGTTTTTATATTTTTGATAAAGCAACTGGTAAATGGTACGAAGGGCATTGACCAACAAATGTCTAAGAATTCGCTTAAGTTGCTGCATTATAAATGCAATATAGACGACACTTATCTTCCACCTATTATAAATAAATATATAGAATCATTATTCTTCACGAGTAAAAAAAACTGCTTCTGCGTATGTCGCCGGAGATATGGTCTTCTTCGGTAGAGATAAAATTTCGATCGATGAAATTTTTCCTGATGCAAAATTATATAATAAGTGCATATGCAACCATCACAGTCTTCACAACGTAAATTATAATCGTACGAAACGATTTAATTATACTATAGTCGAACTTAAAAATGGTAGCATCGTTCAAATTGTTGAGATAATTAAAACAGTTGAGGAGAAGTTTTATCTCCTCGCCACATAAATACAAATGGAGAACTTGATGGTCGGTAATGATTTACGTATTGCAATGCCACACATTTTCGTAATTACAGGTGCGAAAAATGAATTTCTTATACCTATTACTGAAGCCTTGGACAAAGTTATGGTTCTTGATTTTGGAACACAAAATGTGTATTTATGTAAGTATCCGTACACGTTTGAGGGATCTTAAAATGTAATAAACATGAAAATTTCTTATTCAATCTATTTGAAGTTTGAATTACGATTTTAAATAATATGATATTCAAGTTCTAGAAGAAAATGTTTGCTTAATTGTATAATTAGCATTTTTGTTTATTTCTGAAAATTTTCACAATTAAAAATTTCCCATTTCGAATAGGACGAGACTTGAAATTCTTCATTTTAAAAAACTCTGAATTTAAATGTTGGTACCTGTTCAATTTCATTCGCTACAATTTAAAATT
This sequence comes from Melikaiella ostensackeni, assembly GCA_032362435.1. Classification (NCBI taxonomy): domain Eukaryota; kingdom Metazoa; phylum Arthropoda; class Insecta; order Hymenoptera; family Cynipidae; genus Melikaiella; species Melikaiella ostensackeni. The sequence continues at coordinate 26,547,710 of JAUMHM010000078.1, forward strand.
ATTTGAGTTTGAAAGACTTTCAATTCATAATTCTTTATTTTCTTGATTCGTAAAATTGCAAAATTCAAAATTCTAAGTTTCAAACACTTTAATTTAAAATAGCTTGATATATCAATAGACTTCATATATAATTTATAATCATGTTATTTTAGATGCTAAATTTTTAATGCGTCCGATCAAAAATTATTTAATTGTAAATGCTTTAATTAAAAAAATGTTCAATTTAAAATACTGAAAATTGAAAGTTCTTCAATTTTCAATCGTTAAATTTTCAAGACCAGTACAACCTATACTTGTGACCTTTTGAGTGCTCAACAATTTAAAATTATTAATTCTTAGGTTTAAGTGATAGTTGAATTTATAATTCTTGTATACATTTGCCTAATTTTATATACTTAAATATTGAAGTTTTCATATAAGAAATTTCCAAATTTCTACGATTTTAAAAATTGCTTCATTTTGTATACGGTGAAATATAAATAGATTGCCTGTTCGCGAATGTTCATTATATAAAATTATTTATTGTACAGGGCTCGAATGCATTATTTCTACTTTTATTTTTAATTTAATATTCTGTAATAAACATGAATAAAAATGAAAAATGTGCTCATTTGACAGAGTGTTATTGTTGTCTCTATGACTTATTTCTACTTCAAAGTTTTCCTTCTGTTATCACCCCACAGTAATTTTTATAATCAGTTCGTATTCTGGAAAAAATAACATCCTCACTCATTTCACTGTTTTCAATATGCTTAAGTAACTCTTAGAATTTACAAAAGTATTGAAAATGTATTGTATTTCATTCTCTTAATGCAGATAAAATTTTTCAATTTAAAAACAAATTTCTCTTAATTTTAATTTAGTAGAAATCACTCATTTTTTTATTTGTTATACTATTAAATTAATATAATTCACGAACATTTTTTATTTCAACGATTAGTGAAATTTTCAATTATTTTACAATTTAATTATTTTACTCTATTCATTGAATATTGAATTCGTTTCAATAATTCCTTTAATTTAACAAAAATCGATAATTATTATTTGTATTATATTGTTTACTTGTGTCAAAAGTTACTTTTTATTCTTATATTACACAATCAATATTTACTGAACTTTAGTCCAAAGGTACAAATTAAATAACAACTTTCATTCCTTTTTATCAATTAACCACTTCAATCACTTTAATAATTTTATTCAATAACGTATTCAATAAATTTAAATTCTATTGCAAAACTCTAATTAAAAACAATTCTGGTCTATAAATTTTAGTGCGATTCAATACAATTAGATGCATCACATGACCAACCTCCATTTTTATGTTCACCTCTATTGGATAATACAAAACCATTTACGAATTTTACTCTGAATTGAAAGTTGTCAATTGAATCCAAAAGACCATTCGTTGACTTTCGAAACAATTCAGTGCAATAGAGCGCACACTAGTTCTATTGCATATCTACGATTCACTGCAGTTGCAGACATTCAATTCAATTCACTGACGAATTTTTCAATTGCGATTGAACAATTAGATATTCAATGCAATTCACCATATTTGACTTGATTTGCGTTTCACCAAAATTGTCGATTGACGATTTCATTTTTTAATTGCAGTCAGTCGATTTTAATTGAATCTTTTTTTGCAGGGCATGGATGACGCACATCATATCCTCAAGCCCAAAACGTCTGCTTGTCAAACAATGACAACGGGAAAAACGGACAGAGGCACACATAACTACTTGTGAAATTTGATAAGAAATGGTCTTTGTTAATACAATACGTTTCGAAATTCGCGGAGAATTCGGTTCACGAAATAACTATAAAATAGCTACAAACTTACAGTTTATAATGCAGTTCGAATTGCAGGAGAAGAGAAATGTAATATACAACGCAGCCTGTGCTTCAACTCGTGCTAGATGGTTTAATTTTGACTAAAGAACATTTTAATACAGGTCATTTTTTCATAAAGTGTATAGTTTAGAAGCTATAGATGCAAACATTACAAAATTAGAATGGTTCAAACTGAGAAAATGTCATTTGAAGTTGTTTATTTAAAAAATATTGTTTTTATGACTTCATTTAACCAAATATAATGTAGGCACTGAAATACCATAATTCCCTCTTGAGAGCAGAAAAGTCCAATCAAAAAACGATTTTAGGAATGCGAATAAAGCAGGGACCTAACGTTATTTTCCTGAATTCTTAATTAGGACTTGCGTGTTCTAAACCAAATTCTATGAATTTAAGTGTTTTATTATCAAAGTTGTATGAATCCACGAAAATAAGAATTTATAGAAGAAATGTTGAAATTATAAACTCAAACTTTAGAAATAAGAATGGAGCAGGGGGTCACAAAAAAACAATGGCATACTATAATTCTTGTTGCAACTCATTCGTCATGTTTTCGGAATAAGATTTTCTTTTCTCAAAATGAGGATACTTCAAGAGTGAAACTGTAATATAAACATAGCTGCATTCCCATTCTCCGGTGTCTCATTTTTGTTGCAACTCTAAGTCACTTTCCGCAATCATTTATTAGAACTTGCCCGCAACGTAACTGACATGCTTATTTGTATTAAAAAATTTTTAATGATTAGGTTGACAAATTTCAAAATTCATTGATTCTTGCACAGCTTTTGACCGCCATCTTGAATTTCATCAAAAACCTTGTATGTCTAGTATCAACACAAAATGGTTCAAGATGAGCTTGTTTTTCCGGTGAAGTTTTGGACGATTTCGTTAAAAGGAAAAAGTAAAACAATTCTGAATATTTGACTGGCCGTCATGTTCGATTGTTCCAAAAATTTGGACTTTTGGTTTCATTGGATGATTCTTTAAGCCAAACTTCTGCTTATAGCAAGGTTTGTAAATATTTCATTGAAAACTGCAAAAGTGAGATGTTTTGGAATGTTGGATTGGCCATCTTGGATTTTTTCCAAATTTTCAATTTTCCTGTTCACTGCACACTTCGCAATAATTTAATGTTTTTTTATAATGCTTAGTGATTCTCAATTAACAGTAACTATAGAAAATGCCTTTTCTGACCTAATTGATAGGTCCGCCATTTTGAACATTCTGAAAACACCAAGTTTTGAAAAATTAAGGTATTGTAAGCATTACATAGAGATTTTCTTCGTGCGGGCGAGTGATTCAATTAAAAACTGAAAAAGTTGCGTAAGTTGAACGTTTTTATGCAATTTCTCCCATGTTAATCTGATGAGAAACTTAAAGTGCCTGGGGCGATGGGTAAATATGAACTGAATTGGCTTGAATTTTGAGACGTTCTATTTTTGGGCACTCGAACCGAAATCGCGAGTGGAAGCAAACGACGTCCAAAAACAGTAAATACGGACCACCCCAATGTGCAGGAATTTCTGTAGTCATATTGGGTACGTATAACACAGTTGCGAAATTTAATGCACATTCACATGAAAAATAATGTAAAAAAAATAAGTTTAATGAATTTGAATGGAAAAAACTTCCGTACGTACATTAAAAATGCATACATTGTCAAGTATTTCTCAACAGTGTGCGATTCTACAAAACTGAGGACTATGAATGTAGCCAAAATAATGTCAAAAGCTATAAACACTATATTTCAGTAAAAACATTAAGTTATGAGTACCCGGAGGAAATTTGATCGGTAATCAATACTGAAAGTTGTGGTGAAATTTGGATATAGTGGCGTTTTGGTATAATTCCGTCAAGTATCAGTATCATTTAATAGTTTTTAAGAAGTATATTATGTGATGTACATTACAAAATATAAAGTAGCACTGTAATTCTTCAAGTCGTGACATGTAATAGGTGGAAGGTAATAATTGAAGTGAATAGTGTAATAAATGAGGAAGTATTCGACAAAAAATACTATCAACAAAATAAAATTCCTTCAAGATAATTTGAAAATTCCAAAATATACGCATTAAATTTCCGCATTCATTTCTGAGAGGCTTCACTTTTATTCAGAGAATTTTTTCAGAGCTGGAATGGGCGAATTACGATCCGTTCGGTAAAGACTACAAAGCGCATACCTAAAAGCCAACTCGCATCAATATCCCGCTCATGCGCAGTAGAGATTTTCTAATTAACACAAAGCGCTTGGTCATGCTTGCCGGTTCCCCTGTTTTTTTCTTTCTCACAAGTGATGATACACTCTACTGGTTAGTATATAAAGACAATTCAAATTTATACTCTCAGCGTCGTACGTGCAATTCGCCGGGTATAGCGATATAGTTTTACATGAGTGTTAGCCATAGAAATAGGTTCATTTATGTATGCGTACTATAGTTTAGCTTTCTGAGATACTACCATTAAAATTGTATGTATATGAAACTTATTAGCTGGGGGGTTTGATGTATTTGTAGAACTTATACATACATTAATAACGAGATTTTTTTAATTCTGTACCGCACGGCTTGGAAAATTCTCAAGTCCTTGACCGTTACTCTTCTTGCATTTTCGGTGCATTCTTTTCAGTTGCACCTTGCATTGTACCAAGGTGTTTGGTCAACAATCCAGTCCATGCAAAATACTTTCTCCTGTGCTTTTAGAAAAATATACCTATTATTTGCTATAAATCCCTTCGCAGGTCGTTAGATTTTCGCGTAATTCCTTTCTCAATGCTGCACGTAAAAATTTACAGAAACGCCACTATATCCAAATTTCACCACAACTTCTGATAACGATTACCTATCAAATTTTCTCCGTGTATACTCTATTAAAGAGATAACCAAGATATATTTAAGAAATGAACGAAATTCAAAAAAAAAAATGATATACTGCAAAAAGTACTAGTATTATAATTACGTATGTTCTGAAACAGTATGGATGAATTCATATTTTATTCCAATTGAAGTGTGCTATAGGCTCTTCACATAACTGATTTTCTATAACAGTAAGTTTGAAATTGAAATCAGAAGCTGACACACACGACTGCACGGACAGACTGGATAAAGTTACGAAAAGAGAGTACCTTTGATTAATTTCAAACTCACTATACCGATGTATTTTGACACGCTAATTGAGAACATTATAGTTAAAAAAATCCGCAAATTCAATTTTCAAGGTCATAGCCCCAAAGAACTGGTTTTAACCCGTTTTTGCTTCTATTTTGAAAACCGTTGTTCTGCAAAAAAAGGATCAAACAAAAGTTGTATAGCACAAAAAAACATCTTTTATGCTCTATACATTTTTTTCTCTAGAACCATTGTTTTAGGAGAAAAATGAGATTTTGCAAAAATTAGGCGTACATTAAAAAGAGGTAGGGATGTGTCTCAAATTATTTCTGTGATCAGTCACAGAGGTGCCTTCCCGCCACATGCGAGACATTAGAAAGGGGTGAAGTTGTAACTTGAATTATTTCTCTGACAAGTCACAGGGGTGCCTTTCCGCCTACCCCGGCGAGACATTGGAAGAGAGTGTGACTCAAATTATTTCTGTCAGATATAAGAAAGGGTTAGTGGCGTGACCTTAACTATTTCTGTGACTAATCAGTAATCACACGAGTGCCGCAAGTTCCATATCAAGGCATTCTAAAGTTATTACCAACATTTCATTTTCCGTCACGAATCGATGTAACCTAACTTTATCCGTTTCAAAAGGCAACATAAGACTCTTACAAGTATCGATATCGTTCTTGTTCGCGAAATCAAATGCAAATTTTATGATTAGCTCGTCAGCCAGCCATAACTGCTCGTCACGCGAGTGTAAAACCAATCCAAACTTTTCCGCAAAGTGGATGCCCAGCACGCAAGCATCAGTTATACCTGGTATGATTTTGAAATTTACTAAATGAGTGGTTTCTCAGAAGTTGCCGGCAGACACGCTTTGCCAATGACATCCTCCACGGTACTGTTATCCATCATGGCAACGTCCGCCTTTTAATGATCGATCTTATAAGCACCAGAAACGAGTACCTGCAAACCTACAGACCCTATACCATATAACTTCTCGGCGAACCCTTATACACCATTGAATGAATTTTAGTATCCTCTATTTCAAAATCGATATAGGGTCTCGAGGTGGTACCAATCCCTGATAGAAGGACATGTGCAGCTTCAAAAGAATTTTTTTTCAACTGCCTCATCGATCCGGGAATTTGTGAGAACCGAGTAGTGTCTCATCGTTTCGGGAATTTGTGAGAGCCTAGTATGTCCAGCATTCATAGAGGGATCCGATGTAGAACGATAGATTGTCGAGAGCGAGTGGAAGCATGAGTTTCCGAACTCCATCTGAACGCAATGTTGAGCCCGAAATTAGAAAAACGCGTTAATCTTAATTTTCTCTTCATACTCGGAAAAAGTCAGTCAGATGTTTTCATTTGTCAAAGGAAGTTTACGGAGATAATTGCATGTGTTGTACTCAATTTTACGAGTGGTATAAAAGGTTCAATAAAGCATAGAAGAAAGTTAAGGATGACGAGCGATCTGGTCGGCTAAGCACTTCTAAAACGGAAACAAAACAACCGTCGTCGCAAAAACATACAATATTTTTCCAAGAAAACATAGAGAAGCAATCGAAATCTTAAAACACCCTAATACATCAATAGGGACAATGGATATAATACCAATCCGATTTGGCTTTCCGTCCTCCCGGTTTTTTGAAAAAGACAAATATTGAAGATAGATTAAAGCAACACATTGAATTATTCAACATCTTACGATCTTCCTAAAATCCATTCATTTGAACAAATAATCCAGTGTATCAGTTTCTTGTATACGAAAATTATTTTGTATTAAAATCGTTTTGGTTTATTATCAGAATGGTATTTAGTAACGAAAATTTTCCTCAGATTCCAAATTCATAAAGTTTATAAAGTTATCACAATTTTCGAAACTATTTATGACCCATGGGAAGACCAATAGACATGACGAAGAAGTTAATATTGGGATGAGAGCATTTTATTAAAAGATGATTTCTCATAGAAGGTAATCTGTTTTCTTAATTGTTTGTTGTTTTTTTCATTTTTGTTGTTGTTTGTTTCAATTGTTTCAACAAAAATTCTTTAAACGATATGTTTAAGTCTGTGAATTATACAAGTCAAGTCAAATCATTATACGTAGGAAACCTCGAGTGACGCGTCACAACCCATTTCTGTTTTTGACCCGGCTCTTTTATTCCATTTTGCGTTCGCTCTACTGGTGTTAAAAAGTGTACTTTTTCGTGCAGGTATTGGAAAATAGTACACTTTTATTGTGTGCCAACCCTTACTCTGTTGAAATTTTTTTAAATGATGTAACATCAGTTCTGTTTTCCTTTGAAAGGCGTAGATTCAGTTACTGCACAGTGCACAGATGTTCTCCTTTGAAGTAGAGCATGCATTTTCGAATAGTCAATGCAAATGTGTCCAAACATTCCGCGGAAAGTGTATTTATTTTAAAAATCGCAAATGAAGTCTTGATTATGTACCAGTACTAAATTCGTGAGCAAAAAACGAAATCGAAACCTTACTAAAGAAATCTATTATCATGTCATACCCCGAAACATTCTTATATATTTCCTTGTATATCCTTTATCAACATTTACCAAGAAGAAATTTCAGGTCCACAAATGAAAACAAATTGTAAGAAAGCTAGCAAGACGACTGAAAATCCCTAAAAATATAATTATCGACAAAAAAAATGCAGAAATGAAAAGTTCTCGACATGAGGAAATTGCTGAAAAGAAAAATTCTCGAATTATAAAATTCTCGAGTCTAAAAAATGATTGAAAAATGGTTTTTTGGATTTGGTAGGCTAAACCTTTCTGAAGTGGTAAAGGTGTCCGTTTGTCTATCAGCATGCTTGTAAAAAAAAATCTTAAGGCTACGACCCTAAGACTTTACATGGAGTATTTAGTCCACCATTAATGCATAAGAAAATACTAAGGACTCTCGCAAAAATCTGTTTCCAACAATAAAAAAAATTAAAAATTGTGCCAAAGAAGAGTACTCGATGTGTGAAGGCATAAAGGCCCAGAGAGTCTGGACATAGTGAGGGCGAAGGGGGTTAAGGGAAAAGTGTACGAAGGTGGAATTTTCTATTCGGTATATTTTGCCAGGAATTTTATACCTTGGGATTTCTTAGTCGACCCCTAAAACATCAAAGAAATTTAACAAATTTGCGTACAGACAGAGAAATGCAGAGAAGTGTACATTGTGGAAAAGAATTCATTGCGAGCGAAGCCATTACAAATCGCCACTTAATAGTATCCACGCATTGGAATCTCCACGCCGCACGAGTGATGTGAACGTACAATCGAACAGCACTCGCGTCCACTAAAAAATGCGACATCCTCGAAGGGGTCATTATAGAATCTATATAAAAAAATAATAAAAAAGAGATAACTCTTCGCCTTTTCTTCCTTCTCCAAGGAGTTTCATTCCTTCTTCCCGACGTTCCATTTCCTTGTTCTTTGGGGAGATCTATCCGCAGACTATTCTTTAGCTCGCGATAAAGTACAATTATCCTGTCGGATTTACGATTCTAACCATATCCAGACAGGTATCTCTGCATTGTTGCCACTTCCCATGGTTTCGTTGCAGCCTACCGGACGCTGGTTGGTCAGGAACGAGGAAATTATGCAATAAACAATCTGGTTGTGTTGGCATTGACATAATCGAGTGCACATGAGAAGGATATGAGATTATATATTGCAGAATGTAGCATGTACATAGACATACTTTACAGGTCTTAGAGACTGATTCCGATTCCTCCCTATCAAGGAAAAAAATAAAAAATGTTTATATATTGAGGAGTTGGTATTACGACGAAAAATGATTATAGAAAATAACAACATTATAGAATAATAATTTCAAGATGAATGAAATCTGATTGAATCGACAATAAATTCAATGCGTGGTCCTTTGAGAAAACTCCACGCTCAACTTATTCACCACAGATGTATAAATAACATTATTTGATTAAAAACTCATTAATATACGAAATAAAAAAATTCAAATAGCCTGTTTTTCAAAGGTTCATAAGTGAAAAGAATAAAAAATTACTATTATAAAAAGATTAACTAACGAAATCAGTGTGTAAGTAAAGTTGATTAACAAATCAATATTGTAAATTTTTTACAAATAAAAATTGATATGAGGTATTGAACGAAATATTTAATACACAAATAATAAAAAAACCGCTAAATGTTTAAGCACTTTGCTTCCTCATAGAAAGATATAGACCCTCGCTAGCTCGAACTCTAAGACACCAGAAATTTGGGAATTCATGTTCGAAAAATTCGTGCTATCAGGTTGATGATAAAAATGGCCGAAAATACGTACATGTTATTAGTTTAATTACCTACAATCACTTCACTTGTATTCAATTTTCGAGTTCTGATATAATTTTAAATGAATAATTCACTAAAAATGTAAAAAAGGTATGAATAAAGGGAACTATATGGTGAATTATTAAATTATCACAGTGAAAGTTGAAAGAGCGTTGAAAGATTTTTTTACGATCCATGTGAATTGCTTGACAATTTTTAAAGCCCTTTTTTAGAAGGTGGCTGAAAAGCGCAACTCACCGCTTGGGAAAAGAAGTCTTCTAGTGACAACCTTTTATTCAAAGAAATAATAATAAATTGAAACAGGGAAAAACTCGTCTGGCCCTTTCTTTGTTAATTTGAAGTTATCATCTACACTAGGGCCGTACAGGGAAAAGCTACAATATGCAGAAGGAGAAAACTTTGAATTGGGAACAATTTTGCGTTGTTCTTGTTTATTTTTTAAATAGTTTGAATTCAGAAATTTCGATTCTTCACGAACAAAAAAATGCTTAAATAAACTAATTAATTTGAAACCCAACAGAAGTTTATATATATATTTAACCGGCGGTGTCACAGAATAGATCCTTCTTCGAAAGAGTACATTTGAAAATTCTGTTTCTTCCACGCTCTCATTTTTCAATATTTTTCAGTTTTTTTGAATATTCTTAATGTTTAGTGAGCATTTCTCGAACTGAAGACGCAAATTACGATAAGTATTTAACTTGATGCATTTTATCGTGTGAACATAAATTTTTCAAAGGCCCAGGCTTGAGAAACTTTGAAGAATTTTCGAAAATTCACGAAAACTTTTGAAAATTTATAGAACTTTACGGAAATTTTCGAAAATGTATGGAAACTGGTGGGAAAAGTTGTGGGAAGTCTTGGAAATTTGTAAGATTTTTTACAAATTGAATTTTTAAAAATGATTGTCTATGGAGATTTCTAAGCTTGTCAAGTTTTTATTCACGGTTGAGATTTATTATGACATTTTTGTAAAATTGAATGGTCTTCTTCCATCTGAGAGACCAAACTGCAGGAGGCTGGTGCCCTCCTCAGTGTACAACACAAACTGATCATAACTCCTTTGGTTCTGGCTTGGCTTTCATACTTTCTTTTGCATGCTCGAAGTTTGGTGGGACTAACGTCGTGAATGGACACTCCACCTTATGACGATTTAGCTGCTTTATTCGGACATGATTTTATACTAATGGAATAAATTTCTCGCATGAAGTTATAGTTGGGTGTATAATTTTAAGAGTTAATAATACAAATAATAAATGTAGCCTTGGATAGGATTGACACCTCTGTTGACGAAAGGCATGTTCTCGGAAAAGTTTCGGGCGATGAATGGAGATTGGGTGTTTGGAATGCTAGAGATGTAAATGCCCTTAAGGAAAAGGAATTGCGGGATACAATGCGCGTAAGGAAGTTAGATATTTTTTGTGTACCGGAAACAAAGATGAAGGGATGTGAAGTAAGATACATAAAGAACGGACTCGAAATTTAATCATGAGTAGATAATGAATCACATGGTACCCGAGGAATCGGTCTGATTAGGAATGAGAGAGCAAAACAACATGCTAAAAAAGTATGAATATGTATTTCCTAGATTACTATGGATAAGAATGAAAGTGGGAATAAAAAAGACCATGTATTATAGCGTGCTACGCTCTAGTTGATGGTGACAAGAGGAATGTAAAAGATAAATTCTGGGACTCGTTAAATCATATATTAGGGACTTGCGATCCTAGCGAAAGAATAATTTTACTCGGAGATATGAACGGCTGGGTTGGTGTACAACGCAAAGGTATGGACAGGGTATTGAGCCATTTCAGGGACCCAAAAACGAACGGTAACGGGAATAGATTGATTAGTTTATGTTTAGAAAAAGGCTCGTTTATTACGAATACTTGGTTCAGGCATGAAAGGAACCACATGTATACTTGGTGCAGAGGCAAAAGCCACAGTATTATTGACTTGGTTGTCGCGGATGAGAGGCTGAGAGGGCTTGTAAGGGATACAAAGGTAATAAGAGGCTGTGATTTTTAAAAATGAGTCTAAGTCAAGGGTGGATGAGGAGAAGAATTGATAATAAGCCGAAGCAGACGCGCGCTAGAATAGAGCATTCGAAGAAATCAGAAGTACAATTGCTATATTGTGAAAAGCTAAACAAATATTTAGGACATCATGAAGAAGACTGAAAGACTGAATTCGACAATAAAAATGTCGAGGGTACATAGATAATACTACGGAATAGCATCTTCAAGAGTGCATCTGAAGTGTGCGGTACTGCAGCTATAGGGAGAAAGGCTGGAGATGCTTGGTGGAATGATGAAATCCGCACGACTGTCAACGAGAAAAAGCAAGCGTACTCCAGAATGTTGAATAGTAAAGGTCTTAGCGACGAGAAGACTAGATTAGAATATTATTATAGGGATAAAAACAGAAAAGCCAAGATACTAGTCAAAGGAAGCTAGAACAAAATCAGAGCGGAAGAAGATAAAAAAAATGCAAAACGACTTTGAAGAAAATTTGAAGTAATATAATATCGACATTATATCCATGATTGAAAAACCAAGGAATGGTAAGACTGCTGGTATGGATGGTATTACGGCTGAAATGCTTAAGAGCGGTGGCGGATATTTGTTTGTGTGGCTTAGCGAATTTATGAATATGTGTGCTGTGCTTAGTGAAGTTCCAAATGATTGGAGAAAGGCGATTATCATCCCAATCTACAAGGGAAAGGGTGATAAATACGACTGTACTAATTATAGAGCGATTAGCCCACTAAGTACCGTGGGCAAAATATTTACAAAAAATACTCATTGAGAAGGTCACACTGAGGAAAATAGCCCCTGGTTCGCATGACTAGATAAAATGTAGTTGAGAAAAAGAAGCTGTGAGCACAAGAGAATCTTGTTGCTTTGACTAAAATTTTCGCTACTATAACGTAATTAATAGTCACGTGTCTCATATTTCGAGTTTCTGGTTTCAGTAACTAGTAGACGTAGTTAAAAATGTCCTTAACTTTATGACCGCGCTGTGGATCCAAGGGACTCAACATTCCTACTACTCGAATTATGAAGTCGCTGCGACTAGAAAAAAAGGAAGATTGTGTCGGGTCAACTCGGGTTGGATCGTTTCCTCCCTTCAATTAGCTGTGTGCAAGTGTGCGTGTATGAAGACACGTGTAGTGATTAAGAAAATGCCAACGAGCGAAATTTTTTTGCTCTCATCAACCTAATAAATGGCAGGTAAGAATATTTAAACTCGTGTTTGAGTCTAATTTTATATTCCTCTCATTACTCTTCATCATACTACCATTTTAATTTTTTTCTGGACTGCCTCGTGAATCGATCGGTGATTGACATTCTAACCTCAACAAAGAGAAATATTGTATGATTTTGTGGAAAAGCCGAAAAAGCTCTAGAATTAAATAGAATAAAATCATTTTTTACGTTCGGAATCTGGTCATCGTAACCATGCAACCTAGTCGCAACAATCAACGCATAATATGTCTTGCTGTGAGAAACGTAACCTTGTAAGACTAGTCGCTGCGACGAAATTTTTTCATTCCAATGCCGTTCGATACGAGATTGTCTCGGTATCGTATCGGAAAATCTCAGATTTTTCTCTCATCAGTGTCGCTTTTTGAAACACCGTTCTCGGTCAGATATCGTATCGTTACAGAATCTGAATAACCGAGATATCGCTCAGAATCGTCTCGGAATTTCGAGACTTTGACGCTATGTTGATTTTCAACCTAACAACAGTAGAAAAGGTAATGTAGAAGAGGTGAGGTGCTAAGAACCTTTCTCGCTAGGGTTTAGAATTTATAACTTATATATTTCAATTAGTTGTTTTTTAGAATAATATTTTGAAAATAAAGCTGTTTTAAAATTTTTTATTCGTAATAAATTTTGAATTTTATGACGAAATTTTTCTACATACATTGCAATGATTTTGAACTTGATATTAATGAGCAGACACAGAAATCTTCTTCATTTTATAAACAAATTATGTAGATAAATGGTAAGTATGGATATCTAAAAGTAAAAACAAATCATTTTTTTTACATAATTGTCCATGAGTGATGTTACGAATGACGTGATGTTATGCTAATAAGTATATGCTAAGACCTTCTGCTTATATAATTTGTTTATGAAATCAACAAATAATTCTCAATAACAATTGTTTGTTACTACACTTCACTGATAACATCATTTTAGCGGAATTAGAGAAAAATCATTTCTTTTTGCTACTGAATATCCACACTTGTCACTTGTTTGTATAATTTGTTTATACAATTGAAAAATAATATCGAATGTCAACTTAACATCACTATATATAACTGGCAGCATTTCTCAAGGACAGTTAGGAGAGACAATACAAAATTTCGAAATCGGTTAATGTCTTCTGTTCGGTTTTGAATTTAAAAATTCGAAAAACTTTTCCTATGGGCCAAAAAATTATAGCAACTAAAAGAGGACATCAGCTTCTGAATTGCTCAATTCAATTTTGTTCAGTTTTTCCGGTAATGAACATCTGTTGAAATTATAAATAAGAAAATGTGCGCCAATTAAGTTTTTTTTGAAAAAGTGCAAAATATTTTTCTGTTTAAATTTTCTTAATTACACATTTTCCAAAAAAAGTGGACAAGTCGAGCCTGAAATTTTTTAGTTGTGATCAAAGAAACGTGCCATTACTTTCTTATTGAAGGAAACAAAATTTTTCGTATTTTTAAAAGCGTGAAAATCGTATAAAGAATGGTGAATTCTCGATTTTGGAATTCTCTAAAAACCACAATCCATGTTTCATGTTGTTTTTACCACAAACGCATGTTTCTTTCATTTAAACTGAAGTAATTTTAAGTTCGACACGTGCAATTTTTTTTAAAATGTGCATTTTACTTAATTTTTTAAAACCATATTATCTGCACATTTTCGAAGGTGGTGAGATAATGAGATGGTAGTGCGGAGAGGAGGACTCGAAAAGATGATGAATGGGGGAAGAAGCATAGTTGATGAGTGGTGATGGGCAGATGGGCAAAGGATAGGGGAAGGGAAAGGAGAAGAGAAACGGGCAATATGAGGAGAGAGTGGGAAAAGTATTGTACAGCGATTTGAGGAGGTAAACTAAGGAAAGTGTATAAGGGTGAGAGGGTAATAAAAAAAATCAAATATAGAAGAGGATAGGGCGTATGACGCAGTGGTAAATAGTAGGGGAAAGGAGAGGAAAAGAGAGGTCACGTTACTAGAATCATGATGTATTGGTTTCAGGTGGCTAGAAGAAGAAAGATAGTACAGGGGAAAGGAGATAATGAGAAGGGGGTGAATGGATGAAGGAGTATAGGTGATAAAAGTTGAAAGCGTACGAGAAAATGATAGGAACAGAAGAAAAGGAGAGGAGACTATGTGTGACAATGTGGGAGAAGGATTGTGGGGTAAATTGAGAGGTTAAGAAGAGAGGGGGATGTGAGGATGGAGAGAAGATATTGAGTCGGGGAAGCGATAGGGAGTAAGGGTTTACGGGAAAATAATGGAGGAATGAAGAGGAGATAAAAGGTGACGTGACTAAAGAGGGGATATGTGTGAGCGGAGAAGAGAGAAGAAAGAACCGATGTGAGATAAGGGTAGGAGAAGAATTTGTAAAGAGTTGAGGGGGTCGAGATCGAGGGGTGGGGGCGAAAAAATTACGGAAAGTGTGTGAATGTAGGAAGGAATAAGGTGAAAGGAGAAAGACAGGAGAAGAGTGAATAGAATATAGGTCGCATGGTGAGGAGACACGTGACGGGTGATAGAAGAGGTCACGGAAATAGAATAAATGGAGGAAGGAGCACAGGCGATAATGTTTGAGTGCGTCGAGGTGAATGATAAGAACAGGGGAAGAAAAAAAAGGGGACGATGAGTTGAGGGGTTAAGGAGAGGGGAATGAAAGGATAACAAGAATAAATTGAATGGTGGAAGGGATAAGGATAAGGCTTTACGAGAAAATGATAGGCGAAGAAAGAGTTGATGAAAGGTGAAGTGACGTGAAGAGGGGACATACGTGAATGGAGAAGAGAAAGATCCGATGTGAGGGGATGATGGGAGATGAAATCGTAGGCGAGTTGAAGGGGTCAGATGAGGGGTCAGAAAAGTGTGAGGGAAAGCATGCGTGGGAAAATATACGTCGCGTGTCGATAGAGGAGGTCACGGGAATAGGATGGATGAAGGGAGGAGCAGAGGCGATAATGCTCGAGAGCATCAAGAAAATTGATAGGAAAAGATAAGAAGAATAGGAGACGGGACGATATAAGGAAAAGTGGGGAGAATGATAGTGTGGCTCAGCTCAGATCGTAAGATAAGGAAGGAGATTAATGGGTGACGAGAAGAGGTTGAATGGAAGAAGAGATAGGGCGTAGTATGTCAGAGGAAATAATAGGCATAGGAAGAGAAGACGACAGGTTGCGTCATAAGGAGAGGGGTGACGAATGATGGGAGAGTAGGTCACGGAAATAGGTTGAATAGGAAAAGGAGCATTAGATTAGAGCATAGACAGAAGTGATGGGAGGAAAAAAGAGTACAAGCAGAAGTGAGGAGACAATATAAGGAAGGATCGGAAGAGAATGGTAAGGCCCAGTTGAGCTCATGAGATGAGGGAAAAGGTGGAAGAGTGACGAGAAGAAGTTAAATGGGGAAAGGGATGGGGCATAGGGTGTCTGGGAAAGTGATAGGTGAAGAGAGAGGAGAGAATAGGTGACTTGGTGATAAGAGGGGAGAAAGGGCGGAAGAAGAACTTATGAAATGAAGGAAGGGGTGAAAGAATGACGAGAAGAAATTGAATGGGGAAAGGGATGGGGCATAGGGTGTCTGGGAAAGTGATAGTTGAAGGGAGAGGAGAGAATAGGTGACTTGTGATAAGAGGAGAGAGAGGGCGGAAAGAGGATGAATGGATGGGGAAGAAGAAAGGGTCAGGACGACAGAGGGAAAACGAATTAATTAATTTGATTTATTTTAGTACTGCCCAGATTTTGGCTGAGTAGATCCAGAACTACTTCATATTGATAATATATATATTTGCTACCTATCTAAAAGTCTCATATACATATTAAAGAAAAAAATCTTCCCATTTCTCCTATGATTTTGTTCTTCTAACAAAGGCTCGAATTACTGATTTTAGTTCATCACTATCTGTTTCCACTCCTCGAAAGTCTAAGGAACTCAAACAACTATCAGAAACTAAAAAAGAAAGAAACCAATGGACGCTAGAGTCGCAAGCGGTATAATAAAACATAAAAGTACGTAGCGTGGGTGCGTTGCAACATACGTGGGTGCGATAGTACTCGAGTGGATTATTCATTATATGGTGCGTACAATGTGATTGTACCTGTTCCTAAGTATGTTCCTTTTTCCTCTGTGTGAAATGGCTATTGAATCGTATACAATAGTATTATACAGTATCACACGATTTTCTTACTACCCCCTTCATGATCTGGAGACTAGAGTCTGGTTTTATTTCAGGTTGTTAAAGTATCCGCAGTGAGAGAAACAATGCATCGTTCGGGAATATTATGTCATATTATGGTCGATTTGACACTTTCATAATATGTTTATTCATAATAAGTTTTATCCGTCAAGAGATGGTGAGATCGAATATTAAGCACGGACTGGAGCGATTAGCTCTCGGACGGGTCACCGTTCGGGATTCTCGATTAGTCGGTTTTCACCATGTTAAACTACTGTCGAGCGAGAGGTTTGATGCCGAAGAAGGATGCGGGCACTCGATAATATCGAATGTCCACTTCCAAACTCGTCTATCGGTAACCGGCTGCACTCGTGAGTTTGGGTTTCATGCAGTTTTCCATTCCCCTGAACAAATGTTCAGGTGAATGCGAGCGCTCATAATAAAAGTCCGGCTGCAGACGATAGAACATTTTAAAGATTGAAAACCCCACAGAATTGAGTACGTCAGGCATTGCTCGGATGCTTATCATTAGAGTTAGGGTAATTGGTGATTTTGAAAATGGATGTGAGCTAAAACGTTAAATGTCCTTAAATGCTCTTAATACTCGAAATAATTTGGATCAGATGTTCGACCCGATCGCGACGCGATCACGGCTGCCCCACCATGTCGAGGGCGGGCACCGTCTTATGTGAAAGTAAGTCTTAGGTTGACTGAGAACGCGTGCCCGCGGTTCTGGTTACCTGCAAATGGAGTTTACAACGGGGGTAACCCCACGTTACACCGCCGACGAGAGGCCACGCGAAACACAGAATCGACCGTACGAACAGACACTTTTCGAACCGCCGACTCAGCGGCTGGATCACACTTGACGAGCCACAAAAAACGGTTCTATTTTACAGTTTTGAGTTCGCAACAGTTCTCATCAACCCGCGAAAAAAAGGTTTCAACCCGAGCGGTGAAAATATATAAAAAAAACATCGGAACTTTTCCCCCAAAAATTTTTGTTTCTCAAAGTGTTGGTTTTTGGACTCGGGAGGAGGGGGGGTGAACCCGGAAGTTCTTCATTCATGATAAGGATTAAAACTTCTGCAAATTGTATTTAATTTTTGAAAAATTCTAGTAATTTCTCAATAATTTTCTTCCCCAGCAATTTTTTTATTTAACTTTCTCCGAGTCTGATTTCCGAATACTCCAAGTTCCGATCTTTTTTTTTCTTAATCGTCGCAGTTTAGAGGAAAGAACTTCCTCTTCTGGATAAAAATTCGAGGAATTTCGATTCTGTCCGGACTGCAAGTGACTTATCGTGTTTTCTCTGATTCAGAACACGTGTCGTTTTTACTAGGATATTGAACATCAACACGTGCTGAAAGGGAAATTTACAGTGTGAAAGGGAAAACTTGAAAGTTGGAGTTGGCAGAACTTTACACTGGAAGGCTGTTCAAGAAGGAGACAGTTTTTGGTTTAGGAACCAGTTACAGTTTTGTAATTGGTAGTGATATTTGAGTGCTTCGTGATAAAAAAAGTGTTTTAATCTTTTGGAGCGGAATTGAAGATTCGCCACGATGAAAAGAGCGGTACTTACCGCTTGTTTGCTGAGTTTTGCCTTCGCTGGAAGTCCCAGGTTACCCAGGACTTCCGCCGATCAGCGCAGCATCCGAAATGCAAATATCAACAATAATATCACTGGGAATATCTTGCCATCTCCTTCTCGTGGATCACCCAGAAGCAGGTAATGTGAACATGTGTTTTTTTTCAGAAAAGATAGTGAAAAGTAGAAACCAAAGTAGTTAGGAAGTTGATTAGTGGATTTTGAATGGTTAAACTTCCTTTAATATTAAAAATAGAAAGTATTCAGTCTGAAAGTGTCTAATAAATTTGAAAGACTTTTCTCAAAGTAGAAGAAATTTTGAATTTAGGAGTATACGATTGGAAAAAGCTAGAACTTAATCCTGATATTCGTAATTTTCGAAACATCTTGGAAAAAAAGTTAAAGAATTTAAAAATTCACAAATCGAATTGAAATTGATGTTTTTGAATTATATAACACGAAATTAAAAAATGCAACACTTTAAGTAGGCGTAGGATCGCTTAATCTGAAAAATATGCAAAAATATTTTTTACTTGAACCTGGTGTTAATTAACATAATTTATTCATTACGACCAACACGCATCAGCTTTCGAAGATTTGTATTGACTCCTAGCAATTAGAATTATTAGACACGCCAGACTTTCCAGTAGCCACAGAGTCTGACATGTATAAACGGGATTTTCGGTTTCGAAGTCCTAAACCTACTTCGCAAAAATATCTACTATAACCTTAGACTTCTCCACTCGCTTGGTGAAACGTCCCAAAAATGATATTAATCGATTAGACATTCTATAAATAAAATCCTGCGAAATTTTAATTAAGAAGACTTGTTTTATTAGTGTCTCCAAGCATTTTTTAATAAGGCCAAACTAGCGAGCTAAGCCTATTATGTACATGCAAATAAAATAAAATAGGAGAAAATTGAAAGGACTATATAGAAATTAATATTTGAGAAAAAAAACGAATTCGGAGAAATTCAAACCTTCTTGCCAAACATAATTCATTGGATTTCTGATAATAAGGTGTAAGAAAGTATCTTCAGTAATTGCTTGTATTCTTAGATTATATTTCCAAAGTTTATTTTTGAAATGAAACCACTTTCACTAAGGAGAATTTAATTTGGCGCGAATTCATGTAAAAGTTTCTTAAATGCGATTTTATCAGAAAAATAAATAGCCAGAAGGCTTCGATTACAAAACCAAAATTTAATCTTGAAACGACATCTTTTAAATGGTGTTTTGGAATACAAAGACAGCCGAAATATCGAGCATTTAAATTGATCCATTAATTAGCGCGGCAGCCGTCGTTTTACGTGATTATTCGAAGCGCGTGAACATACGACATTCTCACTGAAAAAATACGACACATGCAAAGCAAGCATCCTGCAATTAGTGAATTTCGTATGGCCGCTCGCGTACTCGAAATAATTGATCGCATAAAGTAATCAGACCAAAACGTTATAATTTCGCAAGATAACCAATTAGGTATCGAATTGCTCGATTAATTTTGGTATCTTTTAAACATTCAGATCGACTCAACTTCTCGACGTTGATTCCGAAAAATTAAAGTTTATTTGGTTCAGATGAAAGTGAGATCTCTAGAGATTATATCATTATTCTATTTGGGAACTTTTCGAATTTGGAATAGTATGTACTCACGGTAACTCGAATTTGAATTTAAACATTTTTGTTTGAAAATATCAAAGTCAAATATATGCGGAGACTTCCACATTGAAATAGATGTTGAAAAAAATTAATTTGGGAATAATAAATGAAGTTCGTATTCAAATTCAGAAGCAATTAAATAAGTTTTGCTCTTGACAAATTGGAAGTATTTAAAATTGAAAATTTTGCAAATTGATAGCACTGCAAGCACTCAAAATTTAAACTGTTTTAAATTTATATAGTTGAAGTTTTGACTCTCTCAAATATTAAGGAACTCGAAATTAGATTCTTTGAATATGTGAATCTTTCAATGTTTAAAAAATGTAAGTTTTTGGAATTGAAGTTTCTGAAATTTGGATGCTTCCAAATTGAAAATAGAAAGTTTGGATATTTCTCAATTTGAAAACATTTGAAAATTGCTACTTCTTTAATTTTAAGCTTATGAACTTTGGATGTTCCCTAAACTAAAACATTGAAACAAATCTATAAAATTAAAGCTTGATCTTTTCGAAAGTGGAACCAAACAAATTGTGTGTTGAAGTTTAGGATGTATCCAAAATTCTGATTTTTTTAAACAGGAAAATCCGGAGTAGGAGGCTTTTTTTACTAGAATAAAAAGCAATTTGGTGCATGAACAATATTAAAGAAATTTTAATTTATTAGGATTCAAAGTTAAAGCATTTAATTAAACTAAAGGTGATCTTTTCATATTTTTACATTGTAAAAAACTGGAAATCAAAGAGGAAAAAGTATATTAAAAGTATGGTTTTCTTCTATTAGGTAAAATAAAATTTATATGAAATCAAAATTATTTAATTACAAGTTGTACTTTCGAAATGAGAATATAATTTTTGGACTTTTCGAAAGTGGAACTATTTAATGTTGGGATACTGCTGAATTAAAAAAATCTCATTAAAGGAATTGAAATTTTTAGTGTTAGAAATCAAAGGCAAAGATCAGAGTGTTTCAAAACTTGGTAAGATCAAAACTTAAACTTTTTAAATGATCTGTATTTTCCCAATTATTCGATGGTCGCAATTCGAAAAATTCAATTCTAAGAGCTTCCTTTAGTATTTCGCCAATATCTTTGAAATTCTCCCAACTTTGATTCTCACAAATTTGGATGTTTATAATAATTATTATTACTTCAAATATTTTCAATGTGTTCAAATACCTTAAATGACTTCAATTTTAATATTTGAACTTAGACTCCTGTGGAGGATTGGATGCTTCCAATTTCGAAGTATCCCAATTTTGAGTGCTTTTTAATAAATCAATTTCACAACTTTAGCAGCTTGACATTTCGAAACATATAAATGGTATTCAAAATTTTTAATTTAAAACGATAAAAATTCTCAATATACCAATTTCTGAATGTCGAAACTTGGAAAAACTTCCAATCTAATAATACAACTGTTGGAAACTTTTTAAAAACTCAAATAATAATTTATGTTTAATTTAATTTATCCGTAGAGACCAATAAGGAAATGAATATCGAAGTCTTTTGCATCAAGTTTCTTGAGTCTTGACATATATTATTAAATGTGACATCAAAAATTGTGTTTGATAGTCCGAATTGTGTGGCCCACTTCTGATGATTTTGCAACGTTTACTGTTCAGAATACATTTAATAAGTTCCGCAGCGCTAAGAATAAATTCTTAGTAGTCAAATAAGAAGCTGTGAAATCTCCAGAATGCATTTCATCTTTGTCCAACTTGACAATCACTTGTTATACAGCTTTGATTATGAGCCTAACCTTAAGTGGCCAACTACTGATTTCTTTACCCTATCTCATCAAAAATCAGTCACCCACGCGGAAGAAGTTTCATGAGAATCAGTTTCATTATAACGAACGTGTTAACGGGAAACTTGAGTCGTGGCTCAAACAATCGACAATCATTAGAGAATTTTATGACTGCTCATTGGATGACCCCATAAACGAGGAAGATCGCATATTGATCGGGGCAGCTTTAATTGGCTGTATCTTAACACAGCGGACATTCGTGTAGAAATTTACGATCAAAGAATATCCGTGTATATAAAGAAGAAAGTAACGGCCAAGAACGATGAACTCTTTTGCTTATTTATTGATCCAATCTCCAATTTAATGTTTGATGAAAGTGATACATCCAATTTTGCTGGGTTGTGATAAGGCATAAGGAACCAGAGTAGAATGGCCATGATATCAGATCGCATTATGTATCATACTAGAGGGCATGGGCACAAAACGAGTGCGGACTCTTGGACGAATGCTTCGACTTTCAAACAATGTCTGAATGCTGCATTAGATTCTGGACCCTGCCAATACGATCTCTTTACCAATCGTTCATGGTGAAAGTGAAATAATTAATAATCCAGTTGCCGCCTAGTTATAGTACGATGAAATTCTAGAATAATGCAATTTTAATTGGCTTTTTAATAAATCAACCTCGAGAGTGACCCAAAAAAACAATGTTTTTTGTATCACTCACGCCCTCCCGCGTAGAAAAGACGACTGGGGCCAGACTGGGTTCCGATCAGATTGCCCCATGACTAGTTGGTCCCCCGCTGGGATCCCCAGTCACTGACCATCTGGGCTATTCTCTGGGTTGTAACGCTGAGACCAAACAAATAAGATTTAGTTGCAAATTCTCAGAAGCTGTTCTTAGTTATAATAGTTTTCTTGTATATTTGCGTATTGCGTAGTGTATCCTCTTATAGACTCCGGAAAAACTCATATCTTTTCGTTCTTTTGCACTGAGCTAAGTCTGGAATAATGAAGATTGCCATTAATTTGGTCATCCATATTTTCATCTTCAAATTTTGCATTCACCATTATCTTGAAGAAACGAATTTCAGTGTTAACATAAGTAAAAAATTATTTCTGAAATAATATACATATTACTGAATGGTAAAATGTACCTACTTACTTTTTATTCCTCAGAATATCCGATTGACACAAAATTACACAAGCCAAGCATAGAATGTCGCGTGCGACTGCTGACAGCTGATTGACTATAGAACCGTAGGAGGAAGATAAGTTTGTGCATTGGAGTTTGCGCAGTGCATTTGGTCTTTAGCAGCCAATAGAAGTTTGGCGGGCACTTTGAAACACTAAAACCTCAAATCTTTTTTGTCGGTGTTGACTAAAATATATAGTTTGTATTTTAGCATTTCAAAGTGCCTTCCTCACATTTTCATACATATTTGAGGGTATTAATATCGACTTGCAATTATATATTACCTGCTTTTACGTTTGGAGCATTTGCAAGATCTGAATTCTGCTCGGTATGATTTACATCCTGGAGATTCTCCTGTTAAGGAATTTCTAAAATTTCGTAACTGTTGACGTCCGGAACATATTCTAAAATAAACAATAATCAAGTTTGAAAACACTATATTTTTATATATTATAGTAATATCATTTAACAGCTTGATTAAAAAAAATAAATCTTCGCTTTTATCACTATGATGAAATATTTTTTCTATTCAAATTTTGGTCTTGACGTAGCACATATAATAATGATCAAACATTCATATTCAACTTCTGAAGATTAATATTATTCTTTTGATTTGAAATAACTCCCATCGTCATCAACACTCCAGTTTTTTTCAAATGTTTTTTCAACTTCTGCTTTAATCGCTCGATATTTTTAAAACCGTAGACGTAATTTGTCATCCCCAAAGCGTTTTTTATCAAAGTTTTCCCTATGCATATTTGTTTCTGATGTGATGTATTTTACAATCAATTTACAGATTCACATATCAACAGCCCGTCATGAGCCCAAGCACAAAATAACACACTGATCGGCTTTATGCTAATCTTGTTCCATTCGATGAAAAAATTGTGTAATTTTGTTTCACGTTAAAAAGTCTAAAGAGCGACGCAAATACATATTAAAAATATGGAAATTTTCAAAGAAATGATGTGGGAAGGAAGAGGAGTTGAGATGAATGATTGGATGCAGGTCTCGTGCTAAAAATTATGGCATGATAATCATCGAGTTGGAGGAGCCGATTGTGGAGAAAGGGTGAAGGCCAATACAGGGAAAGTCAAAGTACACCGCCCGAATAAGTGTCGTCCGTCATAATATATAAAGAGAAGGCAATTGTACCGTACATACGGTACATACATACTTTCGCCGTTTTTACTGGCACATCACGCACATGTGTGGTACATTTAATTCGAGGCGTCAAATCGAAGACGCAGCGTTATTAACATACAATGCTTCATGTGGGTTCGTTGTGTTAATTTCGCGACTAATGTGCACCGCCCTGGATTTCAAGTACGCTTTCAGGGAATATTTATTGTTCAGGGTAACGTTGTCAAAAGATGCACCTTTGACAATCTCAAAAATTATTTATCTATAGTAGCCCCCTCCCATATTCCCCTTCCTCTTCTTTCATTTTATAACTTACCGCCTCCCATTATAATCTACTCCTCCTTTTATTGACATCCTATCCCCCTACCCCTTATCACTAATTACCTTATCCCCTATACCCTCTACACCGTATACCCTCCATCCGTCATCCTCTACATTCTATCCCTTCTCCTTCTTTCCCCAATACCTCTGACCCTTTGAATCCTTTACCCCTCGAAAATACCCCTCCTTGACACCCTTTTTAGGTACTGATGAACTAATTGCTCTTCCTTCAAAATCTTACGTTAGGATCCTACCTTTCGCCTGCAAAAACCTGAAAGAAATTTTTAGATTTTTTGTCAACCTGCACTACCATAAATCAATTTTCAATTAAAAGGGCTTGCACATCCCGGTTTCTTTCTGATTTTGTTTTGGGGATGCTTCTTTAGTATTTTGAACCTAAAACTAGAAAATTCGGTTGGACCCTTTCTGAAAAGGCTCAACTTTGAATTTTTTTCCAATTTTTTAGTATATTTTCATGAAAAAAACCGCGAAAAGGAAAACTTTATTTGCTGAAACTCTCATTTGCATCTTAAAATGAGATCTAAGTTTTTTTTTATCCAAGACTTTGGAGTTCCTCCATTTTAGACAATGTAACACCTAAAATAGTCGCAAGTGAAAGTAGTTTGTTTAAATTATCTGCAAGTGAAGAAAAAACAACATTTCACCTCTAATTGTTCACAAGATATAGCCTTTAGAATTCAGCTTCTAGTTAAATAATACCATATATCCATTTTGATGTTTTGTGAAAAATATCACTTTTCTTATGCATTTTGATTGAAAGCTATTTGTGTATGGATTAAAGAAGATGCAATTTCCTACAAGTATAAAGAAGTACGATGTTCTAGGTTCAAAAAGTTCCCAGTTATGGTGTTCTAAAAAAAAGCAATTTACAGGAACATTAAATTCCCTTTTTTTTATATCTTGTTTTCCTTGCATCATAAGTTTGAAGTGAAAGAAATTGATGCAGTTTTACTGGAAAGTTTGGAGGAACATAGAACTATAACTTTTTATTAATCATATAATGAATAATTGTAAATGAAAATTGTACTGCAGTGCAAAACTTAGAACTATGTTCAACGAAACGGCTCAGAATAATTTTATTTCAAACATGACAATACTAATTTAACAAGAGAATGTTAAATTTTAACGTATGATGAAACGAGAACAAAATGTTTAAAAGAAAGGTTAAGGTATTATGAGCATGAAAAAAAAGGTATTGGAAAAAATATATAATTATATACTTTTAAAATACCCAATATCTTTGCTGATGGTCTCGTTTGAAGAAGAAATGATTATTTTCATAAAAGAAATTGGAACGTAAAAAAATTTTAATTTACATCTTGTTTTCGTCCAAACTTGTTTTTTTTTATCGCTTCTTACCAAATTCCTTAAAATGATACAATTTTAATGAATGATAGCTTATTTTCTCAGGAAAAGTTTCTCTACAACCTGATCCCATTATTTTATTAATAAATAAATTATTATCGAATATGGTTATTTGCTTATAATTTTGTTCATTTGAAAAATGTATTTTTTTAGTGATTTTAGCTATTAAAAAATTATTTCTACGTACAAATTAAATGAGGTCATGTTCCAAAGAATTTTTTTTCCAAAAAAATAAGCTATCATTCATTAAAATTGTATCATTTTGGGAAATTTGGTAAGAAGCAATAAGATAAAAAGTTTGATAGAAAACAAAATTTTGTGTAATATAATTTTTTCACGCCATAAAACTTTTTCATAAAAAGGAATCTTTTTTACTTTGAAATAGACTATCAGCAATAATAAGGTACATTTTAAAAGTAATAATTAGATATTTTTTCCTGAGACATGTTCTTTCGTGTCCTAAATTTTGTACCTTAATGTTCCTAAAAAGTTTTTTTAGAACACTATAACTTGGAACTTTTCACAGTTAGAACATCGTATTTTTTTAGACTTGTAAGTGAGTGAATCTAATTGAATCCATATACAGACAACGTTCACCTAAAATTCATAAGAAATGAGATATTTCAACATAAAATGAAAATGGATATATTTTTCTAACAAAAAACTGACTTCTGAAGTTCATATCTCGTGAACTATTAGAGACATAATATTTCTTTTTTTCATTTACATATAATTCTGTATAATTTTAACTCTATTGTGACTCTAAAATGAAGAAATTTCCAATAATCTTAATTTTTCACTTATTTTCAGCATTTTCAAACACGTCAGAATATCGCATAATTTAAACACTGAGATTTTATTTCAAAATGAAAATGAAAGAATTTAAGCAAAAAAAAATCACTTTTTATTGGTTTTCTACGAAAATATAACCAAAAAGTTTTAAACAAATTTGCCTTTTCATTCATGATAATCAAAAATAAACCGGGATGTGAAAGCTCTTTTGAGTGAAAATTAGTTTATGTCACCCTAAGAAAAAACTCTGGTTGATCCAACAAAAATTTGATTGTATAAACCGAATCATTACTATATGGTCAACCAAAGGTTCGGTTCATTCAGTCAAAGGTCTGTTTGATTAAAGCAACTTTTCAATTTTCTGACCAAATATTTTGAAAGATAGAATATTTGCTAGATTCAACCAAAAATTTGGTTTGAATCCATTGAATTTTTTATGGAGTCAACCAAAATTTGTTTACTCAAACAAATTGCAATATATATCCCAAAAAAAAAACTAAAAATTGTGTAACGTAGTTTACCTCATAAAGAGTAAACGCTGTGAAAGGATAGCAGAACACAAAAACAATGGCACAGGTCTGTCTCAGCATGCGTGGATACTTGATAATTATTTTTTTTCGATGACGCCATTATTAGATTTTAGCTAGAGAAAGTATCACTTTCAAAAGAAAAATTTTTCAATCAATTTCCCTCAAAATAAACAAAGATTTATGTATTAATTTACAATTAGAAAAGTTGCACATCAATGATTACTATAAATCTACCTATTAAATTAACTTGATGTGAAAATTCAAACTTTGCCCGCGCTTCGTTCTACGCATACTCATTTGTCAGCCATTTTAGTATAAAATACCTAACCCGCTATGAAAAACTGTTTCTTCAAATGTCCCTTATATTTAACTGTTTTTTAAGTTTGTAGGCCTTTTATTGTATAAGAGGTTCTCTTATCAACTTCTTAATCATTTCGGAGAATAGGCATAGTGCCCAACATGAAATTTGACTAGATCAATAGATAGATCTAATAACTACGGTGCTCAGGCAAAATAATTTTTTTTTTTTTTAATGTCTTACACTATTATAATCTATGCGACAATTTAAAAACTGACTTCGTTTTTTGAATGCTCAGGCTTTGTTATTACACATTATTTAATTATACAGAATTTAATAATTTTCTATACCTTGATGAAGGCCCAAAGGAGGTGCCTAAACGCCGGTTTATTTAATATCATCTGAATAAATTGATTTTTTGAACGTATGACCGATGAAAATTTCTTCTCCCGGTTGGAGAAAATTTCCCAATTAACTACAACCTTCGAAGAGAGATTTGAAGTTTCGAGATTTCTATCTTAAACTTGAAAAATTTTGAATGACATATATCCGGGAAAAAGTATTTTTGATTCAAACAAACTTTGTGGAGTGTAGGACTGCCTTGTAATCGGACTTAGAGATTTTTTCATGACGAAAAAAAATCCATCTAGAAGCTTTTCTGCGCGTAAATCTGTGACATATCTTGTTTTCTTGGGCCGATACCTGAAGAACTTTGTGTAGTTAGAGTGAAGAGAAAAACAAGACGAATGGTGCAATTAACCGGAATCGTAGACTGGACTCTCGGTGTCCCGTAAGTTATGGACGTTCTGGCACTCGTTGGGTTGTCTATATAAATTCCCGTTTATTGATCCAGTTTTTCCGTGAACATTGAACAACGCTTTACTTTTACTCGAGACCACTAACGCTCCTCAAAGGCAGAAAATTCAGAAAATCTATTTTGGAACTCGAAGTCACTA
Source organism: Melikaiella ostensackeni (assembly GCA_032362435.1). Classification (NCBI taxonomy): domain Eukaryota; kingdom Metazoa; phylum Arthropoda; class Insecta; order Hymenoptera; family Cynipidae; genus Melikaiella; species Melikaiella ostensackeni. Next base: position 26,576,023 of record JAUMHM010000078.1, read on the forward strand.
CCACGAACGACCCAAATCAGAAATCATTTCTCTTGTTCTCCATTTTTCATGCATGTCGTTTGCCAAGCTCCAGTTACGTTTTGCCAGATGGCTGTGACTCTTCAGTCTTTAATTGTAATGTGGGTTGATTCAGAACCAATCTATTCAGATTATTACATTTTCCCAAAAAGAAAAAGGTAATAATCCAAAACATTAAAACATCTCTAGAAATTGCTGACTTTCTCAAATTTGTATACTATATTTAAATAGAAATGTATATCTTTTGGTAAATTGAGTTAATCATTAATTAATTAATATTTTGATGTTCTTATATCGATTGCCTCGGTGGCGTAATTGGTTAACGCTCCACTCATGTAAAGTCGGCGTTCCCGGTTCAAATCCGGGCCGAGGTAGAT
>JAUMHM010000078.1:26597493-26618405 GCA_032362435.1 Melikaiella ostensackeni
CCAAGTGCATGATGGGGGGACCTACAGCTTAAGGTGGAATCCGAACCACCAGAACCTCGGTAAAAGTACATAGAAAAGTTTCCAGAGGTACCGGCTCAGCGATCGAATTATTATTATTATTATTATTATTATTATTATTATATATAAGCCTCAGAGCCATGTACTTTTACCGAGGTTCTGGTGGTTCGGATTCTACCTTAAGCTGTAGATCCCGCCATCCTGCACTTGGCTACCACCCAGCCCGTGGATGGTGGGGTAAAAATTATACCAGACTGCCCAATATGTTAAATTATGCACATCACTCTCATCAGATCACTTGATTGCATTACAAAAATGCGTTCGCATCTGATGATATATAACCGGGATAGCCCCGTATAGAACATTCAGTTTGGTACAAATATCCAACTCAAAAAGTGCCTTTGACATATTGGGCTGTAACCATATTCTGAGATATAATTTTTTCTTTCTAATATAATATAACAGTAAATAATAAATATAATATAAAGTCATCGAGGCAACACCCGAGACTCGAGCTAAGCCGAGGTTCTAGTGTAATTCTTATCTCGCAAGCTTTATTTTTGGTCAGATTTTTCATAGTTGTAGCCTTTTTTTCAACTTTTTATGCTGAAATATAAAAATTTTTGTTTTTAAATGCTAAAATGGAGATTTTGTTCACTTTCACGGATGAATAATTCGTAGGGAGAAAAATGAAAAAATTCAGGATTTACAGTATATGTGACCGTCCGCGAAGAAGGGACCTGACACGCGGGAGCTTCATTTTGCACGAGGAGCGATTGAAGAGGCGGTCCAGCACAGGAACTCCATAAGAGGGCCTCACTTTGCAGTTTAATAAAAATTCGAATTTTGCAGATAGAAGAATAATTTTTTTGTGTATGAAGAGCAAATAAAAACCTATCGATTAGTGTAAAAAACTAACAATCGATTTTTTGCGCGTTGGGTCCCTTTCCTTGCGGATGGTCACATATGTAAATCAGGTCCTTATCTTATCCCCCTGAAAATTGAATTTTTAAATATTTAGCCAACTTCAACTTAGTCATTACCTCGTTTGATCAAACCACAAAATAGCAATGATAAAATGAAAACCTGATTTACATATACTGTAAATCCTAAATTTTTTCATTTATCTCCCTAGAAGTTGTACATCCGCGAAAATGAACAAAAACCTCCAAAGTGTGAAATTTCAAAACGAAAATTTTCATGTTTCAGCATCAAAAGTTGAAAAAAGGGCTACAACTATGATAAGTCTGACCGAAAATGAACCTTACGAGGTAAGTTTTGATTTAAAAAACTGAATAGAACGATTTTAAAAAGGCTATGAAAGTGCTGAAATATAGTTACGTTTTAGTTGTTGTTAAAACACGATGTTCGTTCATTATTTCAAAATAAAATGACTTCTGCATATGTTAAATAAAAGTTTGAAGGCTGTAAAATACGTCTGATTTGATTCAAATCAATTTGACATTGTAGATAAATTCATGTCATAGGTTTCGACCAGGGTATAAATTAATAGCCCTTCTCAAGTACACAATCGTATGAGCTTTACATAACCTTTGAGTAATTGAAATGCCAGAAAGTTAAACATAGAAGATTATTATAAATTGGAGTCATCAAAAAATACGTTTTTGGTTGATAATTATAATTGTAGATCAAACAATATTTATAGTTGTGTTGATATAGAGTTAAAAATTAAACAATTTTAGACCTGACTCTCTGTTTAATTTTCAACTTTTTGTCAACACATCTATAAAAATTGTTTGATCTACAATTATAATTATCAACCAAAAATGTATTTTATGGTGACTCCATTTATAATAATCTTCTATGTTTAACTCTCTGGGATTTCAAATACTCAAAGATTGAGAAGGGCTAACGACGTGTGACCGAAACGTAGAAGATTAATACTGAGGGATCTCTCAGAATTTCACATGAATAAATCTTTTAGACCAGTAATCCACACCTTTTATCATCAATTTATTTACATTGTAGAATTTGAGTTTTTCTCTATTCTATAATGCACATGATTAATGTGACATTATTCTGTACATTTGCATTTTGAAAATCTAATCTCTAAATTAAAATAAAGTAACTTAATACATTTATGTTATAAATGAGTTCAAAAAACAAAGAGTATTATTATAATTAAGTAGCGAAAATCCGTACCAATATAAAGAATCAAAAGACTGTTACATTCTTGGATCATTTAGTTGCAGATCAAATTTATACCTGCAGATTTAGCGTGATGCTTTACAAGAACTAGCAATTCAGAAAATCATAAATTTAAATAATTTGAATTTAAATATTGAATAGCATTTTCATAATATAGATTACTATATAGCTTCCAACATAAATTACTTAGATTTTTTTCTTTAGATAAAATCTGAAATGGGATGGAGAAATGTGACTAAAGTGACCTTTTCCATTAAAAAAGTGACTTAGAGTGACTTTTTCTTAAAAAAGTGACAAAAAAGTGTCTTGAAACAAAAAAATGATTAAAAGTGACTTAAGTGACTGTGTGGTATCCCTGTGGATAAAATAATAAGAAATTCAGGGTGAATTCCACATGAAATTTAAAAAAATTCAAAAAATATTATTGATTTCAGTAAAATTGGAGTGAATTCAGAGGAATTCAGATGAATGAAGACAAATATTTGAAAATCTCTACAAATCTTTGAAATCCTACGAAATTCCTTAATTCTTGTAAATAAATTCTTGTAATAATTTAATAATAATATTTTTTAAATAATTTTTTAATTTTAAATAAATATAATTTAAATAAATGAATATGTAAATATAAATATAATTTAATTTAAATATAAATTTTTTTTAATAATTCTTGTAAAAAATCTTCTAAAATATCTTAAAACCTTATTGGTCCTGTAAAATCGTTCCATTTCTTCCAAAATTCTAGGAAATTGTTTACAACCGCACGAAAATTTTTTTAAATCCCTTAAAATCATTAAAATCATTGGAAATCTCATAATTTTTTTTAATCTCTTCAAAATGTCTTGGAATCTTTTAACATACTCTAACATATTTCAAATCCTTTCCTTCAAATTAATTAAATCAATTAAAAATTCCTTGGGCTCTTTCAAAATGTCCTAAAATATTTCAAATCATTTGAAATCTCTTAAAAGTTCTTAAAGCTCATGAAAATTCATTGTAATTTTTTTAAATATCGTAAGACCTTTAAAATCCTTTGAAATATCTTTAAATTGTTGAAATATATTAAAAATTTCTTGGAATCTTTTAAAATACCCTAAAATATTTCAAAGGAATTCAAGAAAATTCAGAAATAGACATAGACCATGAATTCAATAGTAGCTGACCCATGGGTTAATTGAGTGAAACAAAAGTGACTGAAGTGATCTTTTCATTTAAAATGGTGACTGTAGTGACTTTATTTCAAAAAAGAGATTTGAGAAAAAAAGTTATTAAAGTGACTGTGTGGCAGCCCTGATTAATCTTGACAGTTACTCAAGGTGCTTCTTACAGAAATTCCCTGACTTTTCCTTATTGACTTTCAGGTTTTTTCCGACCCAAAATATCAAAATATTCCGGATTATCTTGAAAAATAGTCCAACTTTCAGTAATAGATTTAATACATTTAAAATGATGAAGCAAAAAATAAACTATAAAAATAAAATAAAAACTGGATTTTTTCAGAATTTAAGGAAAATGGCTACAGGTGGAATTTTGAGTATAACAGAAGTGAATGCCTTGCCAAGTGAACAATTTGAGTGGCTCTTTGGAAATGTAATCGAACATTGCCCTGAAGCTGCAAAACAAGTCGCTTCGAAACGACCTTTTGCGACTTGTGAAGCTTTAAAAAGTGCCTTCGACGATTATTTAGATAAACTTAAAACTGCAGAAAAGGAAAATATTTTACAAAAACATCCCGAGTTGGCAGGAAAACTTCTAGATGAAGGAAAACTGACTGGAGAATCTCGAAACGAGCAAAAATTAGCGGGACTCGATTGTTTAAACAACGAGGAAAGACAAACTTTGAGTAATTATAACAACTTGTAAGTTTTTATTAAAAGTATCCAGAGCTCGGATCGACTAGAAGGCTCAAAAAAAGTCGTATAAGTCGCATAAAATTACAAAAACAGTCATATGGATTTTCGAAAAAAGTCCACAAAAAGTCGCATGAGAATTTTAAAGATATATAATGAAAAAAAAACAGTATCAGACTGAATGACAGAAATAATAACTTTATTTGTTTAGGAATACAGAGTAAATAACTCTTATGAATTTCAAATATCAGGCCTCGGACTCATTTGAGGAATTCAAAATAATGTCAATAGTACCATAAATTTTGAAAAATAGTATCAAAATAGTGTCATTCAATTTTTTAAATAATAAATCGAGAAGTACTAAAGTACTAAAAGCTTTTAAATCTCTTGAAATTTTCCGAAATTCTTTGAAATCCCTTACAAACTTGGAAATCTCGTTCAATTCCCTGGAATCTTTTACAATGTCCTAAACTCTTAAAAATTCTTTGAAATTCTCTGAAATCCTATAAAATATAATAGAGCCTCTTTAAATCCCTTGAAATACTTGATATTTTATGAAATTCATTGAAAACTTGTAGAATACCCGAAAAGCTTTGAAATCCCTTGAAATATGTTGAAATCTATTAAAATCTACTGAAATCTATTAAAAACCCTTGAATTCTGTTGAAGTCCTCTGAAATCCCCGGGGAACTCTCCGATTTTTTTAAATCCCCTTAAATCTATTAAAATTCCTTATAATCTTATGAAATGTAACTACGAAATTCTTGGAAATTAAAAAAAAAACAAGGCTCTATTGATCAAATTTGAACATTATGCCCTCAAATTTGAATGTTGGAAGTTATAGAGAAATTTAAATTTTGATTTATTCTGAATTTAATTTCTTAAATTTTTTTCTTTTAAAACTTTACAATTTCTTCTGCAATCCTATGAATCCCTCAAACATTGCAAAATTCCTTGAAGTCCCTTGAAACTTTGTAAATACCGTAAAAACTGTTCGAAATCTTGCGAAATCATTTAAGGCCATGCGATACTTATCCGATTCCAACTTTGCCAACTTTTTTTTGCAACAACTTATGAACTTACGTCCACACGAATTGAGATATTGAGTTAAAAATTTGAGAAATAATTCAACAGGCACTAAGGAACGTTTGCATGGTCCTAAATATCTGAAACTAGAAAAAAAAGTTATTTTGGATTTTTCAGAAATTGAGGACCGTAAAAACGTTCCTTACTGCCTTTCATAAAATTTCCCAGAATTTCAAGTCGATATCTCAATTCGCGTGGACGTGAATTGTTGCAAGAAAAAATCGATAAGGTAGGAATCGGGTAAGTATTACATGGCCTTAAAATTCCTTAGAAATTTATGAATTTCTTGCAATTTTCTATAATCCTACATAATTTTTTGAAATCCCTTGGAATCTTCTAAATACACTATATTCTTTGAAAACCTTTGAAATTTTTTAAATCCCTTACATCTTGCACAATCCTTAGAAATCTTTTGAAATCCCGTGCAACATCTTGAGATCTTTAATATATTTTTTAATTCCTGTGAAAATGTTTAAATCTTTAAAATCCTCTGAGACCCCACAAAATCCCATGAAATCCGTAGAAATCCCTTGAAATTTTTTTAATCTCTTGAATTTTCTTAGAATCTTAAAATACCATAAAATACTTCAAATCTTTTGAAATTTATTAATATTTTTAAATCATTAAAGTCCTTGGAGATCCAATATCCAGCTTAGGTCTGGTGAAATCCCTACAAATTCCTTTAAATATTTTGAAATGCCGTTAATTATCTCGAAATTTGTAATATTTCTTAAAATTTATATAAAAACTTTAAAGACTTTGAAATCCTGTATTCAGATGAATCTTCGTGAAATCTCTTAAAATCCCTTGAAATCTTTGACATTCTCAGCAAATCCCTCGATATATTCTAAAATATTCTAAAAGCTTAGAAACCCTATAAAATCCTTTTAAAATCTTTAAAACCTCTTGAAATGTTTTGAAATTGCGATTCTTGATATGGCGGATGTTATTTTAGCCAATCAGCCAAGAAGCTTGAAAATATGTTCAAAGGCAAGTGAAAAATATAGTTGCATTAGTGAGCAATTTGAGAAAACAGTAGCATTAGTGTCACTTGTTTCCAAATAGCAGCAAATTGTTGCGTCGTTAATAAAAAATATCAAAAAGTGTCAATAGTGGCGTGAGTCCTAGGCCCGAAATATTCTTTACACAATCAAAATAAACTTTAAAGTTAAAACAACCTTATAACAACAGTCATTCAGCTTGAAGAATTCCAAATCTGGGTTGAAAATATTTCTTGCTGAACTGTTAAACTTGACTACTCGGATTATTTTCAAAAGAGAGAAGTTTATAATTTAAATTAATTTTAAACTTCAGGAACTTTCATTTTGAACACTTTAAACTTAAAATTACTCAATAATTGAGGGTTTGAATTTAAGACTGTAGAATTTAAATATGAACTTATTCATTTTTTAATAATTTAATTTGAAATGAATCGATTTTGAACGTTTTCGACTTAAAAATTTCCAACTTGCAATTTGAAAAATCTAAAACTTTGAATACAGATTCACGCAATTAGAAATTGTTCAATTTCAAACGTTATTAAATTAAAATTATCTAATTATAAAGCTTCAATGAGAAATTATTTAATTTTTAATGTTCTCAATTAAAATGGTACAATATTTTATAGATTGGAATTTCAATTTTATAAGTTTAAATGTTATTAAAATTAAAACTTAGGAGAAAACTTCTGAGAAAAACAGAAAAAGTCAATTAGGCGCTTAAAAAAAAAAAAAAAAAGTCGCATTTTTTTCATAAAAGTCGAAGAAGTTGCACGATCCGAGCCCTGTTACCATTACATTTTTTTCAAGATCCCCAAGATTGAATCTAGATTAAAAATTTACTGTTTTCAGATACAAGGAAAAATTCCAGTTCCCTTTCGTGATTTGTGCTCGAGAAAACAAAATGCAGACTATCCTCACAGCAATAGAGATTCGTGTGAAAAATTCCCGAGAGGTTGAAATTAATTCAGGAATCGAAGAAGTGAAAAAAATCTGCAGGATACGAGTTGGTGATCTCGTTTGGCCTGACAAATAGATTTTTTTTCTTCTAAAAACGTAAACATTAAAATCTTCAGATAATTATATTTTTATAGTAAAAGTGTGATGTTTCAAAGTAATCTAAAACAAATTTGGGATGAAGCCTCGATCTTTTTTCAAGATCTTATACTAATGTGTGTTATATAAAAATGTCGCGATTAAGTTTAATATTAGAAGAGAGGAAAAAAATTGGATCGCTGTTTTTTGAAATTAAGTCATGTATTAATAATTATGAATTTGTTTTATTTTTATCGATAAAAAAGGAAGGAAATAAACGCTAATCTTACAGAATTCCAAGACTTTTTTCTACAACGGCGTGTGGTTGGCCCACTTGTTCTCTGAATTCTGGAGGGTTGAGAATGTCCTCGAATCTGGAAAAATAAGGAAGAAAATATTAATTTAAAATTTAACAGGGTATTTTGATGCAATAAATAATTTTATTTAGCAGCAATCAAAAAACTATTTTGGACATGGCACATTATGAACTTATTAATGAAATTCACTTTTTTTAGAGAGTGCCAGGTCCAATAAGCATTTAAATTAAAATATTTATAAAGAAGATTTTAAAAGTAACTATAAATAATTATCTGTACTGTTGTATTTTATTAAATACTTGGGTAATAGAAATGAAGAAAAAATGGACTTTTTAGAACTACTTAAAACTCTAGTTATTTTAGAATTCGTTAATATTTTGCAAACTGTCACTTAACCCCAACTAATGCTGTTCAACCTCAAAATAAAATTTGCAAGTTGCTAACAAATTTTCGAAAATTAATTCGTAAATTAAAAAAGATTACTAAAAACAAAAACCTGTTTGTTCAGAATACAATACTTGAATATACACTGAAAGTCCCATATAAGTCTGACTTTGGTTCTTGCCTAACATGGCCTTGGACATATAGCGGACCGACTCCAGTGTCAACAATCAGGTCCGTATGAACCATTTCTACGTGATTTTCGTTCGCAGTAAAAAATATTTATTGAATTTCTTTAAATGTTTGTTTGTTTTGAAGGATAAACGCTGCCTCTTGTTTTCCTGCTACATTTTTGTAACACATAACATAAACAGTAAAAGCGAATGAAGCGAAGTGCGGACCGTGCGAACTGACGAAATTATGCGCTTGTGATACAGCCGGCTTTGTTAGTGCGGTGCTGGACGAGTTTGCTGGCTTTAAAGTGCACGTTCTCTGTACACCTTCGTCCCCTGGTCCTGGAACGAAATTCTTGGAATAAAATACTGCAGACTGACCTATTAGAGACTTACAGTGTATTTTTAGCCGAATTGTGAAGTTTTGTTATAATTATGTTCACATATGGAAAAAAGAAATACCGTATTAACCGTACTGTGTGTGAATGTAAATGTATGGACGGGAGCCATTCTTACAGTATCCGGATAAAAAAATTTTAAATGAATTCTCTGAAAGGTATGAAATAAAAAAAAAGAATTTTAATTAAAAATTCGAATACGTCAGTCACTCTAGGATAGAAAACAAGAATGTGCAAGAAGGATCCAAAGTGGCCGTTAATTAATTTATGGAATTGAATAATATAATCCTATAACAAAATAAATTAATATCTACATAAACTCCAGAATAAGATTCTAGAAATAATAAAAAGGAAATCAAAGAAAATCAATCAGCGTATTCGACTGTGTTACCATTTATGTAATAATGTTTATAAAATTATTATTAAGAACAAAAAAGGGAAATATTAAATATTATAACAATATTATATATTTCATAATAAATTATGTCCTCATATACATATACACACATTTTGGAAATAAAATATGAAATGTCGGATGGGGGAGGGCATTCAGGAGTAGGTATGATTTATTATTATTACATACATAGATTATATACATAATCATTAGGGCACATACACATAACACTGTCGAATATACTGATTGATTTTCTTTGATTTCCTATTTATTATTTCTAAAATTTTATTCTGGAGCTTATGTAGATATTAATTTGTTTTCTTATAGGATTTTATTATTCAATTCCATAAATTGAATAATGGCCATTTTGGGCCCTTCTTGCACATTCTTGTTTTCTATCTTAGAGTTACTGGCGTATTCGACTTTTTTATCTTTTAATTCTTTTTTATACGAATCTATACATATTAATATTTGTGGAATCAAATCGCTTTCAAGTGAAAACAGCAGCTACCGGAAATGTATTTTTTCGAAATACATAGACATGGAAATTTCTTTTGATTGAAAATACAATTTTTGATCAATATTTGTGGTAGAAAATCGTATCGGATTCAGAAGAAGACTACCGCAAATATGACATCAACCGATTTATGGAAACATATCTTTATACACTAACGAGACGGTTCTCATTCGATTTCAGTGAAATTTGCAAAATCAAAGAGAAATTTAAAATAGAGTAAAAATTGAAATATTTGCAGTATGTGAAAGCGTAAAAAATCATTGTGTCACTCGTCAGTGACTTCATTATTATTTAGCACACAAATTACTCTGTACTATGGTACATTCATTCTCAAAATCTGACTTCTTGCATTTATTACATATAGAATTCAATTTTTGAGAGTGATTTAACATTTTCTTTGAAAATTATTTTCCTATTTTAAATTTACTGTGAAAGCAATATTTCGTTAGATATTTTTCCAGCCTCAAGAATTTCAAATTGTAAAAATATGATGCTGCATTTTTATTTCTCGATAAATGAAGTGCATTCAAAAGTTTCTGAATAGATCATTGCAGGAGCATGGAAGCATATAGTTTCTTAAATAAACATAATTGATAAGGGATTCAGAGTTGTATCGTATGCTTTTGTCTGAGATCATATATGAAAGTTGGAGCATTTGAATCTGGACTTGAATTTACGTTCTGATGTTGTTATAGCACTATAGTGCAACATCTACCTGTACATTTTACGATTTGTATTATTAAGGACGTTCTGGTCTTCAATATGTTGCAGGACAATGGAGCAGCTTATGAAGCTGGCGGCCTCGAGGTGGGTCAACTCATTCTCGAAGTCGACGGACACAAGGTGGAAGGTTAGTGTCGTTCATATAACTTCCCATTTATATATTTTTTATAATATTTAAAAGTGTAACTTAAAAAATCAATTTCTTTTTTTAACCTTTAATTTAATCATCAGAGAAAAGTTTAATAAGAACGGATATTAAAATCTTCATCAATATTTTGTATCACAGTAAATGCCAGTTGATCAATTTGATTCCGTTACTGGATCAACAAGATGTGCAACGCTTTTATACAGATTTTGAATTTTTTATTTGATTAACAAATCGCGCATGACAATGATTCGATTCTCAAGATCATTCATGACAGGCAATTGCCTGTCATGCATTTTCATCAGTTTTCGAGTGTTAGTTGTTATGCCACGACCAAATAAGTCATGCCCGTCTACATGCACATTAAAACCTGAGCATTCGAAGCCTATATTTTTTACATTCTCATCAGAGGAGGTATTAGATTTGTGTAAAATTTTACCCCCCCCCCCCTTTTTGTCAAATGTCCACGTTTTGAGGCCCTCTGAATCCAAAAAACAGGTTTTTACGAATGTGTATATATGTATGTATGTTTGTACGCATGTCTGTCTATCTGTGAGCACGATAATTTTTGAAAGAATGAATCTATTGGATTGGCCTTTGGTACACTCTTTAAGTGTCAAGAACTGAAGGAAAAGTTCGTTAGCCATCCATTTTAGATAAAAATTCAAAAAGTTAGAGCATTTTCAAAACTTTTGAGACGATTTTTTTCAAGATTTAAAAATTATATGTACAACCATTCGTAGTACTCAGAAAGTCGAACAATTTATCCTTATGACATTTCCGAAAAAAAAATGATGAGAGTTATAGCATTTTCAAAATTCAAAAAAAGAAAGGAAAATGAAAATTTTAAGCCAAACTATGCACAATATGGAAATAAGTGAAGAGAAGAAAAAAGTGGCTTCCTAAAAGCCCTACAAGATTGTTATAAGAATTTTGTGAATTTTCTTAAGAAATCGAAAATTTAAATTTTGAGGCAAATAACGCCCGCGAAGCGGGCAGATTTTTTAACAACGAATCATTAAATTTCGACGAAAACTTGAACTATGTAAATCTAAAGAAACACTTTTTGAAGGTAAAAAAAAAATAATTTCGAAAGCCGTAGAGATTTATAGACCAATATATGAAAATTGGAATTTTCCTCCCACCCTGAAATTCAAAATTTTCTAAAACATTCCTTCTTGGTCCTAGAAAGTTGTGAATCTTCCAGAAGTATAGGAACACTTTTAGAAATAAAAAAAATTATTTTCCAGAGTTAAATTTCGTTTTTCGGCCGAAAATTGATTTTTTTAACTGAAAATGTAACCATTTCAGCTGAAAGTTCCTATTTTTGGGTTAAGAATTTTATTATCTTGTTGAAAATTCAACAATCGCGTTGGAAAGTTATTCTTTTTTGGTTAAAATTTCAACTAATTATAGAAAATTCGCCTTTTTGGCTTGGAAATTCAACAATGTGGTTGAGTATTTTTTCAATCTTGACTGGAAAATCTTTCTTGGTTGAAAATTCAAATGTTTTGTTGAAAATGCGTTCCTTCAGCTTTAAAGTTTATCACTTTTGGTAGAAATTTCCTATTTTTTGTTTAAAACTGCAAGTGTTTGGTTGAAAATTAATCTGCTTTGTTTGAGAATTCAACTATTTTGTTGAAAATTCGTCTTTTTTGGCTATATTCACCTTTTTTCATTTGAAATCAAAATCATTTTCCGTTGAAATATCAACTATTATATTATTTGTTGAGAATTAATCTTTTTTGGTTAAAAATTTTACTATTTGGTTAAAAGTTGAACTACTTTCTTAAAAATTCATTCTTTTAGTTGAAGATGCATCATATCAGTTAATAGTTGACTTTTTTGTTTAAAAATTGAACTACTTTGTTGAAAAATCGATTTTTTTTCTTGTTGAAAATTAATTTTTCTAGCTGGAAACTTGACTGTTCCATTTTTGGTTGAAAATTCGTTTTTTTCTTCTTTTTTTAATCAAATGCGAACTTCTTTAATAGAACATAATGAGAAAATCAATCTATTATTGTTGAAATTCAATTCTTTAATTATTCTTATTGGTAAAGTCTACAATGATATTTTTTGTTAAAAATTCATCTTTTTTGGTTAAAAATAATGTTTTATTAAAAAATTCAATTGTTTGGTTGAAGATTCATCTGTTTTGGTTGAGGATTCAATTACTTTTTTGAAAATTCGTCCTTCTTGGTTGAATGTAACTGTTTTTGATTCAAAATTTAAATCTTTTTTGATTGAAATGTGAACTTTTATTATTGCATTTTTCGCTAAAAATTCATATTTTTTGATTGAAAATTTAACTACTTGGTTGAAAGTGAAACTACTTTGTTCAGAGTTTATTCTTTTGGTTGAAGATTCATTTCTTTGGTTGAAAATTTCATTATTTTGTTGAAAAATTTGTTTTTTTGTTTAGTTAAAAATTATTATTTTCAACTAAAATCATTAAAATTTTCATTTTGAAATTTTCGTGGGGCGACAGACAACCACATTCAATACCTGTAATCAGTGGTATTTTTTTTTATTTATTACCATGGTTTCTGATATAATAATAATAATAATAATAATAATAATAATATGTTTCTGATAAACATATTACCCGATTTCTGCAACACTTTTCTGGGTACACAGATGATTTTTTATGGGAAATATAAAATTATGAAACATATAAAACATATAAAATTATGAAAAATATAAAATTATGAAAATGAGTGTATCCGATTATTTTCATTTTCATCTTCAAATATTTGTGGGGTAATAGACAACAATTAAATGAAAAAACTATTTAAAGAATGAGCATTTACTATATAATCTTATGAAAATTTCTTTATTTCTTAGTAATTGAATACAAAAATCGAGTTTTTTTAAAAAACACCCCTCCGATTATTTTCATTCTCATCTTAAAATGTTCGTGAGGTGACAGACAACCATATTCAGTAAAAAAATGTATAAAATTTGATCTTGGTACTATGATCGCTTTCCTTCATTTCTCATGTGTCTGTATACATTAATATTGTAACATTTTTTTCAGGTTTTTAAAAAAAAATTTACAACTCATTAATATGTAAACCTGGTACTTATCACAAAATAAGGTTGCCAAAAGGTTTTACATACAATTTGCATTTTATTACTAATCAGAATGTTAACCTGGTACTTATCAAATAAAAAGGTTGCCAATAAGTTTTTACATACATTCAGGGAAATGAAAAGATACCCTCGTTAAATACAAAAAAAAGGTTTTCTGAGGAAGATGCCATATTAGCAATATGTGCATATCTTATCATGTACCATTGTGTACTGTATTTTAACATTTATGTTCTAAATTTTATAATTTTTCAAATGCTTATGTGATTTTTGTATCTATTTTAGATTATCTTACATTTATTCTATTTGACTTTATTGAAAATTCTGTAAATATAATCATAATGTCATTTTGGTGCTTATAAAAACTAAATAATTTTTCAGAACTAGGTTTTTCTATAAACCTTAGTTTTAAAAGGCTACAACGATCTGAATAATTTCCATGAAAAATTCATCAATATACTCTATACTCCAGTTTGTCAAATATTCTGTTAATAGAATTAAAATGTCATCTTGGTACTTATTGATATTGTCATAAGAAGTACATAGAATTAGAGTCATAATAATTAAATTCCCTTTTCAAAATTCTTAATGTTACATATTGGACTATTTTCTAAAACTTGAATTTGAAGGGCTAAAAATTTTCAGAATAAATTCTATAAAGTCTTTTGACAATTTCCCAACAGTGTTTTTACAAGTATTTGGGTTTAGACGATTGATACTCTCTTGCCCAAACGAAGGGTCGAACTCATAAATTTCGTTTTTTATTACTCTCAAATGTATTTCGAAAAATATGTCAATATCTGCCTTTTCTCTGTATAGTTAGTATACCGTGCGCTTTCAAAGAGTGAACAACTCAAGTTTAGATTTTTGTTCCCCTCCTTGAAAAATAAAAAATAAATAAATAATAATTTACAAAGATTTTTATTGGATACTAAATTTCATATTAAAAATATTTGAAAAATAAAAATATTGTATTTCTGCATCTAAAAGAATTTTTTGACAATTTTCAATCAAATGTGAAGTGGTGTTTAAAAGTGGTTGTGTTTTATGATTGGATTAAAATTTCCTGGAGTTTCGAAGATAAGTTGGTTTTTATTCAGAATGTTCGCCTATGCTAAAATCAATTTCAATCAATGAATGAAATATGTACCAAGACAACAATTTGCTATCAATTATCACTTTCTTTTTTCAGGTAATAATGATTCTCTAATCGAATAATTTTTCATCTCTGTACCTGTTGTTTTCCAATAAATTATCCCTGAAGAGGAAGTCTAAATTGTCTTCGAAACATGTTGGGTCCCCAGTAGTATAAGAAAGATGCAAAAAAGAAAGAGTGTGAGGATGGTTTTGGTGGACTCTTTCTTTTTTCTCCCTCTTTTTTCTTCCTGTTGTGTACATTTATTGCGCACCTCTCTCTAATGAGCCGGAAAGACGGGTAGTCTCAAAGTCTATTTTTGAATTTTAAACTTTTTGGGTGTTCTTTTTTAGGACACAAAAAATTTTCATAAGAGAATAGATTTTATTTCGATCTTTAAGAAAAAATTATCTATTTTACTTGATAATTCGACAATTTTGTTGAAAATTCAACAAGATTGTCAAAAAGTCATCCTCTTTGGTTTAAAATGAAACTGTTCTGATGAAAAATCGTATTTTCGGGTTCAAAATTCAACTATTTTGGTGGAAAATTCAATTAATTAGTTGAAAATTCATTTTGTTGTTGTTGAAAATTCAACTATTTAGTTAAAAATTTATTTACTTGGTTTAAAATTCCACTGTTATGCTGAAAATGAAAAAAATTTTGGTGGAAATATCACCTACTACATTTTTCATTCAGAATTCGTCTCTTTTGGTTAAAAATTCAACTACTTGATTGAAAATTCAACAATTCGGTTGACATATTTTTCTATTTTGGCTTAAAATTCTTTCTTAGTTAAAGATTTAACTTTTTGGTGAAAACTCGTCTTTTTGGTTTGAAAATTCATCTTCATTGATTAAAAATGCAACTGTCTGGTTGATAATTATTTTGTTTGGTTACCAGTTTAATTTTTTCGTTGAAAATTCAACGATTTCGTTTGAAGTGGAAAATTGTACTATTTGGTTAAAAATTAATTTTTTTGTTGAAAATTCACATATCCGTGTTAAAAATACCACGCTTTGTGGAAAATTTGTCTTTGTGACTTGAAAATGCAACTGTTTGGTTGAAAATCAATCTATTTTGGTTAAAAATTCATCTATTTTGTTGAAAATGCAATATTTTTACTTGAAATATTAGGAATTTAAAACATTTCAAATTGAATTTAATATAGCACCCACATTAATTTTATTTAAAAGAATTTATTCCCCTATTTTCCTGAAATATCTCCTTACTTCCCCTATTTTTAGAGAATTTTGGCCGGTGAAGACAGTTGAAAAAATGATTTTTTTTGGGTTCTCCTTGTGAATGGTGGTGGTGGGAGGTGGGTGCTCAGCATACAAAAGGTGAGTAGTCCGAAATTTGAAACATTTTACATTTTTTTTACATTACATTTGAAACATTCAAAAAGAATATCTCTCAAAGCGTTTTGTTTTCTAATATCTTGAATTTGTTTATGAGTCTTGAAAAATAAATCGAAACTTTGAAAAAATGGGAAAGTTGGGTCAAAATTCTTAATTTGAGGTGTTTAGGGGATTTTTTTAATTTAAGGAGAAAAGGGGGGGGAAAGGGGACGGACTGTGAACCCTGTAATTATTCAATACTATTTAAATTTAAAAAACGCTCACCATGAATTTCAGCCTTCAGATTTTGAAATCGATACTGAAACACGAGTTCCATAGCAGCGTAATATACAGGATGAGTCTCCAATTTATACACCCTACAAATATTCACAGCCTCGAGTGCAATTTCCATAGCTTCTCTCACCCTCGGAATTTTGTATCCCATGATGAACTTGCTAAAGTCAAGTAAAAAGAGAACATAATCCACCATGCTGTAATATTTTTGCCAAGGATGGAGCTTCACGGAATTTCGACTTTCCTTTAGAATCCTGCTTTCTTCCTTCTCAAGTAGTTTTCTTCTGACCTCGAAGGCTCCGTGGAAATGCTGAAGAGCAACGGAGGAATAATCTTTCAAAGCGTAGATCTGAGCTCTGATATGAGTGCTCGAAAAAACGAGATATTGATATGGAATATTCTCGCATCGATAGCAATTGCAATTTTCGTGAAGCATGAACTCTGGGGGCATGAAAATCTTCTTTCTTAGGATGGGAGAAGCTTCGTTCTGTATCACGTCTCGAAGAGGGTCGTCGACGTCCATACGCTGAGATGTTAAGATTGTATTTGAACGGAATATTGCAAATTCGGGACATTTATTTTTCATGGATAATCCGAATCCCTCGACGTCGAGGATTTGCTCGAGGCCCTGGAGTTTCACTTCACAGTCGTCAAGCTTTAACCGAGAGAGCTCTATCAAGCAAAGGGATTTTAGACATTCGGCAACTCGTAGAGTGGCTCCCAAAGATTGTGCAAGTTCTAGTCGGAAAGATAAATGAGCTGATATTTCCCTGAAGGAGATGAAACCGTACATCACGAGGGACATGTGATTCACGGCATCGAGTAGTGCATTGACACCGTAGTAGGTTCTTTTTCCTGTGAAATAAATAAGAATCTTAGAAGATTGGTAATTATCAAGGTTTTATTGGAATGATTAAAGTAGATGAATTACCTCCAGACTCTAGAATTTCGCTTACTGTGATCATCGAGTAGACATTGTGCACGATGAATTCAGAGTATTCTTCATGTTGCATTTCTTCGGAGAAAAATTGGTAATTCCTGATGACAGTGTCCAAATAGTCTAAGTAAACTGGGACATCAGCTGAGAAATCTATTGTTCCGAGAGTCTTTACATCTTTTAGTAACTTCACTGCTTCTTCTTGCTAAAAATGATAAATAAGGAATTGCTAATTCTAAAATCAAAGATCTCAGTTTACCTTTTCAGTTTACTGAATCCCAATCACATATAATACCTTTCCTTTCTCGAAGTAGAAATCCGCCAAACTAATCCAGAACATGCCAACTGCACTTTTATCTTCAGTTCCTTCAGATATTTTTAGAATTTCAGCATAGTCCAGGCCTTTTTCAATCCAGACGTCGTTTACGCATCTGAGAGAAATGCTACGAGCAGTGACTAGAAAAAAAAATTATCTAATAAACACTTTATAATATAAACAATAAAACAAAGTTTACGTAGATAATTATAATTCCTATACCATATAAAGAAGCTGCCTTATTCTCGAGGGCAGAAGCTAATTTGTTCGCAAGAAGCCAAATTCGTTTTTCGCAAGATTGTGATAGATACAATCGAGCAATTTCTCCTGCGATTATTATCATATCGAGAGTGATTTGTGGTTCCCAGCAATTCATAATTTCCTTCTACAAAAGAAAAGAAATTAGAAATCATTTTTAAAAAACTATATTTATTTCTGTAAAAGATAGAATAACTTACAGGATTTTTCTTGAAACAATTTTCCCACTTAACCAGCACCTGTTTCAAATTAGATGCAACCTCAGCATCCTGTTTCATATTAATCATTCTATAAACAGGAACAACTTCCTCAGTCTCAATCGTCTGATCATGAAGCTGCGTTTCATTTTTGTTGCTTTGAAGAATATTCTTTGTGCTCTTCATTTCCTTTTTGATTTTCCTGCTAGTTGCATTCAACCGATCGGCAAACTTAAAGAACTCAAAATTGGCCTCCAAGCAGGAATAATGAACGGAGCTCTTATCATTATTGCACAAATAAGACTCTGCTCTATTGACATAATCAGAAATACTACAGTCATCTCTAAAATAGAGAACATGGTATCCTAAATGCTGAACGCCTTCGATAAACTCCGTAGTATTCTGCAAAGAATCAAGTTCCTTCAAACACGCTTTGATCGCCGGAGTTAAATTCACTTTCGCTTTCTGCAATCCTCGAATCTCCCTCGCACAAAGTTTAGCCAGATCATAGTCTTCCAAATAGATGTCAACTCCAATTTCCTTGATAGCAGCTTTATCACTTTTTAAACACGATATCATCGTCTGTTTCATTATCTCCTCAGAGTCGCATTTGTGTTTTATACCTGCCCACATTTTGAAGGCTTTCGATTCCTCTTCTTCGTAACTAATCAAGCCATCAAAAGCGGTGACGATCATCGCTTCTCTATACTTTTCAACTCTGAAATAAACTATACTGAGTTTGTGCAACACCAAAGACAACGGACTTGACGACCGGAGGAATTTATTCGTACTCTTGGTTCCTTCGTCGCGAATAATATAGGAGCAGAGATTAGAAAACATTTCTGCACTCAAGTCCGGGTATTCCTGGAAACATATACTGCCCAAGTTGTAAAGAATCTGACCGCAATTGTTCCAGAGAGATAAGTAATATCCACATTTGTGACTTTTGTACTCTTCAACTTTCATGATTCCCTCCACGATGAAATCTCGAGCAAAGTGCAAAAAATTCGTGGACAAACTGTTCTGGTCGAACAAGACCATGAAGTTACCTAATTTCTGAAGAATGTTTATCTCCTCAAAATGATTCTTCTTTACTTTACAAGTGTCCAGTCCGCATTTGCAATCGACTGGCTGAGCAGCAAGTATTGTAGATGCGTATTGAAGGAGTTTAGCTACTTCGTAAATGATTTCATGTAGGGATTCTACGGAACAAGATTTCATGCACTCAAGCCAGTAGTTCAAAAGCGGAGTCAGAACTTTGTATATTTCACTCGCGTTTCCCTGCATAGCTTTCGAGGGGCCAAAAGTTTCAAGTCTATTGCGGAATTTTCTCCTATAATTTCGTACATTCTCTAGCATGTTGTTATCAAATTTGGTGACTGGCTTCACTAATATTTTGTAAAAAGAGAGAAGAAGCTCGAAAGATTTCTGAATCTGAGGATCTTTTTTAAGAAAGACCTCGATTTCCTTCGAAAACTTTGATATTACATTAGAGACTTCGCAAATCTCTTTCTTTTTTATGTAGTTGAGACTTAAAAAGTGCATGGTGTCAATAATTTCATCATAAACGAGAAGAGGATCGACTTCGAGGGTTGAATTATCTCGCAATGTCTTTAAATGTTTCATAATCGAATAAACTAAATTCTCGATCTTGTTCTGACTCCAATTCAATTCATGAATTCGTCTTATGTATTTTTGGAGCCTTGTAAAAATCAGCTGAGAGTGACTACCATTCTCCTCTGAGAATTTGAGGAGTCCAAAATCGTATTTTATTATTTCTACGAGAATATTATAAATTTTTTGGTCGAATTTTGTAGAGAGGGATTGTATTAGAAAGTCGGCGCTTTGACGCCAGGCGTAGGCAAGTTTGCCGAAAAATTCAAAATCGCTGGGGTCCGGGGTTATGAGTTTTCCCGGTTTTGCATAATCGCAAAGTGTCATGGATTCTGAATAAAGACCTAATTCTCTAAGGCATCGAGAAATGTGGTATATTCCACTACGAAGTCTTGGGGGATTCGAAAATTCTGTGAACCTATCACAAAGACAAGATGCTAATTTATAGACATGTAGTCCTGTTTTTGGATCATCTTTGTGCGATTCGTGGTATTTCATAAAAGCATGAGTCAGTCGGGAGAGCAAACTATCCATTTGTTTATTATATTTTGGATTTGCCTTGGGTAGAACTTCCTGTGGAATTTGATAGAAGGGTATTATTAATGCGAGTTTTGTTAATTTACAATTTTAATCAAAATCTTGAAGTCCAGTTTTAAATATTGTTCTTTAATGATTCAATCTGAGCATGCCTTAATAAGAAATTTTGAATTACAAACTCGATTTACAACTTCTCCACTTTTAAACACTTCATTTGGAATTATTAATGATAAGCAGAGCTGCCACAGCCTAATTTACTTGAAAAAAGTGACCTATTTAAACCAAAAAGTGACCAAAATATAATGTGCATTAATAATGTGACTTAATGTTCTTTTGAATCCATAAGAATTCGAATGAATTCAAAAGAATTCGATGATATTTATAAGAAGTCCAGGTGAATTTTAACGAATTCAAGATAAATTCAGAAGATTTCAGAGTGAATTCAAAACAATTCAAGTTAATTTTAAAAAATTTCACGGTAAAATCAAATGAATTGACAAAAATTCAAAACATCAATATTAATCTCAGTAAAATTGGAGCGATTTTACAAGAATTCAAGGGAATTCAAGAGACTAATTAAATTCATAAAAATTTGAGTGAATTGAACCAAATTAAAAAAATGAAAAAATGTGCATTGAATAAAATAAATTGGGAGTGAACAGAATTCAGGGCGAATTCAACAGAATTTAAGTTAACAGAAAAAAATTCCAAAAGTAAAAAAAATGAATAAAATAAAATTTGGGTGAATTTAGAGGAATATAAGGGAAATGAGAAGAATTCGATCAAATTGATAAATATTCAAGTGGATTGAAAACAATTCAAAAATATTTTTTAAATTCATTAAATTCCCAGATAGCACAACAGTCTGTGTCAAACTTTAGGCAAGTTTTCACAAGGAAGAAAATGTCCTCCTTATGGCAAGCTTGCGAACCAAGCTTGAAGAAAACTTGCCTGGCAAAGTTTTAACTTGATCTGATGCGCAGTAGTTTTCTA
>JAUMHM010000078.1:26625606-26644386 GCA_032362435.1 Melikaiella ostensackeni
TTGTTTTCATTTCAACTATTTTTTTAAAATTTGCCTTTTTTCGTTGAAAATTAAACTACTTAGGCTGAAAGTTGAACTAATTTGTTAAACATTCAGTTTTTGGTTGAAGATTCATCATTTTAGTTTAAAATTCATCTCTTTGGTTAAAAATTCAACTATTTTGGTAGAAAATTATTGTTTTTTGGTTGAGGCTTCGTACGAATTTAGAAGCCAGTAGAAACCCAGCAACTTCATGATGAATAGACAAGGACATTAGGAAGCCACGTATTTTATTATTATAGATTAGTGTAGAAGGCACAATGTTTCTCAACGTTTTCAATTTTTTATAAATCGAATTAAAGAGCACCTTAAGTTTCTTATACAATAATTCTTAAATTAAGTACAATAAAAAATTGGAAAAATTAATTAGGATTGTTGTAAATAAACAGCTTCGTATGCTTTGATAAAAGTCACTTTATTTTTCATAAAAACCTATTTGGAATGCGGCTCTACACGTGTGACGGGTACAATATGTAAAACTACTTGCTACAATATTTATATTTATCTCTATGCTTTATGATTTTCTCGTTATCAACATAATTATCTTATATATAATAATAGAACATTGTAATGCTTAGAATAGCCAGAGTCAGGTCAGTGTGCAAATTTCTTCCCCACTTTCACTTTTTTTCTCCACCTCAAATTTAGACTTTCAAAGTCATATACATAAACACTGTTTTTTTAGCTCTCTAATCTTAATACAATATAATATAATAATATATAATTCGCATACCAGTAGATACTATTTACAAAAATGTACAGTGTGGTGATTCAATTCCAGCACATTCTGTATTTTTCGGGCAACTCGTCTCGTCTTGTCGAGTAAACTCTTTTTTTTTTTTAAATATGAGTGCGTCTATAATTTATGTATACTATCTACAGATATAATATTTTGTTATTTTATAATAAAATGGTGGCGGTAAAAATAACGAGAAATACTGCGCCGAGGGCAGCTTCGAGCTCACGAGACTCGACCTTTTTCACCACGCATTGAAACTTTGAACCGAGACACGCTTTTAAAATATTAACTTGAAAACACCGACACCTTTTTTATTATTTTGTATATGAGATAAGAGTACAAAAACTATTTAAAATACGACCGACAAATCTTCAATCAACGCTTCCTTATCGCAAAAGATACTCTCAAAGTCTATGAGAGGCATTCTTATCACTAAATCCTCCAAAAACCTCGCTCAGAGATTCATAAACACGTTTCATCAAACAAGAAAATCGGCAGAGAACTTTTATTTACTTGAACTTTTCGATTAAAATAGTATTCTCATTTATTTGGCGATGGTTTAGCATATTTGGATGAAACGCCCGGCGCTAAAAACGTAAAGCTTTAAACTTGAAAGTCGACTATTGGAAAAGAAAGAATAAATGACACATTTATTATCTTTGTAATAATATTATTCGATAAATTACTCAATAAATTAATGTCATAAATAAAATCTGATCTACGACTTTTGTACGAAGTCTTATTCTTTTTGTCAGACTTGAAAAGTAACTTTTGTTTGAAGCGATTTGAAGTCGATCGCATTCCTGTTGCTTATTTATGAAAAAAAGTATACGTGCAAAGATGCTCATCACCGTGCAGGACAAAATAAAATAATACTTGTAGGGAATATAACTGTAAATTAACTCTACCTTCTTAACCGCGTGTCATGGGTTTAAAAAGTTTTATTTTAGAATTCTCACAGCGCTTGACCTCAACGCGATTTCAAAGCTAAGTAAACTGGTGTTTGAAAAATAACGTAACGCTGAAATTTTATTTGAAACTTGGATTCCAATTTGAATTCGAATTACCTCATTCGAATGGTTTAATTTAAATTTCGCTTAAATTGAAGTTTTTAGACTTTCAGCGATACGCAATAAAGCACTGCTCATATATTACAATGAAGTACGTAGAATTCATAATCTTAATTTCTTGAGAAACTGAAATGAGTATAAATAACTTAAATTCAACGGCAAAATAATTAAATAACTTAAGTAATATATATCAGTCCGCAAGAATATTTCCAGAATCAAGCAGACCAAAGACTTTTATGTACAATAATCAAGACTTCATCAATTATGGAAGCCTCAAATTCTAATATTTTTCATGATTTGTACACGTTTCAATTACTTCTCTTGACGCAAGAATTCACGAAGCGCAAAGTAATTGTAAATATAATCATTTGCAACGAGCCTTAATATAAATAATTCACTGTACTCGGTTTTATAAAGCTTTTCTGTTAATCACTAACAATAAGAAATCGTTTGTATATCTTATTCCCGCGAATAGCGAGTTCAAAAATCATTTAAAAACAAAAATCAGTACGTTCGTTACTTTCCACTGCAAACGATGGATTTAAGTAACAAAAGAGTTTAGACTCAGTAAGTTTCAAAAGAAACTTGATTAATAATTTCGGATTTTACTTTGAAACAAAAAATCACATCTCAGATTTGTTTTTACTTTTACTGGCTTTTAAAATCAATCTAATTTCATTTCTGTAATCTTATTTTATGAAATTAGTGTCCTGAGATGTTAAAGATTTAAGGTTTCAATATGAAATCCATTCACTTCACTTAATCCACATAATCTCTTTTTCGATTTTGGTACGACCTTCAGAAAGACGTCGAGCTTTTTTATAAAAATTAGCGCCTCGATTTTTCCCTGGCAACAATCTTTCGAAAATTTTGACGATTTTGAGTTGAGTAAATTTCAGCTAAACTAACATCTCAGTCCCCTTTTATCGGACAACGATAAGCCAGTTATGATGGTTTTGTAGTTTTTGGTCCACGCTGTAGATATGAGCTAAACCGAAATACAAAATCAGTGCAGCTTCGATATTCAAGGAATTTTTTTTTTTTTTATAAAAATAGATTTCATAAAATCAACAATCTCTTGAATATCAATAAAAAATGTCGAATTTAATTCCTTCAAATTCTTCCCAAATAAGATTTAAATACGAATTTTCAGTTTCTAATTTACAAATGTAAAGGTTCTCGGATATTAGGGTTGCTACAAAGGTCCATTTTAAGAATTCCGTGAGGTTTGGAGTCTTCAAAAAAGGAGATTTAAACTGTTCAAATTTTTTGTTCTCGAAATTAATGCACCCAAACATAACAGATTTCAAAATTCCTTTCAATTAATCAATTCTCAACTCCCTAGAATTTTATATCTACAAAGAGTAAAACTGAAAATTTCAAATAAACATTGAATAGTAAAATATAATGATAAATAAAATAAGAAATTCCCTGACTCCGGTTACACAACACTGATTAAAATTTCCCTGACAATGCCCTTGTTCGGAACCATGTAGGAACCCTGATTCGCGACACATTTTTCTTTTCCCTTAAACATTAGCTGCACCGATCCACTATTTCCTTCATAATCTCGAAACGTACTTTCAATCGACCCATCATTAAAAATTCTGCTAAATCCCTCCAAATCATCTCGTCGATTCATGTACTCGTCACCTGATTATTTTGCTCAGAAGTTTGCGTCTCACAAATTTTCTCTTCTGTACAAAGCCTCTTCACTTCCTGCTGATCGGGACTCGAACTCGAGCTTGTTTTTCTCTTATAACCCGAACTATTATGAGCAGATTTAGAAGCATCTGGATCACTCTTGTGTTTCCTCGAGCTTTTATCCTTCGAATGATGTCCAGAATCTCTATGCTTCTCGGATCTTTTCTCCTCCTTTCGATCCTCTCGTTTTTCCTCATGTTTCGTCCTCTCACTTTTATCCTTCGACTCCGACTTATCAGATTTTTCGTGTCTTCTATGATGCTTACTCCTCTCTCTATCCTTATCTCTTCCTCTATCACTCCTCTCATGATCCCTTTTCTCTTTACGTTTTCGATCCCTCTCCTCTTTTTCTTTCTTGCTGTGTTTCCTCTCACTACTTTCATAAGTCACTTGCCTTCCAGGAGATCCAGGTTTATCCTCAGCACTGTTGCGCCTTTCACTCTCATTTGAGGAAGAAATCGACGCTGAAGACGTACAAAGAGGTGAAGAAATCGAGGGGGTAGTAACACTACTAGAATTCTTATTCCTTTCGGAAATATCGACAGGTGGAGATTCTTCAGCAGTCTTTTCATTCTTACTGGCCTCCTTCATCTCTTCCTCTGCCATTTCAATCAGAGCTTTTACCGCGTTTTCGGTCGCACACTCCATCTTAGAAGTAAAAGCCGCTACAGTTTCAGCTTCCAACAATCGATAGAATTTCTCAACCTTGACTTTATCATCCCCGCACATCCTCTCCGCAATTTCAAAACTTTCTTTCCTGATCCTCTCTAACATTTCCTTCGAGGCTGCAGTCACTCCGCTTCTCAGCGATTGACAAACTTCATCCACGTCAGTTTTCGACTTATAAATCGCAACCTCGAGAGCTTTATCCACAACCGCTGTCGCATAAGTTTTCCCAGCAGCTTGTCTAGCAGAAATCATCTCTCTATCAACGGAAATTTCCACATGCTGGGGAATTGGCGCAGGCAATTCAAGAGAAGTAGTCACCCTTAAAACATTCTCAGATTTAGTAGTGGATTCAGTTTTGTATTCGCTTTTAGAAATGCTTGAGTCGAAACTAGTCGAATGCTCGACTTTTTTGGGAGTTTGACTCGAGGATTTGTGGCGATGTTCCGACTTCCTGGACTCGTCGTGCTTCTTCCTCTCATCAGATCGATGATGACTCGAGGATTTGCTGCTGCTGCTTTTTCGATGTCGACCCTCCGGCTTCTTTTCCCTCCTTGCCGCGCTTTTCTCTGAACTCTGTTTCCTTTCAATTGACTGCTTCTCAGATTCCAAAGTTGAATGGGAGACTTCGCCGTTATTGCTAATTTCCTTAGATGAACAAGAAGAGGAAGTGTGCCTGGCTCGATCTCGATCCTTGCGTTTTCCATGTTGATGATCGGACTTTTTCAAGTTTCCTTGATACTCCGCAGCTCGTTCCTTTGCTTTTTTTTCCTCAAGGGAGTCGCTACTGA
Organism: Melikaiella ostensackeni; assembly: GCA_032362435.1. Lineage (NCBI taxonomy): Eukaryota > Metazoa > Arthropoda > Insecta > Hymenoptera > Cynipidae > Melikaiella > Melikaiella ostensackeni. The sequence continues at coordinate 26,630,616 of JAUMHM010000078.1, forward strand.
CTCTGCGATCTAATCTTTGTCGATCAGCGTTCTCCTTCTGTTCATCAGCCACCTCGACTTCGTGGTGTTTCTTCTCCTTATAATGCAAGTGTGCAGATTCACCTAAAGGTCTCGTGTGTTTGATAGTCGCATTATAGGCGGTCTCGGGGTAATACTGTTTTAACCTAACATGCCAGGCAACACTCGAGACGGCGGAGACGGTACGAAACTGGTGAATGATATTGCGGGGCAAGAAATAAATATCGTTGTCATATAAATTAATTCTGGCATAGCGGATGCCCTGCCTTCGAAGCTGATTTAGTTTCGCGTCCTCGACCCATTGGACGCATTGCGAGATCGGAGGCTCATGCAGATCCAACTGCAATTTTTCGACGAGTTCGGGAAAGTCACCGGCGTAGAACGCAACGACGTCTTTCGTGATTCTGTTGTACTCGGATGAACGACCGCCATGTACGGCTTTTAGGACACCGACTGCGGCTGTTGTCATTCGGTCGAGACCATGACCGACGTGATCGGCGTGGGCACGAGTTCGATCCTCGAACATGTATTCACGGGCCTCACTTAGTCTAGGTAAATATTGGAGGTTACGGAGTTCGTTTATTCCGGTTCGGCGTCGCTTGCAGGGACTTTTATTTATGTCAGCAGTCGGCACTAGTTGTTCACCAGGTCTGATCCAGAGGATGGGACCGTCATTTGATTCCTGGGGACTCTCCATTTTGACGGCTGACAACGGACCCCACGGCATTGTCTGCAATTAAAGAAAATTATTAGTTTTTGGAGGACAATTACCCGGTTGCTGCAGAAGGCAGGTTTCAAAATTTCATGAATTTTCCAGGTTTCTTTTTGAAAAAATTCAATATCTACCTTTTAAAAAATCCAGGCGATTCTATATTCAATTTTAACACAATCTAATGGTCGCAAACGAATTTTCCAACAATTTCTTGTACAATTATTAATCAATGAAAATGTGAAGGACTTTTCCATAGTTATTGAATTAAATCAATTCCCAAATTTAAAATTCGCCGTAAATTATTAAAATAATTATTAAAACTTTGAAATTGGTGCGACTACAAAAGTTCCAGTTATTTTTTCAAAATTCCATGACCTTTCCAGGTCTTCCAGGTCTTGTAGCAACCCTGCAAAGGTGCTGTAGTGAACTTGAGGCAAACACAGGCAAGTTTCAAATTTTCAGAAACTCCAAATTAAAAAATTCCCTGTTGATTCTAGGAAACTGGAAAATTTGTAGCCGTCAGAAAAGTAACTTTGTAGAAACTAATCAAATTTGAGGCAAACATAGGAAAATTTCAAATATTCATAAACCCCAAACTTAAAAATTTTCTCAAAAATTTCCCGTTGTTACTAGGAAGCTAAACATTTTAAAGCCGCTAGGAAAGTAACTATGCAGAAGCTGGAAAAATTTGTATCGTCATAAAGACAATTTCAAAGAGAGTATAAAATTTTTATAAACCCCAAACCCAGGATTCGAAGTGCTCTATGGAACTAAAAAAAAGTATCAAAAAAATTTCTTTGCCATGAAAAAACTATCCTCAAAAATACAAAAAAAAAAAGTATTTAGAAAGTAGCCTTTATAAATCAGCTAAAAATGAGGGTTTTAATTTAAAAAGTAGTGTAAAAATACTCTAAACTAAAAAAGAACGTATTTTAAAGGAATTTCTTTCATACTTTTCAGGATGTAAATAACTGCACCGATGACTGACTTTTGTTAAATCTCATAAATTCTCTACTAAGAGTCCATTGGATGAATATTAATTTTCAACCTGAAAATATGAATATTCAACAAAAAAAATACAAAATACATGAATAAGCAACCAAATAGTTCAATTTTCAACTAAGAAAGACGAAAATGAAATTGAAAATATAAATTTTCAACAGAACAGTTATTTTCCAACTAAACAGTTCAATTTTCTACCAAAAAAAATTCTCAATTCTCGACCAATAAATTAGATTTTCAACAAAAAAAGTTGATTAGAAGAAATTTGTACCAAAAGAGATAAGGTTTCAAACCCAAAAGACGTAATTTAACAAAAGAGTTAAATTTTCTACCAAAAGAGTTTTCAGCTAAAAAAGAAAAAGATTTTCAACCAAATTGTTGAAGTTTCATGCTAAAATGACGAATTTTCTATAAAGCATTTGAATTTTCAACCAGAGAATATGATTCTTCAACAAAAACGTTAATTTGCAACCAAATAGTTCAATTTTCTACCAAAATAGTTGAATTTTCAACCAAAAAAGACAAATTTTCAACAGAACAGTTGAACTTGCAACCGAAAAGGCGAAATTCAACTAAAATGATTAAAATGTTTGTTTTTCAAATTCTCATGTAAAATTATCTAAATATAACATTTTTAATACTTGTTTTTAATATAAAATTTGCTTTTCTTAAATTTTCAACTATTAAAATATCAACTGTAAAAAATTAAAGGAAACTGAAATTTGAATTTTAAACAGCTGAATTTTCAATTGCTGAAAATCGCAGACAACTTCAAATTGAATGTAAGTAAACTACGCCTTCTCATTTAGAGATTTTTTAAGAAACCCATCGACTGTTCTACTTTGATTGATTGATTTCTTTTTTTTAAGAGAGAGTGGTTTCTTTAGGCATACTTTTCTTTTATTTTTTATTTTTTAAAAACTGAAATTTGTTAGTACGATCAATTTTTTATATCACTTTACTGAAAAAAGTAGCATTGCCTAAAAAAGTACCAAAAAAGTAAAAAAGTGTGGAAATTCGAAGCCTGCCAGACTTTGAAATTCTCCGTAAAGTACTAAAATAATTATGACATTGAAATACATGCAAATAAAAAAATTTCATTATTTTTTCAAAAACCTATAGAACTTTTTCAAAATTCCATGACTTTTCCAGGTCTTCTAGGTCTTATAGCAACCCAGAATTATTTCTACAGCTTTGTCAAGTCTTCTTTCAATTCGCAATAAACAAATAAAGTGCTTACCAATCTCAAAAAGACGTTTTCCTCCAGTCTTCGCATAAGATCTGGAAAATATCCTCCAACTTCTTCATGAACAGTTCCAACAAGACTGATTTGATGCAGAGGACCGTACCTAACAGTACCGTTACTGTAAGTTTTGCAAACTTGTTCCTTATACTGCAGCATCGTCGTAGTTTCAATGTCGCTGTTTCGACCCAATATGCCATTCTTCACCGTCAAATTTGGATAATTCATAGCCATGTGATCGAGAAGATCAGGCAAGTAGGCGGCAGCGTTATGTACTATTCCCATAACATGATAAGCATTCCCATTCTCATCTTCTCCGAATACAACCTTAAAATATTCCTGTGCCAATTCCTCAACTTGTTCATTCGTCAAGACGTCAATTTCATCCTGATACATATGCACAACAGTGGCTCCACCGTTCGGATAAGTCTCTATATGAATAAAATCCTTGTACTTCAATCCTTGAAGTGATTCGTGCTTCGGCGACTGTTTCTCAAGAGTCTTGCACATTTTCGTTTGTAAATTTAGCCTCATATTGTCGCCACTGGTCTTCGGAGGAGCTAAGGAAAGCAGCTTGTGATTCTGGGAGAGAGAATTTCTGTCTCGTTTACACTGAATTCCAACATTAGCCAGCTTGATTTTACTACGCCTGTAGCAACGAGTGCAATGATGCCTGCTGTGTTCCTTTCTTTTGTCCTTCGAGGAAGATGAAGAATGAGATTTGCCCTGCACACTTTGATCAGCAGACTCTTGCTTTTGTTTCTGCTCTGTTTTATTCAAGGCAAAATCATTATCAGGTAAACTGCACTCGGTTGGTTCGATCTTCACTTCCATTTTGTCAAGAGATTCCTTAAAGGTTTCTGTCACGATTTTCTCTCTATTTTCCACTTTGATTTCAACGCTTTCGATGGAATCAACCTCCATTTTCACGCTTTTTTGCAAGGCGTTTGTTTTCACTGGAGGACAAGGAGTTTTCTCAACTGGAGGCGAGGAAAAATTCTCCATTTCATTGTCTATCTCCGTAACTGAGAGCTTTGCAGTATCCATTTCGATTTTGGAAGGTTGTACTGACGAAGAACTTGATGGAATGAAAGTACTGACAAGGTCGTTGGCGACCCTGGGAGGATAATCTGGACTTCGAGGACTACTCAAAACTTTGCCACTGCTTTGTGGACTTTCAGCAAGCTGAGGCGTTTTGCTAGAAACGTTCCCACATTTCTCGATTCTTGCGGGACATGATTGTTTCTTATTTTCGCAGGCCATTTCGCTGTATGTGGTATCAGCCTGTAAAAAAATGAAGGCTATCTTTAGAATAAAAATAGGCATTTTTTAAAACATAGATAGGTAATTTTATGTCAGACGTTTTATCTATCAGAAGCGGTTAAATTGTTCATTTTAAATGTTTGACTTTCAAAATGTTTATTATTTTAATTTTTTTTTTTTCACAAGTAGGACAGACTTCGAACGATAAATTTTTCAGTGCGATAATTTTAGAATCGAAATAAAGGCTTAAGAATTTAGTATCAGCAATGTCATTAACATTATTATTAGTTTAGATAAACTTTAGCGTTGGTTATTTAAAAGTGAAACATTGTGTACGTGGATTGAATAGTACTTAAGTTCGTCTTGTGGATACGCTGTTTCAGAATTTTCGTACTTGGTATGAGCTTTTAAATTTAAAATAGAATTTTTGTCATTATTTAACTGCAATCTCGAAGTTATTGAAATATAAAAACTCGAAGAACATCGATAGTTTCATTCCTAACTTACACTCTTACTTAGTATTTAAAAACACGTATGTTTCTTATTAATGTACATTAGCAGCATAGAATTAAAGATCCTCTGGCTGATAAACTGACTGAATTTTCGTATGCGACATGAGTCGGAATTTGAGGAATTTTAAAACGATCTTAACTTTTACAAAATAATACATAATTTTTTATACTTACATGAGCAGAATAGGTAATAGTTTCCTCGGAAGGGTAGACACTGGAACACACAGCTTCGGAACATTGTTTGCCTTCTAAAATTTCAGAAATAAAGGCTTTTGTTTTTCAAATCTTGACTAGTGTTTAAAACACCAGTAGCACTTTTTTATAATACTCGAATTTTTTTAAGTGTATAGATCACACGACTACCTATAACAATTTTCTATAAGACAATAAATAGAATATCTTATTTGAAAATCGTAATTAATTCTGGTACTCAAACTCTGTTCAGTGAAAATAGTTTTTTATATTATTAAAAAAAATCACTGAGGAAACTTGAGTTTCGATCGCATTCTTTCCTCTGTGTGTTTACGTATGAATTGAAGAAACTGGGAATTTTTAATTGCTTCTTTGTTGAATCAATTTTGCTGATAAGAAAATTACATTAATTTAATCAACCTCAATAAAATTTCAAGAAAGAAAATAAAATTGTAAAACTTTGGAAATAAATATACATTTATTATTATTTGAAATAAATGGTATTGCATTCTGAAAAATATGTATGTAACAAATAATAAATACAATAAGTATTTTATAGATTTATCAAATATATTTGAAAACAGTTCTTTAAAATTATGCACTTTAATTTATATGACCAATTTTTTAAGAATTACAATGTAATTAAAGATTATAAAGTTCAAATAAAGGAAACTTTTTTTAAAATTCAAATTTGGATAGCAAACAATACTCATTTTTTAGCAGACATTTTATTACTTTTTCCAATTAAAAAAAGTAACTCATTTTAAGTTTGCAAAGAAGTTTAACCATTATTCCAAAACTAACTGAAAGAAACGATTAAATATTCAGTTGTTTTAAATCACGTAAACACAATAGAAAAGGGAAAGAAGATATTCCCCCCATTTATAAGATCTACTTTTCAAGAATATTAAGTTTGTACTATTATCTTCCAAAACAATGTAAATATGTATGTAAAAACTTACGGAAATGTACATAGGAAATAAGCTTGTCTATCTTATCTATCAAGAATATTAAGATATTGTGAATTCTATGTCAAAATTTGATTGAAAGAGTCTAAACATCGAAGAAAATATTACGATTTTTTTTTACTAAAAGATAGAGCCATTTTTTTAAACATCTTAGAAAAAATTCACATTTTGTAATTAAAATTAATAAACGTTCTATTTTTTTAGAAATCGGATGCTTAGAATGCCTAGATAATAAAAATTAATTTTACAGGGTATCCAGCGCTCAATTTCAAATTTCCCATTTTTGAAAGTTTTAATCTGAAATTTTTCAATTTTTCAAGGTTTTCATTTTAAAATCGTTAAAATTTTGAGACTTTCATTTCTTTTTCAACTATAGAATTTTTAATGACTTGAATTTGAATACTAACAATATGATAAATGTATCAATCTAAAGTTATTATATTTTGAATGCTCTCAATTGAAAAAATTAAGGTTTTTAATGTGCATGTGCAATTTTCAGCGATTTGAAACTATTTAATTTTTGAATTGTAAAATTTTTATCAATTTAAATTTGAATGTTTCAGGCGTAAATTATTCCATTTTGAACGCAAGAAACTTATAATTACTCAAGTATTAAAAAATTCAATTTGAAAATTGTACAATTTTTCACGATCTAAAATTAAGACCACATAAATGTTGAACGTTCTATATAAAAATATTGAATTTTAAACGCTTAAAACTACAATAATCACGGAAATGGTACAATAGAAAGGGGAAAAAATGAGAGAAAAAAGAAGAAGGGACCAATATTTTATAAAAACTGCAAAAAGTGACGGCTGGACACCCTGTTCCATAAAAAAGGGATATTTTTCATATGAAAATGTATTGTAAAACACAAACTATATAAAAATGCTTCTTTAAAATTACAATGAATATCAAATGTAGGATGTAGTGTCATTTAAGGAAAAGAAAGTTTCCTTTATTTAAAGGTTCTGAACTGCAAATCTGTTTTGTTATTCACTGATTATTCCAATTAAGACCATTAAAAATAATAGCAATATTATTACTCTAAAAATTGTTACCATTCTAGTACCCACCAACAAAACATTTTAAAATGTCCTACAGGAGCCCTTTAAAACCGTACAAATAACAACTCGACGTCCAAATTTCACTAATTCCCTAACTTTTTATAACAATAAAAAAGCTGCAAACATTTTTTCTTATCAGGGTCGCATTATAAGTTTCTTTTATACCATATTATTCTCAATGTAAAATATCCAACATTTTAGAATTGTTTCTAGTTTATGAAGCAATCAATAAAAAATTTCATTCATTTGAACATTCAGAACTTGAAGCACATTAAATATGGATGCTTCAATCTAAAATTACAATATTTTGATGTGCTTGAAGTTCTGAACGTTCAAATTAACGAAATTTTTTACTAATGGCTTTGTAAACTAGAGAGAAAGAAAATTAGAGAGAAAGAAAGAGAGAAAGAAAAAAAGAAAATTATAATGCATTATTTTAAATTGTAGTTGGAACGATATTTGTAGATAAAATAAAATTGAGAAAAAATATTTCGTTCATTTGAACGTTCAGAACTTTAGGTACATATATTTTGAATCTTCCCAGTTGAAAAAAATTAAGGTTTTCAATGCGCATGTGCGATTTTCAGCGATTGGGAACCATTTCATTTTTAAATTGCACTACATATATTTCGAATCTTCCCAATTGAAAAAATTAAGGTTTTCAATGTGCATGTGCGATTTTCAGCGATTGGGAACCTTTTCATTTTTAAATTGTACATTTTATTTCGAGTTAAATTTGAAATCAAAGAATTTAAATGTTTTAAACGTAAATTACTCCATTTTTAACGCAAGAAATTATAATTAAATTGAAAATTAATAAATATATAATATAAATATTATTTAAATAATATAATATACAAGTAATAAATAAATAATTAAAATAAAAAATAATAAAATTATAATTACGCAAGTATTAAGAAATTCAATTCGCAAATTATACAATATAGAAAGATCTAAATTTAAAACCATACAAATGTTGTACGTTTCCATATAAAAATATTGAATTTTAAACGCTCTATAAAACACAAATATTATAACACTGCGACTTTAAAATTACAATGAGTATAAAATGCAGTAGCATCCTCTGAGAAAATGAAAGTTTCCTTTATTTTGAACTGCAAATCTGTTTTGTTATTCATTGATCATTCCAATTAAAACCATCAAAATAAAAGCTATATTACTGCTCAAAAAATTGTGACCATTCTTTTACACTCCAACAAAACATTTTAAAATGTCCTATAGAAGCCCTTTGAAACCATGAAAATAACAATTCCGCGTCAAAATTTCATTCTTTCTCTGACTCTTCCTAACAATAAAAGAGCTGCAAACATTTTTTTCTTATCGAGGTCGCGTGTGTCTCACATCTGTTTCCCATCAAAATATCTCAAACCAAAACAATTCCTTATCCAAAAAGTCATAAAAAATTCACCAAATTGACAAAAATCCCACAAATATTGGCAAAATCTCCAGCGTGCTGTGGCTATTCCCACTTGAAAAACTGGACTAAAAAGACCAAAAAATTATATTTTTTCTAAAATCAAATGCTTAGTTAATAAAAATTATACGAATATAATTTAATAATAAAGTTTCATTCTAAAATTTTCAAATATTTCATTTTAAAATCGTTTTTATTTTGATACTTTCGCTGATTTTTAAATTACAGAATTCTGAATGACTTGAACTTGAATACCAATAATTATGGATGTTTTAATCTAAAGTTACTGTATTTTGAATGCTCTAAATAAAAAAAGTTAAGGTTTTCAATATGAATATGCCATTTTTAGCAATTTGCACCCCTTTCATCTTTAAATTTTACAATTTTTATCGATTTCAATTTTTAATCAAAGAATTTTAATAATTTGAAAACGATAATTATTCCATTTTGAACGCAGGAAACTTTTAATTACTCAACTATTAAGAAATCAACTTTTCAAACTGTACAATTTTCAACGAACTAAATTTAAAACCATACAAATGTTGAACGTTTCCATATAAAATATTAAATTTTAAACGCTTAAAACTACAATGATTACGGAAACGATACAATAGAAAGGTAAAACATAAAAGAAAAAAAAAGGTGAAGGGACCAAAATTTTTCAAAAAGTGACGGCTGGACACCCAGTTTCATAAACAAAGGGATATTTTTCATATGAAAATGTATTATAAAACTCAAACTTTATAACACTGCGTCTTTGAAATTACAATGAGAATTAAACGTAGTAGTGCCATCTAAGAAAATAAAAGTTTCCTTTATTTAAAGGTTTTGAACTGCTAATCTGTTTTGTTATTCAATGAAAATCATTATAAATATTGACAATATTATTGCTCCAAGCATTGTGACCATTCTTCTAACCTCCAAAAAAAAACATTTTAAAACAAAACAAAAAAGCTGCATACATTTGTTCTTATCGAGGTCGCGTGTCGGTCCCACATCTGTTTCGAATCAAAATATCCCAAGCGAAAACAATTCCCTATCCGAAAAGTCGTTAAAAATCAACCAAATTGACAAAAATCTCAAATGCCATAAAAATCTACCCCTACCAGCCCACCCTTCCATATTCCCTCTTTTTCCGCAGTCTACCAAACATCTCGGCAAGTCTCCAACATGTTGTTGCTAATCCCACTTGAAAAGCTGTCTAAAAAAAAAAATAATAATAATAAGTTTTTTCAAAACAAGAACGCTTAGATCATAAAAATTAATTGTATGGAATATCCAGCACTCAACTTCAAATTCCACATTTTTGAAAGTTTTAATCTTAAAATTTCAAATTAACAAGGTTTTCATTTTAAAATCGTTGAAATATTGACTTTCATTCATTTTTTAATTATAGAATTATGAATGACTAGAATTTGAATAGAAACAATTATGAATGTTTCAATCTAAAATTACTACATTTTGAATGCTCTCAATTTGAAAAATTAAGGTTTTCAAAGTGAATGCACAATTTTTAGCGATTTGGAACCTTTTCACTTTTAAATTGTACACATTTTATCGACTTAAATTTGAAATCAAAGAAACTCAACTATTAAGAAATTCAATTCGAAAATTGTACGATTTTGAATGATCCAAACTTAAACCCATAAAAATGGTGAACTTTTCGATACAAAAATATTAAAATTTAAACGCTTTAAACTACAACAATCAAAGTAATGGTACAGTAAGGGGAAAAATAAGAGGAGAAAGGTGAAGGGACCAATATATTTCGAAAACTGCAAAAAATTACGACTGGACACCCTGTTTCATAAACAAAGAGATATTCTTCATAAGAAAATGTATTATAAAACACAAACTTGATAACTCTATGTCTTTAAAGTTACAATGAGTAGGTATAAAATGTAGCAGTGCCACCTTAAAAAAAAAAATTAACAATATTATTGCTCCAAAAATTGTTACTATTCTTGTAGCCTCCAACAAAACATTTTAAAATGTTCTACAGAAGCCCTTTAAAACCATAGAAATAACAATTCTACGTCTAAAGTTAATTAATTCTTCAACTTTGCATAACAATAAAAAAGCTGCAAACACATTCTTATCCAGATCGCGTGTCCATCTGACATCTGTTTTCAATCAAAACATCTCAAACAAAAACAATTTCTTATCCAAAAAGTCATGAAAAATCCACCAAATTGACCAAAATCTCAAATGTCATAAAAAAATCTACCTCTACCCTTCCATATTCCCTCTTTTTTCTAGTCTGCCACAAATCTCGGCAAAATCTCCAGCATGTGTTGTCCAACACTCAACGCATGTTGGTATCCACCACTCAATTTCAAATTCCCCATTTTTGAAAGTTTCAATCTTAAATTTTTAAATTTTCAAGGTTTTTATTTTAAAATCCTTCAAATATTGAGACTTTCATTGATTTTTTAATTACAGAATTCTGAATTACTTTAATTTGAATACCAACAATTATGAAAGTTTTATTATATTTTGAATGCTCAAATGAAAAAATTAAGATTTTCAATGTGCATGTGCTATTTTCAACGATTTGGAACCTTTTAAGTTTTAAATTTTACAATTTCAAGATTGCTACGAAATCCCAATTTCGAAATTCCCTGACTAATTTTTCATTTTCCCTGAGCGTTATAAAGTTTTACTTCAGACATAAAAACAACATTACACCTAGGAGATTCATAATGTTGATGCAAAAAAGGCTTTCTTTTTAAATTTATCTTCAACATTTTCAGTTACAACAGTCATACAGAATTTTATAAATTTCAACTTCAGTTTTAAATTCCCTGATTTTTCCTTGACCATTTTTTTATTTTCCCTGACCGTTATAAATTTTTATTTCGGACATAAAAACAACCTTACACCTAGGAGATTGATAATGTTAATACAAGAAACGGTTTGTTTTTAAAATCATCTCAAACATTTTTAAACACAACAGTCATACAGAATTTTATGAGCTTCAACTTCAGTTTTAAATTCAGTTCAAAGATTGTACAATTTTGAACGTTTCCATATGAAAATATTGAATTTGAAACGTTTCAGACTATAATAATCACTGTATAATACAACAGGAAGGGGAAAAATAAGAGAGAAAAGGTGAAGGGACCAATATTTTAAAAAAACTGCAAAAAGTGTCGACTGGTCACCCTCTTTTATAAATAAAGATTCTGAGCTGCAAATCTTTTTGTTATTCATTGATCATTCGAATTAAAATCATTATAAATATTAACAATATTATTGCTCAAAAAATTAATTGTTACCATGCCTGTATCCTACAACAAAGCATTTAAAAATGTTCTGCATAAGCCCTTTACAACGTTTAAAACCATGAAAATAACCATTCAACGTCAAAATTTTATTACTTTCCTAACTTTTCATAACAATAAAAATACTACCTGAAAGTTTTAATTAGAAATTTTCAAATTTTCAAGGTTTTTATTTTAAAATCGTTTGAATATTGAGACGTTAATTGATTTTTTAATTATAGAATTTTGAATGACTTGAATTTGAATATCAACAGAAGTCCTACAGAAGCCATTTAAAACCATAAAAATAACAATTCCACGTCAAAATATCATTATTTCCCTAACTTTTTATAACAATAAAAAAACTGCATGCAAACATTTTTTCTTATCGAGGTCGCGTGTCAGTCTCACATCTGTTTCGTATCAAAATGTATCAAACAAAAGCAATTCCTCATCCAAAAAGTCATGAAAAATCCACCAAATTGACAAAAATCTCAAATGTCATGAAAATCTACCCCTACCCTTCCATACTTCCTCATTTTTCCACAGTCTCTAAGAAATCTTAGTAAATCTCCAATAGTTATTGATTTTAATTTGAAATCAAAGAATTTGAATGTTTCAGACGATCATGGAAACGATACAATAGAAAGGTAAAACATAAGAGAAAAAAAAAGTGAAGCGACCAATATTTTTCAAAAAACTGCAAAAAATGATGGCTGGACACCCTGTGTTTTATAAACAAAGGGATATTTTTCATATGAAAATGTATCAGAAAACATAAACTTTATAACATTTTATCTTTAAAATTACAATGTGTATAAAGAGGTTCTGAACTGCAAATTTGTTTAGTTATTCATTGATCATTCCGATTAACAATATTATTTCTCCGCAAACTGTTACTATTCTTGTCCCTTCCAACAAAACATTTTAAAATATTCTGCAGCAGCCCTTTAAAACTATGAAAATAATAATTCGACGTCGAAATCTCATTATTTGCCTAACTTTTCATGACGATAAAAAAGCTGCAAACAAGTCACAAAAAACTACCCCTATCGGCATACCCTTCCATATTCCCTCTTTTTCCACAGTCTCTCGAAAATCTCGGCAAAATCTCCAGCATGTGTTGCTAGTCCCACTTGAAAAGCTGTCTAAAAAAATCAAAAGATTATATTTTTTCAAAACTCAAAGGCGTAAATCATAAAAATTAATTTTATAGGAAATCCAGCACTCAATTACAAATTCTCCATTTTTGAAAGTTTTAATCTGAAATTTTCAAATTATCTAGGTTTCTATTTTAAAATCGTTAAAATATTGACACTTTCATTGATTTTTTAATTACAGAATTTTGAATGACTTGAATTTGGATAGAAACAATTATTAACATTTCAATCTAAAATTATTACAGTTTGAATGCTCTCAATTTAAAAAATTAAGGTTTTCAATGTGAATGTACAATTTTCAGCGATTTGGAAGAACCTTCTCATTTTTAAATTGTACAGTTTTTATCCATTTAAGCTTGAAATCAAAGAAACTCAACTATTAAAAAATTCGATTCGAAAATTGTGCGATTTGGAATGATCTAAACTTAAAACCATAAAAATGTTCAACGTGTCGATATAAAAATATTAAATTTCAAACGCTATAAACTACAATAATCACGCAAACGGTACAACAGAAAGGGGAAAAATAAGAGAAAAAAGGTAAACGGACCAATATTTATCCAAAACTGCAAAAAGTGACGGCTGGACAACCTGTTTCATAAACAAAGGGATATTTTTCACAAGAAAATGTATTATAAATCACGAAATTTATAACAATACGTGTTTAAAATTACAATGAGTAGGTATAAAATGCAGTAGTGTCATCTAAAAAAAAACATTGACAATATTACAGTCATCACAGTACCTATTGGAGTTGAAAAAGGCGAATAAGTGAATCTTTTTTCGAAAATAGGTGACGAATAGGTGACTGAAAAAAATGTTGTATAATTTGTAGATCATCTTTTTGACATTCGAACACAACTACACTCAAAGAAATTTCCTCTTAACGACAAAGGAATACTTTTACGGTTAAAGTGCAATCGTTTGAGAATCAGT
>JAUMHM010000078.1:26653914-26665817 GCA_032362435.1 Melikaiella ostensackeni
ATGAAAATAGGTGAAATAGGTGACAATTTCTAAAATAGGTGACAAAAGGTGAATAGGTGACACTCTGTGATGACTGAACGTTCCAAATGTTTTTTTCTCCACAATAAATTCGAAAACAATATTTTAATTTCCTTAACACACATTGTAGTTCGTTAATAATAAAAAAATAGCGGACATTCTAGAAGAGGAAGAAGAAGAAGCCCTCCGATACTTAAATAAATTGGAGGTGGAGGAGTTCGAGGACATAAAATCCGGCTATAGAATCAATTTCCACTTTGAGGAAAATCCGTACTTTGAAAACGACGTTCTCACGAAGGAATTCCATCTTGGTTCATCAGGTGAGCACCGTTTTAAAGAGATTTGCTTTTATTAAACCTTAAATGTTGCTAGCTTGAGCCTTTAATTGTGTTGCTGGCTATTTACCCAGCTAAGTGTCGTACATCACGAGAGCCCAAGTATCGAGAATGTAATTTTCCAAGAGACTTGAAAAACCCTTCTCATTTTTTTCTAATTTGGTGCTTGGTAACTTGTAACGTGCTACCCTTCAAATCTGAAATTAAAAAGAATCGGGGAACTCTTTAAGCCCTAATGAAACTCCTGCTTGTTTGCAGGAGATCCAGCATCGCACAGCACGACAATTCGTTGGAAAGAAGGCGCAGATTTAGAGAAAAGTGCGAAGGCCAAGGCTGCCCTAAAAGGTAGAAAAAGGCCGCTCATTCACAGAACGTTTTTCACTTGGTTCGCGGATCACGGCGATCCAAGTTCAGATGAAATCGCTGAACTTATTAAAGACGACCTGTGGCCTAATCCCTTACAGGTATTAAAAATTAGTTCAGATCAATTTTTCATATTTACGAATCGAGGAAGGTTTTATTTGAATTCTTTAAAATAATTAGATACCCTTTAGCTTTGAGAATTTCTAATTATAGACGCTTAAAAAGGGGCCGTTCAAAACCTACGTCACGAACACTTTTTTCACCCCTCTCCTTCTTCGACACAGATCATCACACAAAGCTTGAACCCCCCAGGGTGACGTCACAAAAACGAACACCCCCTCCCCCTTTTTATGTAAAAACTTTTTCTTAGATTTTATTTGATAAACGCCTAAAATAAAACGCAAAACTTACAAACTTAATATTTTAACAGACTTCACAGCCCAATATGCTCAAAACAGGGTAAATAGGGTGATTTTTCACGAAAATAGAGGAATAATAGGGGAATACATTCTTTTAAATAAAATTAATGGATAGGTATCATATTGAATTCGATATGAAACGCTCAAGACTTTAAGTCGAAATACATTGCATTTTCAACAAAATAGTTGAATTTTGCAGCCAAAAAGACGAATTTTTTAGCGGACAGTTGAATTTTCAATCGAAAAGAAAGAATTTTCAATCCAAAAAGACGAACTTTCAACAGAGTAGTCGAATTTTCGAACAAAAAAGATAACTTAAAAAAAGAGTTGAATTTTGAACAAAATAATTAAATTTTGAACCAAATATTTAAATTTTTAAATCCAAAAATATGAATCTTCAAAAAAGAAAAAATTAATTATCAACCAAACAGTTGCATTTACAACCAACTAGTTGAACTTTCAAGCTAAAAAGACGAATGTTAAACAAAACAGTTAAATTTCCAAAAAAATAATTAAAATTTCTACAAAATAATTAATTTTTTGACAGAATAGTTCAATTTTTGAGCCCAAAAGACAAATTTTCCACAAAACGTTTGAATTTTCAACGCAGAAATATGAATTTTAAACAAAAAAATTAAGGTTTGACCAGCAAAATAAATCAATTAAATATAAACCAGCAAACCTCAGAATGTGTATCGGAATATAAAATTATAATAATATTCAGCGGCATTTTTCCAGGATTTTTTTGAAAATATTAATTATTGTTTCTTTTATTATTACAAAAAAATATTTCCGCCAAATATTTGTAAACAATATTAAGTTTCTAATTAATTTCAATTCAAATGTTCGCCGGGGTGATCGGAGCGCCATCACTCGGATTAATTCAACCCCCTTCAGATTCTTCGGACCCTAAAAAATATACTGCTACATACACCTACATATTCAATTTATGGGGCTGGGTTTAACCAAACAACTGCATTTTCAACTAAATTTCATAACATTTCTACAAAGAAGATTAATTTTCAAACCAAAAAGACGAATTCTCTAGGAAACAGGTGAATTTTCAACCCAAAAAAAACGAACTTTCAATAAAACAGTTGAATTTCCAACCCGAAAATATGAGTTTTCATCCAGAAAGTTAATGTTTAACCAAACAGTTGCATTTTTAATCAAAAAAGATCAAATTTCAACCAAAGGAGATGAATTTTCAAATCAAAAGGATGAAATTTCTACAAAAGAGTTGAAATTTTAACCAGGAAATATTTTTCAATCAAAAAAAAAAAGAGAAATTCTTTGAAAACGGGATAAAAAGCGGCATAGGGGAAAGAGTGTAAAGTCTCTATTTAGATGCTTTACTTGTAAAATAACATCACATTTATTCACATTTATATTTTCCACGTGTGATGTCACATTCTGCGTTACCCCCCTCCCCAACATCACAAATCGTCAAAAACCTTTCCCCCCTGACAGTGTGACATAGTTTTTGGACTACTAAAATATTTTTTAATTTAATAATTGTTTTGAATCTAACTTTATGACCTTTAAATTCTCTGAATATTCTTGTATTCTAGAATAGCTTCTCAAATCTTCTTTAATCACTTCTTAAATCACTTTATTAAAAAAAAATTTCATGTAAATAGATTTTCCAACCTGAAAATAATTTCGTTTAGAAGGTAAAGAAGAGTCTTGATCGATTTGAAGCTGGGCGTCAACAAAAATCTGAAGATAGTTCAAAGAAAGAAAAATTTCTGGTCTACTTAAGAACTTAAGAATCTCAGCTGCTATTTGTGAAAGAAAAATAAATGTATCAAAGATAAAAAGTGATTCATTTCAAGTTATTAAAAAATTGTTAGCTTTATTAGAAAGTCAAATGTCAATGAAGTGTTTATATCGGCGGTTCAAAGTCGTTAGCAGTTTTTATTTGGGCACAAAAATTAAGAAAAGAAAATTAATCCATTCTTATTTTAAGTATGAAGAAAACACTTTCAAATTTGAGGCAATCAAAATTAAGTTAACTTGATTTATAGGTCGTGAGTTTAATTTAAATTTCACTACTTGTGAATATTTTAGAACTCCAATAGTATTTAACTAAAATATTCCAATTTTTTTCCAGTATTATTTGGCTCCCGATATTGATGGTGAGAACGGAATTGATGGTGATGGGGAGGAAGGAGACACTGAAGAAGAAGAGGAGGAAGAAGATGGTGTAGGGGAAGAAGGTGAAGAAGGTGTCGAGGTCGAGGAAGGTGAGGACAGTGTAGAAATCATGGAAGACGGGGCGGAAGAAGAGGATGAAGAGGAAGAAGAAGAAGAGGAGGTCGTGAATGAAAATGAAGGTGCATCCTCGAAATTAAATTAAAACCCACTGAACATTAGTCCAAAATTAATACCGTCCGATTATTAAAAGACAAACCATTTAATATTCTCCCCTTTTCTCAATTGTTTCAGACGGCGAAGAACCTGAATAGAGACTAAGGTAAACCCTATGGTACAGAACAACCGGCGAACATTTCGAAAGAACAATAAGAAACGGAAACATTCTTACAGCGGAATGTAGAGTAAGGTTTTTCGCGCGCAATTACGAACACCTGCCTGGAGTCATTATATATAATAATTATATTAAAAATAGAATAGATTTAAGTCGAGACATCAAGCAGGAGTTCCATTGATCCATTGCTGTGCACAGAAATCGACAAACACAAACTTCCCGAACGAGGCACAACTGGCAATTTCTAAATGCGACGAAAAACTGAACCTCGAGTTCGTTTTTCACCGAAAGAAACCGAACGCTGTGCGCGAATATAATTAGAATACCTTGGGTATTTTACACCAGGTTTTTTCCCGTGATATAAAATGAGGACATTGAGATTTTTCGAAAGACCTGCAAGGCTCAAACGAAGCACAAAGATTAACGAGATGCGATCCTCTGACAATATGTTTGTAAAATTTGGATTTTGAATTAGTCGGAATCGTAATGCGTTAGCGTCAAAATTTGAACCCTGTGGGCTTTTGTAGAAGAAAAAAGAAAAGCTGAAATCAGATAGGATTTTAAAAGCGAAGTGACTTGAAGAAAACTTTTTATTTATTGAGGGCAGCTTTTTTTTCTGAATCGATTAAAATGTGAATACTTGCGTACAATTAATTATTTGCTTTTAGGTCACAAACTTGTGTATAGACGATCTTTTTGGTGATTGGAGATATTGTATGTACGATATTTTAATGAGAATCTCAGTGCGTTGTCATGTTTTCTGATATTTTTAAATGCCTTTTTTGCAAGAAGAATTTGTAAATAGGGTAAATAGCGATTGTTCACAACTGTTTTTCAGTGGTTTCGAACTTACCGTATTTGGAGTATGAAGTAGAAATATTCGAGACTTTTTTTTGTTAATTTAGATATTTCGGTGTCGCACAATTGCCGCGTGCCTCGTTCCACTTTCATCTTCCTGTATTCCACGTAAGAAATTCATCACCTCACGCGTAACAGAGTAATTATTATTTAGTGATATCGACAAACGTACGTCGGACAATTTTTTTATATGTTCATCATCGTCATTTCTTGAAATTAATTTTTACTTGAAAAGTTAAACTAGCGTTTAATATGAAAATTTGAAATATCGGTCAGGGAGCTGAAATGCCGAGAAGCATTACTGTTTTTAACTTTTCGATTACGGCGCACTTGTATTAAATAGACAAATCGTAAAAATAAAGTTGTCAATTTCAAGTATATACAAGACTATCATTCTTATTATTTAAAATAAAAATTCAATTTTTGATCCTCTTAGTTTAAACAAATGGTATTTTGTTTCTAAAAAGCTGTAAAAGTTGGAAATTAAAAAATCTTACCGAATTCAAAGTACGATACATTAAGATAAAAAAATGTTCAGCTTTTTAATTAACTGGATAATTCAAAGGCGTTCAAACTAAAATACTAACAAAATTTTGATTCTTTGATAAATCTAATCTTTTAAGTTGCAATCTCGGTTTGTGTGACTTTCGCATAAATGCACACGACACACAAAAAAATCATTTAAAGTTATGCAAGTTTTTTGAATATTTAAATTTTATTTGAATTATAGATTTGAAATATTTTTAACCTAAAATAGTTCTATCAATATAAATAAATATGATTTTCAATAGATTTGTAGAAGCTAAATATAATGAAGAAAAATTTGTTACATTTCATACTCTATTATTTTTTTAAATTTCTTTAATTTATAAATTTTCAACCTGAGATTATTTAATGCTCAACACAGAAAGATTTAATCGTTCATCAATTTTAGGTAAAATGGAATAATTTCATATTCAAAAATTGTTTATGAGATCAAATCCATTTCAAATCGGGCAAAATTTTCCAAAAAAGTTACGACTATTCTAATTTTAACGCCTATTTAAAAAAAACACACAAACTTTTTCTTTGAAATTCTATAGTTTTTTATCGAATTCAGATATTTCAAAAATCCGATTCTGATTTTGACAAAAAAAAACCCTCACATTTTTTGCTATTTTTTTGTTGAATTTGTCCTGTTATAAGGAAGGCATCCTGTGAGTTTTATACAGGCTAAACCATTTTTGTGGCTAGGAGATTTTTTTTCATGAAATCGAATTTTCGCATTTTTCTCGAAAACAATGAAAGGTGCAAAAAAAATGTTTGATAAAAGTTTTAACATCAAGAAAAGTGCTACAAAAATTACCTCTTGCTCTTTTTTGATATGTTGCAACGCTTACGAGAAAAATTCGAAAATTATATTTTCAGAAACAAAAATTCTGCCGGCTTAAAAAATGGTTTAGCCAGAACAAAGCTGGTAGGGTGCCTTCCCTATTGTATACGCAAAACCTTTTAAAAAATATTGCAAAAAATAAAAAAGGTGGGGTTTTCCAGAAAATCTTCTTTTTATGCTATCAAAATTCGAAGAAAAAAATACAGATGATTTTCTGCAAAATCCCACCTTTTTTATTTCTTGCAATATGTTTTAAAAACTTCTGTTAATATAAGGAAGACATCCTATCAGTTTTATGCGGGCTGAATCACAGGATGTCTTCCTTATAAAAAGTGACAGGGAATTTTCTAAAAGATTTATAATTCTGAGTTGGGACCGGGAATAAATAAAAGAAATATAAAAAAATTCACGTAAAGATTTACAATTACCCTGACTTGGAGCAGGGAATTTTCGAAAAAATTACATTTCCAAGTTGCGAAATTGAATTTCAGTAAAGAAATATAATTTTGAGTTTGGAACAGGGAATTTCCGTAGAGAATTATATTTTTTACTTTGGGACAGGGAATTTTAGCAAAGAATTATAATTGTAAGTTTGGGATAGGGAACTTTAGTAAAGGAATATAATTTTGACTTTGGAACAGGGAATTTCGGAAAGAATTATAATTTTGACTTCGAGACAGGGAATTTCGTGAAGAATTATAATTTTGTCTTGGAACAGGTAATTTTTGACATGTAACGGGAAGTTTTGGAAAATAATTTTAATTCTCATTTATAAAAAGGGGACTTGGAATAGAAAATTTCCGTAAAGAATTAAAATTTAGACTTTGAGACATGGAATTTCGGTAAAAAATTATCATTTTCACTTTCAATAGGGAATTTCCGTAAAGAATTATAATTTTCACTTTGGAACAGGGGATTTCCGCAAAGAATTATAATTTCGACTTTTGAACAGGAAATTTTTGTTAAAAATTATTATTTGATTTGGAACCGAGTATTTTTGACATGGAACTGGAATTTTGGAAAATAATTTTAATGATGATTTAGAAGAAGGGAATTAAAATGATCCCTGCTTAAATTCAAAATTATAATTCTTTTAGAAAATTCTCTGTTCGAAATTACAATTGTAATTCTTACTATCAAAAGTTATCTGATGTTCCAGCTTAGAATTATAATTCTTTTTCAGAATTCCTTGTTCCGAATTAGAAATCTTTGATATCGTTTAAAATCATTCAAATCTTTTGAACTCTTAAATTGAACGGGAAAAATTAACAATTGACTGAGAGAAAACCGGGAATTTTTAATCATTCGTCAGGTAGACACCCTGGTGTTGTTTTTTTTTTTGTGAAAATCGACTTTTTATATTTTCAAACAAATCGTCGCCAGTTTGTTAATTTGGAACTTTCTTTAAATTTTCCTATGGATTTCGAAAGTGCGCGGTAAAACTCACCAGGATTTAAAAAGAAAATTTGAATATCTTAATCAGATCAAAAACTACAGTTTTTCAAAAATAAAACTTGTGTTTTTTTTTTAATATACTTCAAAATTCAAATCCTTGTAACATCCAGGAAATTTTTTTTCTCAAATCGGAAAAATATGTGTCACCTAATTTCCTCCAAAAAACATCATATTTCGTCGCTGCGAAATTCTGCCACTTTAAGTTTAGAGTCTGCCTGATTTAGGATGAATTCGATCAGGAGTCAATTTAAATCATTTGCTTTAATTAATTTAATTGCAAACGTTCGAAATTGAACAATTTTCATTCAAATAAATTCGAAATTGTATATTATTTAAGTATGAACAATTTGAAATCAATAATGTAGTATTCGAAATTAAATGTTTTCAATATAAAAAATTTTAATTTATTAATATGTCAAAGAATATTTAACAAAGTTTATCTTGTAATACTTGGTCACTTTTTTACAACTTTTCTCATTTTATTTTCAAAAATTGTATATTACTATTGTGCGACTTTTTAAAAATATGAATACGCGTTTTTCGAATATAAATGCGACTAAATCAAAACTTCTTTTCGTTTCGATTTGAAAATAGAGTTTTGTAAATAAATTGCTTAATAATCGTAACAACCTTTGTTGATATTTTTTAGAAGGGAGGCGGGACTTTTCGTCACAGATGGTTACTTGCCTATGTTGTTTCGTATAAGGAAAAAAAGAAGACATCAATTAGCCTCAACTTGGGACGCGCAGAGTCGAGTAGAGGGTCTACGTGAAGCTTCATTTTTTCACAACGAAGAACACTGTTTGGCAGCGGTTTTAATATTCGTGTCAGGGTCACGGGACGTCATTATGATCCATAAAAAATGTTCGTCGCGTGAAGTTAAACCAAATTCGGTGACCTAATTTTGATGGTCCC
Source organism: Melikaiella ostensackeni (assembly GCA_032362435.1). NCBI lineage: Eukaryota > Metazoa > Arthropoda > Insecta > Hymenoptera > Cynipidae > Melikaiella > Melikaiella ostensackeni. The sequence continues at coordinate 26,662,138 of JAUMHM010000078.1, forward strand.
AAATTTAATGATTCAATATGTGCGGCGCCTACTCGAGAACTAATTTAGGGGGATATTAGACTCTTCTTGGGAGACTCTTTCCCCACTGAGTTTTATGCAGTTACATTTCAGAATTATCAAATTACAGTTAAATTGCAAAACAAAAATTTTCAATGAATTTAGTAATTAGTTGTGAACAAAGAGGCTTTAAAATTCGATTTCAAAACATCTTTTAAGAATTCAGAAGCTTTGAAAATTAGAAGATATTCGACATAACAAAAAAGTAAAGTAGGCAATAAGATTAAGGAAAAGTTAGGAAATAAATTTTTTGAGACAACTGCGTGCGAATAAAGTCGGCCTGCTCTTCGCAAACTTCGCACTCAATTATTAAAAAGTCATCTTTTTGGTTGAAAATTCGTCTTTTTGTTTGAGAATTGAACTAGTTTGTTGAAAATTCGTCTTTTTTGGTTGAAAATTCATCTCTTTTGGTTAAAAATCTTATTCTTTGGTTGAGAATTAAACTATTTTGTTAAAAATTTGATACCTTTGTCAAAAAGTCATCCTTTTTTATTGAAAATTCGACTTTTTGGTTGCAAGTTCAACTGTTTTGTTGAAAATTCGTCCTTTTGGATTGAAAATTGATAATTTTTGGTTGGAAAATCAACAGAATTATGAAAAATTCGTCTTTTTGGCTTGTAACTTCAACAATTTGGTTGAAATTGTTTTTATTTTTTGACTATAAAATGTTTCTTGATTGAAAATTCAAACTCTTTTGTTAATGTCGTCTTTTTCGTTTGAGACTTCATCTCTTTTGGAAGAAATTTCTTCTAATCATATTTTTCGGTTAAAAATTCAATTGTTTGGTTGAAAATTCATCTGTTTCGGTTGAGGATTAAACTATTTTGTTGAAAATTCGTCTTTTTAGGTTGAAAATTCAATTATTTCGTTTGAAAATTTATCTCTTTTGGTTACATTTTCTGGTTGAAAATTCAACTGCTTTATAGAAAATTCGTCTTTTTGGGCTGAAACTTCACAATTTGGTTGAAATTGTTTTTCTTATTTGACTGAAAAATCTTTCTTGGTTGAAAATTCAACTCTTTTGTTAAATTTCTTTTTTTTGGTTTGAAACTTCATCTCTTTTGGTATAAGTTTCTTCTAATCATATTTTTTTGTGAAAAATTCAATTATTTGGTTGAAAATTCAACTATTTGGTTTGAAAATTCATCTCTTTTGGTTAAAAATCTTATTCTTTGGGTGAGAATTTAATTATTTTGTTCAAAATTTAACAATTCTGTTACAAAGTTATCTTTTTTGGTCGAAAGTTAGTCTCTTTGGTTGCAAGTTCAACTGTTTTGTTGGAAATTCGTCCTTTTGGATTAAAAATTCAACTGTTTTGGTAGAAAATTAAAGTATTCGGTTGAAAATAAACTTTTCTGTAGAAAATAAATTTTTTCGTAGAAAATTTATATTTTCACGTCGAAAGTTCAACTGCATTGTAGAAAATTCGTCTTTTTGGCTTATAACTTCAACAATTTTGTTGAAATTGTTTTTATTTTTTGACTATAAAATCTTTCTTGATTGAAAATTCAAACTTTTTTGTTAAATTTCGTCTCTTTGGTTTGAAACTTCATCTCTTTTGGTAGAAATTTCTTCTAATCTTTTTGGGTAAAAATTCAACTGTTTGGTTGAAAATTAATCTATTTTGCTTCAGGATTCATCTGTTTTGTGATAATTGAATTGAAAATTCATCTGCTTGGTAGAAAATTGAACTACTTGTTTGGAAATTAACTTTTTTTGCTGGAAATTCAACTGCTTTATAGAAAATTGTTTTTTTTTTGGCATGAAACTACAATAGTTTTGTTGAAATTGTTTTCTTTTCTTGACTGAAAAATTTTTCTCGTTTGAAAATTCAACTCTTTTGTTAAATTTCGTCTTTCTGGTTTGGTATTTTGGTAGAAATTTCTTTTAATCATCTTTTTTGGTTAAAAATTCAACTGTTTGGTTGAAAATGAATCTTTTTTGGGTAAGAATTTAACTATTTTGTTGAAAATTCGTCTTTTTTGGTCGAATTCAACCATTTTTATTTTAAAATTAAAATCCTTTTTGGTCGAAAATTCAACTACTTGGTTGAATGTTGAACTACTTTGTTAAAAATTCATTTTTTTGTTAGAAAATGTATCTTTTTTAGTTGAAAATTGAACTATTTGGTTGAAAATGCATGTATTTTGTTGAAAATTTGTCTTTTCTAGTGAAAAATTAATCGTCTTGATTTAAAATCCATCCATTTGTTTGAAAGTTGATTAATAATACTAAATTAATAATCCTTTGTTGAAAATTCATTTTTTTATAGAAAAATGGTATATTTAAATAATTTTACATGAGAATTAATACTTTGGCAAATTATTATTCATCCAATGGACTTTCAGTAGGGTATTTATGAAATTTAAGAAAAAATTAGTCTTCGGCGCAGTTAGAAATAGCGTGATTACCGTCTAAAATAATAATTTATAATTTTATTTTCGTTGCTAAAAAATTAATTTCAATAATTAAAAATATATATACTTTCATTTATAAACGTTGCGAACTTCCGTTACATAAATGTAATTAATGTAAATGGAACAAGCGAATTAAAAATATTTACTAGGTATTCTTTTTTGATGACCTATTTAAGCAGGAAATATTTAGGCGCCAAAGGAAAGGGTTACGAATACTTTTTTGTGAGTCTCTTACTTAATAGCTCGTAACACTCATGCACTCATTGGGAAGTTTTTTAATCTGGAATTTTTTGCGAGTGGTGGTATCAAAAGGCTAATAAACATGTGTTGAAGAAAAAGTGGCCGAAAGATGAATCGTATGGAGAATTGGTGAAACCCCCTGTTTAGTATTATCTTCATCTCTTGGATGAATGTTCTTACTTCACTTATTTTTTTTCATTTAATACCCACAAAATTAAATGTAAAAATTGATTAAACGAGAATAGAGATTAAATATTTAGCATTTACGATCAATATTCGCAAACAAATTTTCGAAAAATTTCATGTTGTCTAGATGTATATAGGTCTATTTTATATATTTTATTCATATGTTAGGTTTTTTGTATTTGTGGCTACGGCCAAAGGAAAATCATTTATCGTTAGTTAGATGATAATAACCAGAGCCAGTTTGATATCAATTATTATGAAGTTTGGTGGCATAGTTGGGAAAATACGCAAATGAGCTGTACTTTTTCTTACGTAAACTGCATAACTTTTTAATAGAATTTTAATTATTAAATTTTTATCGATTCAATTTGGCGGAGCGAGTGAGTTTAAAGATCTTTAAATTTAATGTACTTAACTGATTGCATTACATTATCCGATATCGAACTCTTTAAAAAATTAACTCCAAAAGCTTCTGAATTTAAAGCATCAATTTTTAACCCCTTTGGTATCGAAGAAAAGGTATTTAAAAAGTAATTAAATTTAAAGCATTCACTGTTGAACTTTAAATCCAATTTAAAAATTTAAAGCATCAAAAACTTTCATCTAAGGCAATAATGATGAAAAAGTGAAAAAAATTTGCAAACATTTTAGAGGATAGATAAAATTATATATGGCCGTTCAAAAATTACGTCACGCTATTTTAAACACAGTTTTCACCCCTCCCCTTCTTTGTCACAGATCATCATGCAAAGCTTGAACTCCCAGTGTGACGTCACAAAT
>JAUMHM010000078.1:26665917-26676605 GCA_032362435.1 Melikaiella ostensackeni
ACAGATCATCATGCAAAGCTTGAACTCCCATTGTGACGTCAAAAATACGAACACCCCCCCCCTTTTTAAGTAAATTTTTTTCTCGCTTTCATTTGATAAACGCCTAAAATAAAACACAAAACATACAAACATAATATTTTAACAGACTTCACAGACCAAAATGCTCTACAAATAAAGGGAATAAAGTAAAACAATTGGATTTTCAATCCAAAAGGAAGAATTTTCCATCCAAACAGACGATTTTTCAAAAAAGCAGTTGAAGTTCTGAACAAAAAAGATGACTTTTCAACAAAATACTTGAATTTTCAACAAAATAATTAAATCTTCCATAAAAGATTTGAATTTTTTAACCCTAAGATATGAATTTTCAACCAAAAAAGATGAATTTTCATCCAAATAGTTGAATTAAAAAAAAATAATTATTGACTGAACAGTTGCATTGACAAACAACTAGTTGAATTTTCAAGCAATAAAGACAAATTTTGAAAAAAATTGTTGAATCCTCAACCAAAAAAGATTCATTTTCAACCAAAAACTTGCATTTGTAATCAAAAAAGACAAAATTTCTACCAAAATAGATGAATTTCCAAACCAAAAAGACGAATTTTCTACAAAAAAGTTGAATTTTCAACCGGGAAAGATTTTTCAGTAAAGAGAGACACGAAATTTCAACCGAATTGTTGAATTTTTAAACCATAAAAGGCTAATTCTCTGGAAAACAGTTGAATTTTCAACCAAGAAGTTCATTTTCAACCAAATAGTTGAATTTTCCAGCAATAAAGACGAATTTTGAACAAAATTGTTGAATCTTCAATCAAAAAAGATTATTTTTAACTAAAAAGTTGCATTTGTAATCAAAAAAGATAACATTTCTACCAAAATAGATGAATTTCCAAACCAAAAAGACGAATTTTCTACAAAAGAGTTGAATTTTCAACCGGGAAAGATTTTTCAGTGAAGAGAGAAACAAAATTTCAACCAAATTGTTGAATTTTCTAACCAAAAAGGCTAATTCTCTGAAAAACAGTCGAATTTTCAACCAAAAAGTTCATTTTCAACCAAACAGTTGAATTTTTTACGAAAATAATAGAATTTTGAATCCAAAACGACGAATTTTCAACAAAACATTTGAATTTTTAAGTTAAAAGGACGAATTTTCTACGAAACGGTTGAATTTTTAACCTGAAAATATGAATTTTTAACAAAAAAGTTAATTTTTAAAAAAACTTTTAAATTTTCAACGAAATAAGTAAAGTTTCGACAGAATAGTTGAATTTTTAACAAATTAATTAAATTTTCAACAAAACTGTTGAATTTTCAACAAAAGTGATGAATCTACAACAAAAAAATGAATTTCTAACAAAGAAGTTCAACTTTCAACGAAGTAGTTGAATTGTCAATCAAAAAAGATTAATTATCGACGAAAAATATAATAGATAATGTTTCAACCAAGAAATGGTTGTAATATTAAATCGAAAATAGTCGAATTCAACCAAAATGATGAATTCTTAACGAAAAATGTAATAGTTGTTATTTCAACCAAAAACAGATTAATTTTTAACCAAACAGTTGCATTTTAAATAAAAAAAGATGAAATTTCTATCAAAAGAGATGAATTTTCAACCAGGAAAGATTTTTCAGTCAAAACAGAGGAAAAATTTTAACCAAATGGTTGAATTTTCAAACGAAAAAGGCGAATTCTCTAGAAAACAGTTAAATGTTCAAACCGAAAATATGAATTTTCAACAAGAAAGCTTATTTTCAATCAAATATTTGAATTGAAACTAAAAACAATAAATTTTCAACCAAAAATGGAATAGTTAAATTTGCAGTTGAAGAAATTGATTTTCAACCAAAAAAAAGGATTTTTCAACAAAATAGTTAAATTTTCAATAAAGGATAGATCTTCAACTGATAAAATGACTTTTCAACAAAGTAGTTCAACTTTTAACCAAAAAAGGTGAATTCTCAATGAAACATTTAATAGTTAAGCACATAGTTTTTGTGTTTTGTTTTTTAAAACTAATACCAGATTATACTATTCTCGAGTTTTAAAGTATGAAAATTAAGAAGCAGAAAAACTGAAAACAAGTTTACTTTGGAGAAATCCAATCTTCTAGAGATTTCCATTTTGGAAACATCCAATTTAGGAAGTACTTATTGCAAATATTTAATACAATCATAACTTAAAGTAACTTTAGTAGAATTAAGAAATCGTTCTCAATCCCTTTAAATTTTCCAATAATTTATTGTCAGCTTGCAAATCTTTCGAAGTTTGGTATCCTTGCAACTGGAATGCGCTTTCAGAGAATTTAGAAAAATATTTTTGCACCCCACACGGTTCAGTTGAAAGGACGAACCCAAAGGTGCGAATACCAAGAATGTTTTTCTTGATTTCATATCTGGGATGTATTACAACTATTTTCCGATAAAAAACCAAAAATTCGCCGGAGCCGTTTTTGAAAAAATCCATTTTTAATTTACAAAAATCGATATTTCTGGTTTTTTTCGAAAACCAAGCGAGATATGAAATGAAGTTATGGGAGCAAAATAATTGTTCCTTGGAGAAATTGCTGCAAAAAGCTCCTAATATTTTTTAATCTCACTTCGTTCTCTTAATAACTCAAGCTTCGAAAGTCCCACACTTATTTACTTTTCTGACACTTTCTTAGGCAAGGCTACTTTTTTCTACTTTTTTGAGTGAGGTGATGTAAAAAATTGATCGTATTAACAAATCTCAGTTTTTTAAAAATGAAAAATGAAAAATGAAGGAGAGGTATGCCTAAAGAAACTACTCTACCTAAAAAAATGAAAGAAATCAATCAAAATAGAACAGTCGATGGGTTTCTTCAAAAATCTCAAAATAAGAAGGCGTAGTGTGCACACACACGCGCGCGCGCACAAAATTTTCTTCGATTTTCAACAATTGAAAAATTCAACTGTTTGAAATACAATTTTCAATTTTCTTTAATTTTCAATAGTTGAATTTTCAACAGTTGAAGATTCAAGAAAAATCGAATTCTGTATTAAAATTAAGTGATAAAAATGTTATATTTAGATAATCTTACATGAGAATTCAATAAATAAACATTTCAATCCATACAAATATTGTTTTAACAAAATTCGATCTTTTTAGTGAGATTCATCATTTTAGTTGAATTTCGTCTTCTTAGTTGCAAGTTCAATTGTTTTGTGGAAAATTCGTTTTTCTGGATTAAAAATCCAACTACTCTGGTAGAAAATTAAAATATTTGGTTATAAAATAACTTTTTTTTAAAAATTCATATTTTTAGGTTGAAAATTCAACTGCTTTGTAGAAAATTCGTCTTTTTGTTAAATTTCGTTTTTTTTTTTGTTTAAAACTTCATCTCTTTTGGTAGAAATTTCTTCTAATTACCTTTTTTGATTGATAATTCAACTGTTTGGTTGAAAATTAATCTGTTCTGGTTGAGGATTCAAATATTTGGTTGAAAATTCGGCTTTTTTGGTTGAATTTAACCATTTTTTATTTAAAATTAAAATATGTATTTTTTGACCGATAAATTATTCACTTGGTTGAAAATTGAACTACTTTGTTGAAAATTATTTTTTTTTGTTAGAAATTTATCTTTCTTAGTTGAAAATTAAACTATTTGGTTGCAAATTCAACTGTTTTGGTTGTAAATTTCTTTATTTTGCTGAAAAATCGTCTTTTCTGGTAGAAAAATGTTATATTTACATAATTTTACATGAGAATTTAATAAATAGACATTTCAATCCATAAGAAATTTTTTTTGAAAAAGTCGATTTTTTCGAAAACGGGTCGCCATTGGCACATAATGTTCAGTCAAATTAATATTCATCCAATGGGCTAATAGAGAATTTATGAGAATTAATAAAAAGTCAGTCTTCGGCGCAGTTATTTACACACAGAAAAGTATGAAAGAAATTCTTTTTAAATATGTTCTTTTTTTAGTTTAAAGTATTTTTTGCACTACTTTTTTATTTAAAAACCTAACTTTTGACTGATTCAAATAGGCGACTTTTTAAATACTTTTCTTTATTTTTAATGATACTTTTTTCTTTAGAAAGATACTTTTTTGATACTTTTTTTAGTTCCATAGAGCACTTTGAAGCCTGAAAACTCGATTTTCCGATTTTAAGGGGTGAAAATTGGTTTTTCACAATTTTATATGAGAGAAAAAATTAGAACAGATACATATCATGATTCGAATTTTCTAAAGATGTTTTTTTTTTTTAAAACTGTTATCGGTTTATGATAAAAATTTTTTAGTATTAAATAACATGTGGGTATGGGTACATTTCTAACTTTCCTATTTGAAATAATTTTAGTTCAATAGTTGTAAAACATCCCAGATACAAAACCAAGAAAACCATTCTTGGTGGTCGCATCTTTGGGTTGAAGTCATTTCAATCGAATCGTGCCCAACCTAAAAAAATTTAATTTTAATTTTAGGATATTTTTTCTGAATTATTTGATAATAACAAGGTTGCTGCAGGTCAGGGAATTCTGAAAAGTCAGGGAAACTTCGGGGAAAACCTGAAAGAGTCGAGGAATTTTCGATAAACTGAAGTTGAAGATTATAAAATTTATTAATATATTTTCTTATTACAATCACAAATCTTTAAGATCGAAATGAAATTTACTTTCTTATGAGAATGTTTGTGTACTAAAAAAGAAACACCCAAAAAGTTCAAAAATAAAAAAGACTTTGAAACTACCCGCTTTTACGGCTCGTTAGAGACAAATGTACAATAAATGTACAATAAATGTACAACAACGAAGAAAAGAGGGAGAAAAAGAAAGTGTCAACCATACCAACCTCTCACTCTTTCTTTTCTCCGTCTTGTTGATACTACTGGGGACCAGCGTGTTTCGAAGTCAATTTAGACTTCCTCATCAGGGGTAATTTATAGGAAAACTACAGTTATAAATAATGAAACCTATATTAATGAAATTCAGGTATTACCTGAAAATAAAAATAAAGAATTTAATATCAAATATCGTTTGGTCAATTGAAATGAAATCTACTTTCTTATGAAAATTTGATTGTACTAAAATAGAAAACACCAGAAAGTTCTCTGTATCTGTGCACGGCAAAGTTTTTAAGCCAAATTCAAGATAGACTTCTTAAATTTATTGGTAGTCTCATTAAAATTTTCTTTTTTTCTTTTATTTTTAAAGTCAAAATATACTTTCTTGTTAATATCAAATATGTTTTTTGGAAAACCCATGAATCTTTCATTTTATCAATAAATCTTTCTGTAAAGCATCCAGTCTCAGTTTTTACTATCTGAATAAAATTCTTTAATGTTTTTCACCGGTCTTGCAATCACATCCATCACATTTCCTCAATTTTTATCAATTTCACTGAAAACTATGAAGCAAAAACAGAAAAATCAGGATAGATAATTTTTTTTATATGTAACTTCCTGCGTAAAAAATCCAAAAATTGTAATCCAGTGCTCTGCAAAGAATATTTTCAGATAAATCCGGAAGACAGAAACCACCCCCTTTCTACAGATTCTTCTCGAGACCACTTCCCTTTTTTTCGTCTATCTCTCTTTCTCTTTTGCAGGAACAAAGACAGAGAAAAACAGACTGCGAGGGATCTTTCAGCGAGCTCTTTGCTTTCTTCAGCTTTGAGTTTTATTCCTCGGCGAACGCTCGTACGAAGCGGTTCTGGACACAAGTGCGGATCAAGTGTGTTTCGTGGATTTTTTTGCCGGGAAAAAATATTGAAACTTCCTTTTGAACGGCACCCTGACAGGCGGCGGTCTTTTTACAAATGGACCTCCGACGTTGAATCGGGGGGTGAAAAGAGAAGAGGCTGTGGTGCTGGAAGAAAGAAAACAAGGAAAAAGGGAGAAAACTGAAAAAATTGAGCTCTTGTGAACGAAAAAGAACAGGGCTTCTTTTTTCAAAAATTGAACAAAAAGTGACTTTAAGAAGAATTATTTGAAGAAGATTTGCTAAACTATAAAGGATGGAACTCCAAACTAAGGCTGTTACTCTCTTCGGTCTGCTGCTCTTGATGTTGGAAGGCAATTATTACCTTGTGTTTAATTACTCTCTTTCATTAGATAATTATTATCTAATTTCTTCTCATTTTTATCAAAGAGGACTCGAAAAGTTTTTTAATTAATTACAAATTCAAGAATTTAACATATTTTTATTTAACTACGAAATTCATGGAAATTAAACAAAAACAGGAATCCAACGATCGCATTTGGAAAACATACTCTTGAATTTCTCTATTCAAATTAAAAAAACCAAAATAAAAACACAAGGAGGAAAGAATAAGAAGGCAACTTCCAAATTCTCTTAAGTTACTTCGTATCTAATTTACATTAACTGAAATTCCATTTGATACTAAAGTAAATGAGTTTTTCTATTTAATGTGACTTTCAACATATTTTTTAACAATTTATTTAAATTATAATCAATTTTCATGATTATTGGGACCATCACGATTACTGGGACATTCTTACTTCTTTATTTCTCTCGTTTTTTTTCTTTTTATTTTTTTTTCTTAAATTACAATCAAAAATTTTTTGATTATGATTTAAGAAGAAATAAAAGAGACAGGAGAAAAAAGAAGAGAGGGGATTTGGATGTTGCCTTCTTTTTCTTTCCTTTTTTTTATTCTGGTTTTTTAAATTGAACGGAGACATTTAAGAATGTGTTGACCAAATTTGATAGTTGGATTTTTGGTTCTTTAATTTCCAAGAATTTCGTAGTTAAATTTGGATGTTGGACGTTCAAAAAGAATTTGAAATTTGATTTATTCTGAATTTAATTTCTCAAAATTTAAATATTTTTCTAGCCTATGACAATAGCATTTTTTCGAGATTTACAAGTTTTGAAATATTTTTAAGCTTCCATTTTTCCTTATTTTTCCTTCTATTCTTCTATTTTCAACTTTCACAATAATTTTTTGTAAAGAAAATATTCTGGATAATTCTAAATTTAATAATAAATATAAATGACGTAAATTTGTTTAATTTTGGAAAAAAGTGAAACTTTTGTTATTAATGAATTGATTTTTGAAATAAATTGACATTCAGAATAACTTTTATTCTTACAGGCGCCACTGAAAATTAAATTCCTGATGCATAGTATAAACGTTCTCCAATTATGGACCCATGATAGAAACTACACGTGCATAAGCATAAACGTCTATTGTCTGTCATTAAAACTTTTACGACTGACTTGAAACTTTTAAATGAATTTTTTTTTATCTGCTTATTTTATACAAATCTTGTAAGAGAGCGTCCATTAATTACGTAAGGCTTTTTTTGGGGAGAGGGATCGGAAAATCTTATGAAGCCCTACTAGGGGGGGGGGGGGTCCAAACCCTTTCTTACAAAGCATTCAAAATTGAATTATATTTCAACTTTACACAGCAAAAGCTGTGAATTCCCTTGATATCTTTAAAATCGCTTAAAATTTAATTGAAATCCATATGGATTTTTTGGAATCTCTTGGAATCTGTTAAAATCTGTAGAAATCCCTTGAAATCTTTTAATACCTTTGAAATTTTCGAAATCTTTAAATTATTTAATGAGAAATCTGTATTTTAAATTTAAAATCCCTCGAAAATAAAATAAATTTATTCCCTAAATTCTTCTAGAAATCAGTTGAAATCCCTTAAAATTTTTAGAATCTCCAAAAATATTTGGAGTATGTACTTACAAGTCCCATAAAATCCTTTAAATCTTGTGAAATTCTTTGAAATTCCTTGATTAAAATTTTTTTAATTCCTTGATATTCCCTGAAAATGTGGAAATCCCTAGAAATCCTTTGAAATAAAATTAAATTTATTCCCTAAAGTTCTCTAGAAATTATAGTTGAATCCCTGAAAATTCCTTGAAATCTTTGGAATCGCTAGGAATCTCTGGAAATTTCATTCTTTAGTATTTAATTCTCTATAGAAATCCCTTAAAATCTTTGGAAATCCTATAAAATTCCTCGAATTCCCTTTAAACTTTTGAAATGTCTTGAAATTCTTTGGAGTCTGTTAAAATATCTTAACATCTTTTGGAATTCCGTAAAATCCTTTGAAATGCCTTACAATCCGTGGAAGACCTTCGACATCCCTTGAAATTTTGTAAATCTCTTAAGATTCTTTTGAATATTTTTAAATAAGTTAAAATATTTAAAATAAAGTTTAATAAATGAATAAATCATTCGTTTGTGGTTTTTATATTTTTTGCATCAATTATTTCTATATTTTAACATTTATTTCTATACTGATTTTCTATAATGCTTTTTCTAGAATCAAACAAAAGTTATATGAAATTCATTATAGGAAAATCATTATAGGCCTATACTGAATTTCCTATAATATTTTTTTTGTAATAAAATCTTTCCGAACCTCTTGAAATCTCTTAAAATATCTATTTTAACATCCATTAAAATCTTTTAAAAGTCATTAAAATTTCTCGAAATCCCTTCAAGTCCTTTATAATATTCGCAAATCCTTTGAATTTTTTAAAAAATCTTTTGAAGTCTTACGAAATCCTCTATTATCCGTAGAAATTTCGTGAAATCATCGAAACCCCTTTAAATCTCTTGAAATATGTTGAAATCCCTTAAAAACCTTTCAAACGTTTGCAAATTTTTTGAAATACCGTGAAATCTTTTAAAATCTTATAAATCCCATCAAATCCCTTCAAATCTTCAAAATCCCATCAAAATTCCATGATATACTTCAAAATTCGTGAAAAATTGAAATTCTCTCTGAAATTATACTAGGTAATTTCTTCAAACACGTGAAATCTTTGAAAATAATTTGAAACCTCTCAAAATCCTTTGGAATCATTTGAAGTAACTTAAAACTTTTGTAATCCCTTGCAATCTTTTGAAATCCCTTGAAATCTCATGAAATCCCTAAAAAGCCTTGGAAACCTTGTTGCATTCCGTAAAAATTTTACAATTCTTTGAAATACTTTGTAATCCTTTGAAATACCTTGAAATGCCTTGAAATATGTTGAAATCCTTTCAAGTCACTGGAAATCTTTCAAACCTTTTGAAATTTCGTTTACAGTGAAAATAATTAAAATATTGTTCATTATTGAGTAAAAAATATAAAACCTTACGTAAGGAGGGGGGAGGTCTCAAAAATCTTACGAATCTTTACAATAGGGGGGAGGGGGTCTACACTTTCAAAAATCATTTTTACGTAATTAATGGACGTTCCCGAAAGTAATAAATGGATTCAAATTATTTTTTAGAAAATCGTCTCAGATTATAATTTGAAACCAACATTCTCTTGCCACTATGTGAATTTTAAATAAATTTTTAAATGTTCATATATAGTAAATGTTTATCGTAAAAATATTAAAACTTAATTTCAAAAAATTGATAAATATTAAAATTAATTTAAAAACGTGTAGATGTCATAAATAGAAAAGATGTATAACTTCAGTTGAGAAGAAAATTGTTAGAAAATAATTACATTTTTATTGAGGAAATGATCTGACTTCTAACTTGTGTTCAGTATTTCAACAAAGTAGCAGATACCCAATAAATTAATTACCGCAAACGTGAGAAGATCGTGATCCAAGCAAAATCATAACTCTCAATTATTATAAATGCGCATCCTGATTGAATACTGTCAGCTGACTTTCAATTTCAAATAAAGCTATTAATTTTGATCATTGAATTGGGACTACCCAGTCACAAATCACAATTGTATTCACAAAGAATTTTTTATTACAACTGGCCAATTCTGAGCATATTAATATTTTACAAACAAATTTTGTTTAAAGAGAAGAATAGAAATTAAACCAAATTTATTTATTAATGTTGATATATTTGAAAAATGAAAGCTTATTTGCTGCTTTAATAAGTTAAGATTCATTTAAAGAGAATTTTATGCCAGATAATTTCTTAGTAATTATTAAAAGTTAAAAATATTACTCCAAATACTAATTGCAAGTTTGCGTATAGTCGAGATTAAAGTGCAGAGAAGAATGCAACATTCTTATCGCAACCAGCATTTAAAAAACTCCCTAGGGAGGTTTAGCTATGAAATGTGATATTACACTGTGATAAATATGAGATTATTTTATCACGATTATACTTCGCATCTAAACGCAACCATTTACATATTGTCCTTGTTCTCCTTTTTACAATTGATGACGGTAGTGACACCCTTTTTTGAATCGATTGTATATCTTTCCCTCTGAAATGTACAGAAAATGCCTTTTGTCAAAGTGTCTAATTATAATTTCAAAATTCAAAAACTTAGATCTGGCTAGATGTCTCAGATTTTGTAGATCGGACCGACCAAAACAAAAGTTTGGTACCCACGAACTTGACAGATTCACGATTTTCCGTATACAGGATGTTTGAGGGTTGCTTTAACATCCATTGCAGATTCAAGCAAGGAAATCAAATTTCCTAAGAACCAAAATTATGGGAAATTCTTTGATTGTACCATTTGGTTCGGAAATTAATTCAATATGAACCAGAAAAATATATCCTAGTAGAAAAATTCGTTGAATTTATTTTAAGGGTTATTTTAACATCCCTTAAGGTATTATGGTCAAGGTGCGCATTTTTCTATAGATTTTCATGAAAAAAATCATATGAATTCTAGCAAGCAAACGAAGAATATTTGCTCAAACAAAAATTTTCTTTTACTGCACAGTTTTTTCTGAAAAAATTCGTAAAGTTTACA
>JAUMHM010000078.1:26686088-26706447 GCA_032362435.1 Melikaiella ostensackeni
ATGAAACATATATTAATTGTGTATATGTGCATGGCAGCTTTTTTAAACCAAATTCAAATAGATTTATTAAATTTATTGATATTCTCATCTAAAGTTCCTTTGTTGTCTTTTTTTGTTGAAGTCAAAATATATTTTCTTGTTAATTGGAAATATCTTTTATGGAAAAACCATGAAACTTGCATTCTATCAATAATTCCTTCTGTAATGCTTCTAATCTAAGATTTTAATAATTGAATAAATTCATTTAATACTCCTATACCGGACTTTCAGTAATATCTATCATAAAATCACATTCCACCAAACTTTTATCAATTATACTGAAAATTATATTAACAAAAACATAAAAATAAGAAAAGTTGAAATAATTTCTTATATAACTTCCTGCGTATAAAATCCACCAAATTGTAATCCAAAGTTCGGCACACACTTCACCACAACACTAATTGAACAAAAATTTCAAATATTTTTCAAAAATGTTTGTACGTTTTGTTGATTTTCTTTTTCTTTTTGAAGATAGAAGCATAAATCCACTTTTTTAGTACAAATTTTTTTAATTATGTTAAAAAATTCTTCGCCGGGAAGAAAATTTAGAGAAACACGATGTATGTGTACTGAACGCAAGAACTTCTACGACTGACTCTTCTAGATAGCCACGTAGACAAACAAAACGTTTAACCATTCTTTTGAGAGAGAGAATAACCAGTCCCAAACCCTCGTAAAAATCATTTGTTTGAAGAATGCCAATACATTTTAGGAAACTATACAGAAAGTCTTAGCCCCAAATATCAAGATTCAGAATTTATTCCAAAGAGATAATAATAAGATAGTAAAATATTTTAAAATTCAAATATGAAACATAATTTTAATTGAATTCTACTATACGTTTGATTTTTTCTAAGTATAATGGTAATATAATTACAATGTCATCCTGGTACTTATTATAAATATAATAAGGTTGCCAGAAGGATGTACATAATTTGTATTTTTCATGTTTTTATAAGATTAAATGGCATTCATTCATGTTTATCGTTGCAAAGACGTGATAAAAAAACTCTTTCTGTTATTGCCTAGAGCACGACGACATCTGCAAGCTTATGAGAGGCATGCTTTGCACCGACATATGTGTACCAACTCGAGGTTCTTATCGCTGCGCCTGTAGCGAAGGTTACACTCTTCTAGAAGATGGAAAAACTTGTAAACAAAATACTACAGCCGACAGGTAAAAATATCTTCACTACTTCTTGTATAATTTAAAATCAGGGATCTGAACGTTTCAGGTTGGACCACATATAAGGGGTTCCTTGAGTGTCCGGGTCCGGACCTGGACCCACTGAAAATTTAAAGGGTTCAGGTCGAGACCCGGACCTTTTAAATTCTCAAGGGTTCAAAATCAGACCCGAACCCTTGAGAAATTAAAGGGTCCAGCCGAGACGCGAACCTTTAAGGAACCCTTTAACCTCGGATTCAACCCAAAAGGATCCTTGAATTATATTTGAAGTAAAATTTACAAATTGGTTGATGACCAATAAGGAGAGAGGAAAGAGGGAGTGGTGAGAGAGAGAGGAGGGTAGCGAATTTTCAAAAAAAAAGTTTTAAAAAGTGCTAGAAAACACCTAGCGACAAAAAATCTGCTGGATCTGTATACTCGAAGAAATATTTTTTGTTTTATCATAGCGTGCTTCCTAGCACTTTTAAAAACTTTTTTCGAAAAACTGCGCTCTCCTCTCTCCACATTCTCCTCTCTCCTTTGGTCACCAACCAATTTGTAAATTACACGAATATAATTCAAGGAACCTTTTAGTTGGACCCGAGGTTAAAGGACGGTCCGGGTCCGGACTGAACCCTTTCCGTCCCCGAAACCTTTAAAATTTTTGGGG
Organism: Melikaiella ostensackeni; assembly: GCA_032362435.1. Lineage (NCBI taxonomy): Eukaryota > Metazoa > Arthropoda > Insecta > Hymenoptera > Cynipidae > Melikaiella > Melikaiella ostensackeni. Next base: position 26,687,966 of record JAUMHM010000078.1, read on the forward strand.
TTCATTTTTGGTTGAAAATTCAACTGTTTGGTTTGAAAATTTCTTCTTTTTAGATGAAAATTCAACTATTTGGTTGAAAATTCATGTATTTTGTTGAAAACTCGTCTTTTTTGGTAGAAAATTAATCTTCTTGTCAGGAAATTCATCTTTTTTAGTTGCGAATTCAACAACTTGGTTGAAAGTTGAATTCCTTTGTTAATAATTCATTTTTTTGGTTGAATATTCATCATTTCAATTAGAAATTCATTTTTTTCCTCGAAAATTTAACTATTCCATTTTTGGTTAAAAATTTTTATTATTTATTTGAAGATTCAACTACTGGGTTGCAAGTTGAACTCTTCTGTTAAAAACTTTTTTTTTGGTGCAGATTCATCATTTTTAGATGAAAATTCATCTCTTTTGTTGAAAATTTAAGTATTCGGTAGAAATAGTTTGTTGCATTACAAGGGGTGAAAATTTATCTGTGTTCCATTCCGTGTAATGCATATTATTTTTCACAAGTGCTCTAGTGGAAATTCGATTTCCAGTACCTGTGGAGCGGGGCGAAACAAGGTGTTTCAGCCCTAGGGTTGAAACATTTAATGTTTCAACCCGGTCAACTCGATCGTTACAGCCCTAGAGTTGAAGCATTCAATGTTTCAACCCGAGGGTTGGATCACCTTATTTCGCCCCGCTCTACAGGTACTGGAAATCGGATTTTCAATAGAGGTGTTGTGAAAATACATTTTTTTTGTTCAACATTAATGTTTTAACTGAAAACTTATTTATTCCATTTTCGGTTGAAACTTTATCTTTTTTAAATGAAACTTCAACTACTTGGTTGAAAATTCATGTATATTATTGAAAACTCGTATTTTTAGGTGGAAAATTAATCTGCTTCTTTGACAATTAATCTTTTTTAATTGCAAATTTAATGTCTTGGTTGAAAGTTGAACTCCTCTATTAAAAATTCATTTTTTGGGCTGAAGATTCATCATTTTAGTTGAAAATTCATCTCTTTCATTAAAAATTTAAGTATTTTATTAAATAAAATCTTTTTTGGTCAAACAATAATTTTTTTAACTGAAAATTTAACTATTTCATAATTGATTTAAATAGTATATTGTTCAGTTGAAGATTCAACTAATTTGGTTGAAAATTTCTCTTCTTTAGTTGGAAATTCATATGTTTTGTTGAACATTCGTCTTTTTTTGAAGGAAATTAATCTTCTTACTTGAAAATTCATCTCTTTGGTTAAAAATTTAACTATTTTGTTGAAAATTCTTTTTTTTTTTTTGGTTAAGCATTAATTTTTTGACTGAAAATTTAATTATTCCATTTTCGGTTGAAAATTTATCTTTTTTGGTTCAAAATTCAATTACGTGGTTGAAAGTTGAACTCCTCTGTTAAATTTTTTTTGGGTTGAGGATGCATAATTTTACTTGAAAATTCATCCCTTTCGTTGAAATTTTTTTTTGGGTAAATATAATTATTTTTAATAATCGGTTAAATTTTTCACCGCAAATTTGCGTCTTTACAAGAAATTTATGTACTTCGTTACAGATTTAATAAAATCCACTAAGGAGGACCACCATTGTGTGCCGAAACGTTTGAAACAATTTAATTTGTATTCAATTCCACCTGACCCTAAAGCCAGTAACGAACATCAATATTCCTTACGAATTAATATTTTTAACTGAAAATTTAACTATTCCATTTTTGGTTTGAAATTATATTGTTTAATTGAAGATTCAACTAATTTGTTTAAAAAATTCTCTTTTTTAGTAGAAAATTCATGTATCTTATTGAAGATTCGTCTTTTTTAATAGAAAATTAAACTTCTTTGTTAAAAATTCATATTTTTGGTTAAAAATTCAACTATGTACGTGGTTGAAAATTGAACTCTTCTATTAAAAATTCATTTTTTGGGTTGAAGATGTAAATTGATGTAAAATTTTAGTTGAAAATTCATCTATTTCGTTAAAAGTTTAAGTATTTTGTTGAAAATTTTTTTTTTGGTTAAACAATAAATTTTTAACTGGAAATTTAACTATTTCATAATTTGTTTAAAATTTATATTGTTCAGTTGAAGATTCAACTAATTTGGTTGGAAATTTCTCTTCTTTAGTTGAAAATTCATGTATTTTGTTGAACGTTCGTCTTTTTTAGTGGAAAATTAATCTTCTTTGTTGCAAATTCACTTTTTTGGTTAAAATTTTTGTAGATGCAACACCAGTAGCAACCCCTGTGAACAAAATTGTACCGATACAGGCCTAGCTGTAATTTGCAGCTGCAATCCTGGGTATGAGCTTGCAGGAGATGGTCATTCCTGCACTCTGACTTCAACTTCAACTTCAACGACGAAGGGAAAGAAGACGACGACACCAAGTCAAGATAATGGATCTTCTCCTTATAGGTGTCCTGCTGGCTATCGCTACAATTCCAAATCGCAAGCCTGTGATGGTACGTATTGCATTTGATATTGGATATGCTGGATGCTGCTGTTTTGCAAAACCAAAATCTTTCACCTGCTATTGCTTTCTGTGCCGTCTGCTTATTGTGCCTGTGATCATGCGACTTGGCTCAAACCTTACGATCAGACATCGACGAATGCGAAGAGAATCCTTGCTCAGGAGAGTGTCAGAACACGATAGGATCTTACTTGTGTGTCTTTGATACGGAGAATCCTGATATCGGATCCAAGGCCCAGGACAAGAGGCAAAATTGTCAACCTGGTTATCACTGGGATCACACGACGGAAGATTGTCTTGGTATGTGGAATATCAAATGCGAGGGGTTGACCACTCGACTCTTGAGTGTACACAAGATTTCAAAAGATTTCAAAAGATTTCACACAAATTTCACAAAGATTTTAAAGATTTTAACAGATTTCAGAAATTTTTAAAGGTTTTACAAATATTTCAGATATTTCATAGATTTCACAAGTATTTCAAAAAATTTAAAAGATTTTAAAAGATTTCAAAGATTTCCCAAAAAAAATGTCGCACAAAAAAAACTAGTCACAATTGGTCCAAGTCCTTTGGGAAAATTTCTTTTAGTTTCATAAACTAAAAAATAAATGAGTGTGAATAAAATCCACCGAAAGGACTTTTCCGTACGTTTTCTGCGGAGTCCTTTCAAAGATTTCACAAAGGATTCTAAAGATTTCATAGAGTTTTTGAGGATTTCAATAAATTTCAAAAATTGCAGAAGATTTCAAAAGATTGCACAAAAATTTTACAAACATTTCCAACATTTCAAAAGATTTCAAAGATTTCCCAAAAAGGACCCCGCACAAAAAAAAAAGTCATAATTGGTCCACATCCTTTTGGAAAATTTCTGTTTGTTTCATAAACTAAAAAATATATGAGTATGAATAAAATTCACCAAAGGACTTTACCATACATTTTGTGCGAAATCCTTTCATAGATTTCACAGAGATTTCAAAAGTTACAAAAGATTTCAAAATATTGCACGAAAATTTCACAAAGATTTTAAAGGTTTTACAAAGATTTCGAAAATTTCTTTTAGTTTCATAAACTACAAAATAAATGAGAGTGAATAAAATCCACCGAAAGAACTTTTTCATACATTTTGTGCGGGGTCCTTTCACAGATTCAACAAAGATTTTAGTGGCTTTACAAAGATTTCGAAAATTTCATAGATTTCACAAGAATTTTAAAGATTTAAAAAATTTTCAAAAGATTTCAAAGATTTCAGAAAAAGGACACCGCACAAAAAAAACTAGTGATAATTGGTTCAAGTCTCGTTGGAAAATTTCTTTTAGTTTCATTAACTACAAAATAAATGAGAATGATAAAATCCACCGAAAGGCCTTTTCCATACATTTTGTGCAGGGTCCTTTCATAGAATTCACAAAGATTTCAAAGAATTCATAAAGATTTCAAAAAATTTTACAAAAATTTCAGAAGATTTCAAGGATTTCAAATGATTTAATTTTTAATCAAATTATTAAATAAATGAATAAATAAATTTCAAAAGACTTCAAAAGATTTTAAAGATTTCAATAGATTGAATTTTTTTTAAAGATTTCAAAAGATTGCACTAAACTTTTACTAAAATTTCAAAGCTTTTAAAAGATTTTAAAGGTCTTACAAAGATTTCACAAAGAATTCAAAGAATTCATAAAGATTTCAAAAGATTTCAAAGATTTTGAAGATTTCAATAGTTTTCAACAATTGCAAAAGATTTCAAATAATTGCACAAAAATTTCAAAAAGATTTCAAAGCTTTCAAAAGACTTAAACAGAGTTCACAAGGATTTCAAAGATTTTGAAAGATTCACCGAAGTGCCTTCTCCATACATTTTTGTTTTAAAGATTTCAAAAAATTCATAAAGATTTCCAAAAAATGTCACAAAGATTTCAAAAGAATCACAAAAATTTCGAAAATTTCACAGATTTCACAAAGATTTCAATGATTTGAAAAGATTTCAAAAGATTTCAAAGATTTCACAAAAAGAATCTCACACAAAAAAACTTGTCATAACTGGTCCAAGTCCTTTTGGGAAATTTATTGTAGTTTTATAAACTACAAAATAAATGATTGTAAATAAAATGTACCGAAAGGCCTTTTCCATACATTTTGTGCGGGGTACTTTCAAAGATTTTAAAGATTTCACAAAGATTACGAAGATTTCACAAGATTTAATGTATAATTAAATTATTAAATAAATGAATAAATAAATAAATTTCAAAAGATTTCACAAAAAGATTGCAACAGATTTTAAAGATTTCAGTCGTTTAAAAAAATTTCAAAAGATTCAAAGATTGCACTAAACTTTTACTAAAATTTCAAAGCTTTCAAAAAATTTCAGAAAAATTAAAAGTATATCACAAAGATTTGAATTACTTCCAATATTTCATAGGTTTCAATGATTACAAAAGATTTCACAAACATTTCACGAAGATTTCACAAATTTTCAAAGATTTTGAAAGATTCACAAAGATTTCGAAGATCTGAAAACATTTCATAAGTGTTTTAAAGATTTCAATGATTTTACAAAGGTTTCAAAGATTTCAAAGATTTTTAATGATTCCATAAGATTCCACAAAGATTTTAAAGATTTCAGAAAGGCTTGTACACCAGATTTCAAGAGTGATAACTCCTCGATATAAATGGTTTAATTTAGGAATTTATGAATTTAAAAGTGTTTGAATTATAAAATTAATTACGAGCATCTAAATTACGAAGAATCCACATTCCGATGGCTATCAAATATCCTATTTTAAAAACATCGCGATTCCGAAAATTGATAAAACACAAAATTTTGAAAATCCCGCATTTGAAATTATCAATATTGCAAAATATCAAAATTATAAAGAGACCAAATTTCAATATACTTATTAAAATTTAAAAGCTCTTGATTTTAAAGTATTCAAATTCCTATAAGAATAAAACTTCCAAAACATCTAAGTTTTAATGCATCCTAAAAAAATCCATATATTTATACAAACTAAATTTTAAAAAGATTCATGTTTAGAAGTTCATTAATTTCTAATATTCAAGTTTTTATGCACAACATTGTAAAAGCGTCCAGTTCAGCTTAATTTTGTTTCCGTTACAATTGAAAGCACATGGACTTCAAAAGCCCCTTCATTTTTTATTTAAAAAAAAAATTCTTTAAAACTATTTTCTGAGTTTTTTGTACGAAAAATAAGATCGAAACAATTACTCAACAAAGAGAAAACATTTGCATCAAGCTTGAATAAAGATAAATGAAGAAAGAAAATATTTTTGAGAAAAAAGCAAATTTTAAAGATTCCTTATTACAAAATGTCAAAATTCAAGTGAATTATAACTCTACAAAAGGTAAAGTGCAATTTATCCAAGTTTGAAAACGTCCGGATCTTAAAGATAAAATACTATAAAATCCCACATTTAAAATCATCATTATTATAAAGTATCAAAAGTCTAAAAAAACCGAATTTTAATACATATACTGAAACTTAAAATCCCTTAATTTTAAAGTACTTCAATTGCAAATCCCTATACGACTCCAAATTCCAAAACATCTAAGTTTTAAAGCACCCAAAAACCCTATATTTGTATAAACCAAATTTTTAAAATATTCATGTATAAAAGTTCTTTAATTTCTAAATATTCAAGTTTTTATGCACAAAATTTTTAAAGTGTCCAGTTTAGCTTTATTTTGAACATTTTGAATGGAAAAGCAAATTTTTAAAAAATTGACGTTTTGTGCATTTTCAGACATAGATGAGTGCGTCGAAATTCCGGGCATTTGCTCCGAAGAAGGTCATATTTGCGTTAATATGCAAGGCAGTTTTATTTGCCACAAATCACAAAATCCTACAGATTGCCCTTCAGGATTCAAATTCCAACCTGAGATCAGCAAGTGCTCAGGTATGAGAATTTTTTCATATTTCTTCAATTTTCTCAAGTCCAGTTTCCAAACAAAATTTTTTTAATTTAAAATTGTAGCCCTAATAAATAAATAATGATTTATCAAACTTGTTTTGCAGTAATTTTTCAACAAACTTGGTTCTTATATTCTCCACAAATGAAATAATAATTATGTATCAAAATAGAAAAAAGTTAAATGCAGAATTATGACACTTTGAATGTTTTTTTTCCACCAATTAGATATTGACGAATGTGCTGAAGGATTTCACAATTGCATGCCGGAAGTAGAACTATGCAAAAACACCGAAGGTAGTTACGATTGTGAAATTATATGCCAAAAAGGTTTTGTGTTCAGTGCTAATTTGAGTTCTTGTGTTGGTAAGTATAACAATTATTTGACACATTTTTACAAATATTTACTGCATCACAAGTACCATAACAATATTTTATTCATGACTAATTTATTTATAAAATAGAAACCTGTTTCTGTATTTTTATTTTTGTTGGTGTACTTTTTAAATAATTTTTCAAACTGACAACTAACCCAAATAAAAACAATTCAGGACTGGAATGATATATAAAAATACTTCTAGACCCGGAGAAAAAAGAAACTCTTTGCCCAAATGTAACGCTAAGCTGATCTTTTTGCATGGACTTGTGAGAAACTTCAGTTTTTCTTTAGTAGTCGACTGGCTCGAAAGAAAAATCCCATAAATATTGCAGCATGCAACTCTGAACTCAAAGCATGTAAGTAACTGAAGAATAAAATAACCCAGCCTCAATTTTGTATATTTTTCCTTCCTTTTCTATTTAATTCTGAAATTACTTTTTCTTAACAACAATTTCCTATTCCGGAAGACTCTCGAAATTAATTATCCTATCCTACTTTAATTTTAATTTCCAGATATTGATGAATGCATTGAGTCAAGGGATTCCTGTCCTGATCCAGAGTCACTTTGCCTGAACACGATTGGTAGTTTCGAATGTATAAATACAACAGAAGTGCACGAAAGATCCACAATTTCTGAAAATCCTCATCAAGAAATAAATCTTCTAAAAGAAAACGTTTGTAATCTTGGATACAAACCCTCCTTAAATGGCGATTCTTGTTTGGATATCGACGAATGTACAGAAAATATTCATTCTTGTGAACCAAAAGAGAAATGTGTAAACGATCTTGGAAGTTACAGATGCGAAAGTTTGATTGAAGAGCCCACTTCAGAAGCAAGTGTTCAGGTTAATGTAGTTGAGAAAGGAAACGAAACCGAAAAAGAATTGAAATTAACGAATGAAAACAAGACTGATGAATTTAAATCCAGAGCTGATGAGATATGTCCCCTAGGATTTTCCTATAGTGAAGAATTCAAGAAATGTGAAGGTAAAAACCTCTCTAGAAGTTACTAAATTATGTTCTTCTAAAATTGAAGGTTCCTATTTAAGAATTTTAATCAGCTTCTTAATTTCTCATAGATATTGATGAATGCATCAGTTCGACAGCCTGTGGAATAGGAGAAAGATGTCGAAACCTAATAGGAGGCTACGATTGCATTCCAGCCTGTCCTCGAGGATTCGTATTTGAAAATGAAACCTGTCGCGACTTAGACGAATGTTCCCTAGGTCTGCATTCTTGTTTCGAACGAACTCACCGTTGTGTCAATACGAACGGTTCCTATACTTGCGAATCCAAAGAAAGAACCACATCCCGAAGATTTAGACCAAGAACTTGTGAGAGAGGATTTGAACAAGATAGCGAATCAGGAGATTGCGTCGATGTCGACGAATGTCTTCAAGGTCCTGGATGTCGAGATCATGAACGATGTGTGAACACTATAGGGAGTTTTGATTGTTTCCCATTATGTACCACTGGCTGGTATTTTGATCCAAGTATCAAAGGCTGCAGAGATGTCGACGAGTGTCTTCTTGGTCGACATGATTGCAGACAAGTCCGTCTTTTCTTTCTGTGACAAAACTGGAAACATCTAAAGAAACAAGTGTCTCTAATATTCTTAATGTTTCAGGGGACTCAGATATGTGAGAATACGAATGGTTCCTATGTTTGTAACACAGCACCTCTTTGTGGTCGAGGTTTCAGACGAATTTTCAACGGGAGTTGTCTCGATATCGACGAGTGTTTCGAAAATCTGCATTCTTGTGCCGTAGAACTTCATCGTTATTGCGTTAATAAGGAAGGTTCTTACGAGTGTGTAACTCGTTTGCCTTCTTGTTCCCAAGGTTACCAATATTCTTTGTACACTCGTCAGTGTGAAGATATTGATGAGTGCAGAATTGGCAAGTACAAATGTGATAGTCAGCTATCTGAGAGATGTGTCAATCTCCTTGGAGGATACAGGTACCAATAGAATTTCGGGAAGTAAACTTGTTTTGTAGATGTGACTTTTATCTCAGATTTGATTAAAATCATTCGGATTTTCAGATGCGAGAGACCTCCACCTCCACCAAGGTCTTTGCAAAGAAGACCAGCTTGTCCTCAGGGATATCGATATCATCCAATTTGGAGAAGATGCTCTGGTGAGTATTCATTCAGAAATTAAATCTATTATCAATCAGGAATAAGGAAACAATTTGAATAACAATACAATTGTTATTTAGTCACTTCTAGTTAGAAACTCAGTTCAGAAGTTAGTATATTTCAGTATCTTCTTCTTTCAAGGAAACGAAGGAGAAAATTCTGCTGATGTCTAAATCTTCGTGCCACGTCGCATTGTCAATCGCATGAAACCATAGCAGCTTCAAAATTAATGCTTCTCCTTTTTATATTTTTGCTCCTACCGATTGCTTTGAACTCTTTTTGCACGGATCAGATTCGAAACAGGGGAAAGATGATTGAATAGTAAAATTTCCTTTCTTGTTTTTATCATTTTACGATAGATGTCGACGAATGTACTGAAGGAACTCATTCTTGCGGACATGAGGTTTGTTACAATCAACCTGGAGGATACAGTTGTGCCAGACACCCTTCACCAATTACGAGAAGAACAGCACCTCCGCTTCCTTCTACTGCGGCTTTGACGAGACCTTGTGCTGATGGCATGCGGTATTCAATTTTTTTTAAACCCAAGGAGTTATTCACTTCTGAAATCATTTCAATCTCGCGATCCCAAAATCTTTAAAAAACAAAATTAGCAATTTAAGTTTCCAGATCTGATTTGAAACTATTTTTAAACTGTTTTTGAGTCGCTGAATCTTGGGATCTCCGAAATCTTGCAAATCTGAATCTGATAATCGTGATTCTGAATCTTTGATTTTTTGATTTTATAGTGACTTTAAACAAAATTTCCGAAGTGCATAGCCCCTCGTTTAAACCATTTAACATTTAATCATCTAGATCCCTTCTCTTACGAAAAAAATAAGAAATTCAGTGTAGGGCTATAATGAATTTCATTTATAAAGAGAAGCTACCAACGAATGATTTATTTAACATAGGATTTCAAATCATTTCAAGGGATGTCACAGGATTCAAGGAATTTCACAGGATTCCAAAAGATTTAAAAGCTTTAAAATAGATCAACGGATTTCAACGGGTTTCAAAAGCTCCCAAAGAATTTTTAACGAATTTTAAGCGATTTCGTCAGATTTTATAACAATTTCATGGGGTTTCAAATGATTTCAAAGATTTGTAAATACTTCCACGGATTTTAAGGCTTTTAAAAGGATTTGATGGGATTTCAATAGATTTCTATGGATATCCGAACATTTCTAGTAATTTTAAGGGATTTCAATGGTTTTCAATATTTCAAAAGAGATTTTGAGATATTTCAAGGAATTTCACAAGATTTAAAGGATTTTATTGAATCTCTAAGGATTTTCAGGGATTTCAACGAATTTCTTAGGAACTGTAGCGAACAAATTAAATTTTATTTCAAGGGATATCTACGGATTCCAACGATTTTAAAGATTTCAAGTTATTTTAAAAGATTCCAAAGAATTTAAAGAGATCTAAAAAATTTCAAGGGATCTCAAGGAATTTCGTAGCATTTCCAAATACTTCAAAGAACTTCACAAGACTTAGGAGATTTTATAGGACTTTCAAGTATTTTAAAAGTTTAAGGGGATTTTATAAATTTCAAGGGATTTCAACGGATTTCATCAAATTTAAGGATTTTAATGGATTTTAACGAATCTCTAGAGAACTTTAGGGAATCATTAAAATTTTATTTCAAGGGATTCCTACGGATTTCAACAGTTTCAAGGAATATAAAGGAATTGAAGAAATGTCGAAGGATTTTGAAGATTTTTAGTTATTTTGAAAGATTTCAAAGAATTTGAAGAGATTTCAAAAATTTCAAGGGGTGTTGAAGAATTTCGTAGGATTTCTGAACATTTCAAGGAATTTTAAAGAATTTCACAAGATTTAAGGGATTTTATAGGACCCCCAAGGATTTTAAAGATTTTACAAATTTCAAGGGATTTTAACGGATTTCACAAGTTTGAAAGGATTTTATTGTATCTCCAAGGATTCTAAGGGATTTCAAGGAATTTCTAGAGAACTTTCGGGAATAAATTAAATTTTATTTCAAGGGATTTCTACGGATTTCAACAATTTCAAGGGATATTAAGAAATTTAAAATATTTCAAAGGATTTTGAAGATTTTAAGTTATTTCAAAAGATTCCAAAGAATTTATAATGATATCAAAAATTTCAAGGAATCTCAAAGAATTTCATAGGAGTTCCAAATATTTCAAGGAATTTCACAAGATTTAAAGGATTTTTAAGGATTTCAACGAATTTCTAGAGAACTTTAGGGAATAAATTAAATTTTATTTCAAGGAATTTTTACGGCTCCCAACCGTTTTAAAGGATATGAGGGAATTGAAAAAATTTCGAAGGATTTAAAAGATCTTAAGTTATTTTAAACGATTCCAAAGAATTTAAAGAGATTTAAAAAATTTCGTAGAATTCCCAAATATTTCAAGGAATTTAAAAGAATTTCACAAGATTTTAGGAGATTTTATAAATTCAAAGGGATTTCAATGAATTTCATAATATTTAAAGGATTTTATTGAATCTTCAAGGATTTTAAGGGATTTCAACGAATTTCTAGAGAACTTTATTAAATTTTATTTCCAGGTATTTTTACAGATTTCAACAATTTCAAGAAATGTGAAGGAATTAAAAAAATTTCAAAGGATGTAAAAGATTTTAAACAATTTTAAAAGATTTCAAAGAAATTAAAGAGATTAAAAAAATTTCAAGGGATATGAGGGAATTAAAAATATTTAAAAGGATTTAAAAGTTTTCAAGTTTCTTTAAATGATTCCATAAAATTTATAGAGATTTCAAAAATTTCAAGGGATGTCAAAGAATTTCGTAGGTTTTCCAAAATTTTCAAGGAATTTCAAAGAATCTTACGAGGTTAAAGGGATTTTATAGAACCTTCAAGTATTTCAAAGATTGTAGGGGATTTTACAAATTTCAAGGTATTTTAAATTATTTCTACAGATTTCTATTCCAAAGATTTCAAAGAAATTCTAAACGGGTTAAAAGATTGTAAGGGATTTATACGGATTCTAACAGATTTCAAAAGATTTTTATGGATTTAAAAATATTTTCAAAGGTATCAAGTTATTTCAAGAGATTCCAAAAGATTTTCATGGATTTCAATGAGATTTCAAGCGATTTTAAAGATATAAAGGGAATGCAAAGCTTTTTGCTGTTTAATGTTTATTTGTGCAGAATCGTTTTTTTTGTGTACATACTTCCATATGAGATTGTGAATGTTCTAAAATAGATCGTTTCTTTATAGTTTCTCTACTTTTTACACTAATTCCTTCAATATTTTTGTACTATTTATTTCAATGCTGATTTACCAATAATCGTTTTCTATATAATGATTTTCTATAATTGCGAAAAAATTATAGGAAATTCATGATAGGAAAATCATCAGATCTTGTTCGCTTAATGCCCAAATATTCAAAATTGTGTGGATGAAATTGATGACCTTGTTTGGACTTATTAAGATTATTTAAGCGAAAATGTATAAATCTTGCCAACGTTTCGGTACCAGCGCAACCCTGATAAGAATACCAGCGCTGGTACCGAAACGTTTGAAAAATTCATACATTTTCGCTTAAAAAAATCTTACTAAGTCCAAACGAGGTTTTCACTCTCACCTACATAATCAGAAAAATCATGATATGCTTACACTAATTTTCCTACAATATTTTTTCGTAAGGGTTTTCTCAAATTAAACATTTTAAACTCATTCCTCCCACAAAAACTAAGATTTTCTTCAATTCTCAGATACGTGAGAAACCAGGGTTGCGTTGACATCGATGAATGCAAGGAAATCGAGGATGCTTGCAGCAGTAACGAAGACTGTGTGAACAGAATAGGAAGTTTTGACTGCGATTGTAAAACTGGATTTCGTCGAGACAATTTCACACAAGCTTGTGTAGATATCAATGAGTGCCAGCTTCATATCGATAATTGCCTCACAACTCAAAGATGTGATAACACTCTAGGAAGTTTTGCCTGTGTGAGATTTTTGTCCTGTGGAACAGGATACACTCTGAATGCTGCGACTGAAATTTGCGAGGACGATGATGAATGTTCTCTTGGAACGCACAACTGTGTCGATGGATATTTTTGTAGGAACACCCTGGGATCTTTTAGATGTTATAAGATTAAGGGAAATTCTACGACTGTGAGACCTGCCACGAGGAGGACGACTCCTAAGTATAGGTATACGACTCCGATTACTACGACTGAGGCAACTACTACGACTATGAGATCTACTACTACTATGAAATCCACTACAACTGTGAAACCCACTACAACTATGAGATCGACTACAACTATGAGATCTACTACAACTATGAAACCCACCACAACTATGGAACCCACTACGACTATGAGTTCCACTACAAAGTCGACTACGAGAATGACAACTCCTAGAGCAACTACGAGACCTACTACTCCTCGGACTACTACTGAGAGGGCTACGAGCTTAAGGACGACGCAGTATGTTCCACAGACTACGAAAAATCCTTCTGAAATGAGGTTGGTAAATCTTAGGAAGCCTTCAAATGAAGACGTGAGAATGAAAATTGGATAAGGACCAAATGAAGTTTCACAGGAGGGCAAATTCATTCCAAATCGGACAGGCTGTTCATTAGGGTCTCCTAAAAAAAACCGATGTTTTTTTTAACTTACACTCTCTGAATTTGTTCCATTTGGTGAAAATAATATGCCTATTTTTGTTTTATTTAAAAAACAGTTTCAACCGCAGTCCTGAGGCCTAAAGAGCCTAAAATAATTGAAAATAAATACTAATTAACGTGAATTTCCGTAAAAATAATAAGTGTTTTGCAGAAAATACAATTGATGGTACCAGACGCCGAGGAAAAAAAAATTCACCTAATTAGATTAAAAATACTGTCCCTAATCGTAAAAGCCTACCCTTTATAGGGGTTAAATTTTGAAATATATTTTCCATCTTCCACTTTCCTATATCGCACCAAAATATTTAAGTACTAAAATATCCAAAGAATTGCGTCTCAAATTTTCAAAATGCACAATTTGATATTTCAGACCTCAAAAAGGGTAGTTTTTCACTCTTAGGGGTAGTATTTTTGTTTTGATTGGGTCAAGTTTTTTTGTCGGTGTCTGGTACCATCAGTTGTATTTCCTGCAAAATACTTCTTATTTTACGGAAATTACCGTTACTTAATAGTTATAATCATTGTTGGGTTGTTTGAGGTCACAGGACCACGGTTTAAACTTTTTTTTTGAATAAAACAAAAATACGCACTTATTTTTTCACCAAATGGAACAAGTTTAGGTGGTGTAAGATAAAAAAAAAACATTTAGTTTTTTTAGGACACCCTACCGTGCATGCTCAAATTATAGAATCGTTTCAGAATCAAATGATTTTTTTTCAAGGGATTTTAAACGACACATATTTCACCGATTTAATGAAAAAATGTTGTTGCCAAAGTTATGAGTATTTACGTTATGAATATTAGTTATGAGTAGTTGATCAAAAATTTGTCGAAATTTTTTTTAAAAGTATTACAGTATTTAAACCAATATAAATATTTGGCATTTTCTTTTGGATTTTAATAGATCTTGTCATGCTCTTTCGAAATCCGCCGAGAAAATTAAAAAGTTGTAAAAATGAGCAACATGGCAGCGGTTTTTATGAAAAATTTGGAAATCATTTTTCTCAAAAAGACCAGCGTTTTTATTCACTTGATTTTCTTAAAATTTGGTAGTAATGTAGTGAATATATCCCATAAGAGCTAATCTTGTGCCCGCGTTTTGGAGAAGAGAAGATTCATTTTCTTTGTATGAAAAATCAAAATTTGCATTTTCAGAAAATCGAGACAAGATACAAAAAAAATTAAAAAGGCCAAGTTTTTCCTCTCGAAAAGTTTAAAGGAATGTTCTAGACGTTTCTCCCTATCTTGCGTTGTTTTCGAATTTTTCGCTAAAATATGAATAAAGTCGGTTATAATTGTATTTTTCTCATAATAATAAATTTTTATAAAAAATTGTTTTCAATTTGTAGATTTACCAGCTATAAAAATACAAATACTCATAATTTTGGCAAAAAATATTATTTATTAAATCGTTGAAATGCATGTTGTCTAAAATCCCTTGAAAAAAAAAACATATTTTTCCCGAAAAGATCCTGTGACTTGAGCATGCATAATTGCATCGCCTGTCCAATTTGAAATTAATTCGTCCAGAATGACCAACAAAAGTTTTCTGCGATATGTTTTCAGATATAAAATTTTGATAAAACCTAGCATGTGTTCCTCTAGAGCTGAAGATGTGAAAACATTAGGAAAAAAAATTTTCTGTGGAAGGGGGAAAAACAAAATGGTCCTTATCCAGTTTCCCATCTAATAAATTTTAAAACTGCGTTTCTTACAAAATTACGAAAATGTAGTAAGGACTTTTCGGACCTGTTAAATATGTGCAATATATGTATTCTTTGATGTTGAATTTCAAAAAATTTTCGCACAGGAATTTAAGAATTTATGAAAATATGAGAATGACAAGTGGATAAGGACCAAAAATAAAATTACGAGTATTTCTATACTACATGATAGAAAATTTACTCAAAATTATGGAAGTATGTGGCCATTATTCACAATGTGTCAGGGAGGTGAAGATATTTGTAAAAAAAATTTCTGTGTTTGAGGGCGAAAAAACCAAATGGTCCTTATCCTGTTTCCATTCTCGTTGAAATCGTTAAAAACAGAGTTTTGATAAATTGGTGAATTGGTCATTCTCTATTTAATTATGTGAAAAATAACGATCTATTGGATTTCAATTCTCTACAAAAACATTTAACTGAAGATTGACGAAAATTTAAAAATGAAAATAAAGTTCTGAAAGAAGATTAAGTATTGTGTAAATAACTGAGAGAAATTTTGCGCTGATCTTTCGTTACACTCATCAACAATTTCTTGTTTTTATTTTCTCATCGATTTTCTTCAGCAGAGTCAATTTATTTGCACAAGGATTCATCGTGGCAAAAAGATAACCTCTACGCTAATCATTATAATTATTGGAATTGATAACCAAAAATATGACACTTACTTTGTATGACGTCTCTAGAGATTTGCGAATCATCAACTTCACGTTAAATGAATTTTACTTTTTTATTAATTAAAATAAAATGAATTAATTTTTCCTCTAAGTCAGTAAATACACATTTTTTCTGTAAGCACAATCACAGAAGGCTGAATAAGAACCCCGAGAAAGTATTTATAAACTTTTCCAAAATTTTAAATCATATTTCAAGGACTATCATCATTTTAACGGTGGTTTTTATATTTTGTACGCAGGCGATTTATTTTTTGAAGTACTTTTTCTTTGAGAAGCAAATACATTCAATAGTTTAGCTTGGGTTTCCACCTTTATTATTATTTAAATTTTGACTTTCAATAGTCTTCTAATGTATGCAAGCTTGCTTCATTAAATAAATTACGTAAATATAACCATAACGATCGAAATGTCAAAATCGAGGGACATACTTTTAAAGCTTAGAACTTTGTTGGGATTGAAGAAAACACAGATATTTTTGAATAAACATGATTCTGGTTTAATTAACTTGAAATTCGATTGCTGTTTTATAACCTTATCTTTTATTGCTATAGAGTTTGAGCATAAGCATAAAAAAATATGGGTCGAGACAGGATGACTTCATTAAAAATCGCACATTCAAACTGCAATTACTTTTGATTTAAGAGTATAAATCTATTCAAACCTATTTTTACAGTATACTTTACACTATTATACACACCTCAAAGTCATAATTCCTTTTGCTTGTACTATAATTACTTGGATATCTTTAAGGGACATAACAGTGAAAGATTCTAGAGATATGCCCATTTTTAAACTCTAAGCTTTGAAAATTGAATGAATTTGTTACATGCAGTGTTCAAAATTGTACGGTATGAAATCGGAAACCTTTAATATCCTACAATTTTTAATTGAAAGTTTGCGAAATTGAATAATTTTTAGATTAATACCGTCTTATTCACTGTTGAAAATTGAAGAATTTCAAATTGGAAATCTATTCAAAATTTAACAGTTTTCAATTGAATACCATTAAAATTTGACAATCGCATAAATAAACATTAAAAACTTTATATTTTTGAGTTTGTAACGTTTCGGATTTAAATGTGTATTAAAAATTAAGAGAACTAATATTTTCAAATTCAAGCTTTTAGAACTAAACAAATTTAAATCTGATGCCTTAAAAACTAAATATTCTTAAATTAGGCATTCAAAACTGCTTAATTAAAACAAATATTAGTTTATATCAATTGATATTTAAATTTATTTGATAGATTTTTCTCCTAAGAATTCATAACGTTTCCAATAAAAAAACAAACAATAAACCATTAAAATTAAAAAATTTCAACTATGAAGCGCTGAAAATTGGACGTTTCCAAATTCCTTTTAAAACAGGTCAATTTTTAAATCGCAATTGTGATAATTGAAACCCTTCAACCTTGAATTTTTAAAATTTGAATGGTTTAAAATTAATATATGTCAAATTGTACCTTATGATTGTCAAAATCTAACCATTTCAATTTTCATTGCAAAATCAAAACTTAGGAAATGAAACAACTGAAATTGTAGCGTTCAACATTGAAAATTCAGCTCTCTAATATTTTAACCATTCACAATTAAATAAGTTACTCAACTAATGAGGCTTCCAATTTGAAAGAGTTCGTTTTTATCTATTTCAATTTTAAACCATACAATTTTTAACTGTTGTACTTGAAATCTTGTAATTTGGACACTTCATTTAGAATTATTCATTATTGAAGCCTTCGACAAGCAAAATTGTTCAATTTCAAAAGCTTTCAATTTGAAATTGTCGAAGCATTTAAATCCGTAAATAAAATTTTTAAAATTTTAAAGTGAGTGACTAAACACTAAGAAAAGTTAAAAATAAAATAAATTTCCAATATTGAAGCTTTTCACGGTGAGGCTGAACCAAATTTAACTGAAAACACCCTATGAAAGTTTTCAGACCAAATTTAAAAACATCGCCCGAGTCCTTTTTGAAAGAGTCAATTTTTGTTTTTCCAAAATAATGATATGTAGAGTTTGCATACAAGTTTATGGTAAAAGTTGCTTTGAAGTTGTTTTTTTTTTAAATTAGAAATTTAATTTTATAGTTTTGTACATTTTAATGTATGATAGAGACCAACATTATATTTTTAAAATCTTGTTTGCCAATATAATTAGTAATTGTTTTTTTATTCCAATACACCGCTAAAAGTCAACTTAAATCCAGAAATTCAGTTTCGTCAACTGAGTACTAAAATAAAATGAAAATTAGTAGGTATAGTGAATAGCTTGACTTTTGAAAAAAAAATTGTAATGATGGTCTCTATCATACTTTACGATGTACAAGACTTTAAAATCAAATTAATAATTTAAAAAAGAACAACTTTAAAGCAGCATTTGCCATCAACTTATATGCAAATTCTATATCTCATCATTTCTGAAAAATGAAAGTGGACTCTTTCCAAAAAGGGCTCAGGCGATAATTTTCAAGTTGATGAAAAGAGGTGTTTCGGGTTTCAATCGTGTGCAAAACTACGAATCTTGCCGACGTTTCGTGAACA
>JAUMHM010000078.1:26710385-26722054 GCA_032362435.1 Melikaiella ostensackeni
TTGAAACAATTTAATTTGTATTCAATTTCACCTGACCCTAAAGCCAATAACGAACATCAACATTCCTCACGAATAATGCATATATGTGACTGAAAAATATTACATGAGATTGCAAAAGATTCCATGGATTATAGGAAATTCAGCATAGAAAATGGTTGTATGTATAGAAAACGATTATAGGACAGTCAGCATTGGAATAAATAATAAAAAAATATTGACGAAAATGATGTAAAAAGTAGATAAACTAAAAAGAAACGATTTATTTTAGATCACTCATAATCTCATATGAAAGTATACAAAAAAGGCGATTCTGCATAAATAATCTTTACACAGCAAAAATCTGTAAATTCCCTTGAGCTCTTTAAAGTCCCTTGAAATTTCATTGAAATCCATGAAAATTCTCTGGAGTCTCTTGAAATCCCTTGATACTTTTGAAAATATTTTTGAATCCATTACAAGCTTGGAAATCTGTCAGAATCCGTAGAAATCCTTTGAAATCTTTTAACCCCTTTTATATTCTTTTGAAATCTTTCATGTGTGTGAAATGGTTAGAAATCTGTAGAAATCATTTGAAATCCGTTGAAAATAAAATAAATTTAATTTATTTCCTAAGGTTCGCTAGAAATCTCATGAAAATGTTAAAATCCTGTATTTTCTTTAAAATGCTTGGAGGCCTTATAAAATACCTTAAATCTTGTGAAATTCTTAAACATTCCTTTAAATCTTTGGAAATCGTAAAAATCCATTAAAATAAGTATAAATCATTCGAAACCCCTTCAATATAAATTCAGTTCAGTTTATTGTAACATAAAAGAGGGCTAGTGTCCAGTTACAAGGGGATGATGACCATCAGTGACAATTCTTTAGTTTGTTACATAAAATACCTAGTCTGCTTATTTCTATATTAAACAGGGGTAATGTCACAAACATAACCCAAAGGCATGAATCTTTAATGCGTTAATCGTATGAATAAATAGATTATGTATAGAATTTTTTGAGTTGATATTTAAAATCTCCGCCAGCGATTTATCCTTTTTTAAAGTATGGAGTTTGATACCATAGTAAGTCGGACATTCCTTGATGAAATGCTCTAATATATATATTTTTCACAAGTTACACATCTGACAAAAACTATCGCAATCAAATAAATATTTTTGTCCACCCCAGAAAATTCTCGGGTTCTTAGAACCACTCAAACGAAGTTGATGGAGTAAGCTTAGTTTATTACAGTTGATTTTTTTCAACATATAGCTATTAGGTGAGGCAACACTCTCAAAAATACAAAGTATTTTGAGCTGCTTGCTGCTATTAAATCTTCATTTCCAATTTTTTCTTGCAATTTTGACATTATCTCATCCAAGTGCTGTTTGACATCTTCCGGACACTGCTTTACGAATACATGCTTAAATTTTAGCTTCTCCAGTATGTGTTCTATT
Source organism: Melikaiella ostensackeni (assembly GCA_032362435.1). Taxonomy (NCBI): domain Eukaryota; kingdom Metazoa; phylum Arthropoda; class Insecta; order Hymenoptera; family Cynipidae; genus Melikaiella; species Melikaiella ostensackeni. The sequence goes on from JAUMHM010000078.1 coordinate 26,711,822, forward strand.
TGACTTGCCCAGTTATACCTTTATCTTATTGGATTTCAATTGATTTAGTTGAAGCAGTTTATTGTAGCAGCTCTTGACCAACAGTCCCTCAGGCATCTCTAGAATTTCGATCCACCATCTAATTGCCCTTGCCACACACTCATATTCCAATTTATATCTATTCGTTTCTAGTTTAATCATGTAATTAGGAGTGTTGCGGAGGAGGTTCAGTACTGATTGAAAGTATTTCATATGAGTAGACTCAATTACATCGAAGTATCTTCAGGACCAAATTTCGGCTGTATATAGCAAAGTCGCTGAGATAACCGAGTTGAAAAGATGGTTTGCCGTTATCAAGGATCTTGGTTTCGCTTTGTAAAGGGTTTGTCGAGACAAACCAGTAGCTACATTAGCTTTAGATTTTCGCTCTTTCACATTCTCGCTATGCACCCCGTACTCTGAAAAAAATTTCCTAGGTAAGAGCACGATTTGACCTGTTCCACCTCTTCCCCTTTCAATGTAAACTCCGCAAATTTCTTATTATTTGGGCTTTTATGAAAAGCCAAGGTCTTAGTCTTTTCCACGTTGATTTGGAATTTATTCAATTTGCAGTATTGCTGTAGAACATTTAACTCTAATTCAACATCTCTGGCGGATTCCGCTAGGATCACAATATCATACGCGAATGCCAGAATCAAAATCTCTAAAAGACCTCTTAATCCTACCCCAGAGGCCCCGAATGCTCTGAAAAATTTCCCAATATCGCATATAAACAATAAAAATAGTATCAGAGTGAGTGATTCTCCTTGCGGTCTTCCTAAATTGACTTTAATATCTTTTGTTTAATCCCCATTTACGACCTAATGCATCGAGAAGCTTTCGTAGAGTTTTATAATTAATCTGAGAAGTTTGCTTTCGAGACCAAGGTCTCTGAGCTTCTCCCACAATAATTTGTGCCTTACTGATGGGAATGCTTGCTTAAAATCGACAGATATTGCGAAGAGGGTTCTGTCTTTATTTCTTATTGTTGAGTGCATCGCTGTATTTAATATAAAAATATTGTTAATGCAATTCAGCCTTTCCTAAAACCAGTTTGCGCTTCTGGAATTATTCTTATACTTTCCACGTGTGTAGTTTCTTTGCCAGTATATGTGTAAATATTTTAGTGATGTTATTAAATATTGAAGTAGGTTTATAATTACTGGGGTTATTTTTGTCTCGTTTCTTGTATATTACAATAGTTTTTTTTTGGCTTCAATCTTTTGGTATGATACAGAAAATTTAAATTTTCATTAAATATGTCTAACATAAAGATTGGAACGTTCGGGGTCATATTTTGATAAAATTCGTTCTCTAATCCATCTGAGCCTGGGGGTTTTCCATTTTTTAGTTTTCCTATACTAGTGATTAATTCTTCAGATTCTATTTGCTTATCCCATTCCGGAATACTATCCGTGCTGACTATTTCAAATTTACTACAATTTTAAAGATTTTGATGTAAAAGTCCTCCCATGTTTCAATAGGGATAGGGCACTTTAGATATTCTTTATATGAAAATTTTTCAATAGTTAGCCAAAACTCTCCCGCATTTCTAATATCAATTAAAGCCTTCAGACCCTTATTCCTAGCTGTTTTCTTTTTTGTTTTATTAGACTATTATGCTTTTCTTTTGCTTTTAAGAATTTACCCAATACGCCGCCCGTGAAATTTAGTTCTTCAGCCTTCTTCAAGGTTTTCTTGAGTTCCGCTTTAGATTTTATGTACTGCTCGTCCTGCCAATCCTTGCCCCGTAATTTATTTACATTACTGATTGATCGCATTCCGCAAAGATCAGCATTAGTTGCAGCTACTTAATTCGATGTTTCTAACCTCAAGTTCAGGGCGTCTATGGGTAATTCTTTGTTTTGAACAACAACAAAATTTTTGTGGATTCTAGATACAACCTATATGATTCTACATTTTCTTCCTTCCACCTATAACTATCCTCAACCAGTATTTAATTATTATTTTTTTCTCAAATCATTTTTATTCTTTTTATTCTGCCCTGAAATTTTTATTTCAAGTATGCTTTGAAAATTACTTGTATTAGATGTTGATGTTATTATCTTACTGTCCTTTATATAAGGAAAACAAGCAACGTTAACCCAAATCAAGTCAATCGTCCTCTTACTTAGATGGTTTACAAATGTAAATTTCGCTAGCGTATCGCTAGGATTATAGGAAAATCATTATAGACCTATACTGAATTTCCTATAATATTTTTTCGAAGTCTAACAAATTCTGAAAGATAATATCTTTGACTAATTATATTTCCGTCTGTTTTGAAGATATTGATGAGTGCTCCATGGGCCAAGTTTGTGCCAATTCGAATGAAATCTGTCAAAATACTCGAGGTGGATTCAGATGCAACAAGATTGATTGTCCTTCGGGTTACTATTTAGATAATGAAAAGAAGAAGTAAGTAAAAAGACTCTAGCTAATAATTTAAACTACCTTTGACTTCAAATTTCAGATTCCATATCCAATTGCAAGATCTGTTCATTCCAACCATAAATAATTGTAAAAAAAATTTTATTTTCAGCCGATGCGTGAAAGCTTCTCGATATTGCCAAATATCAGACCTGGCGTGTTTGCGTCAGCCATCTCATTATTCTTACAACTTCATAACATTCGTGAGCAATTTGCCAATGCCAGTAAGAACTGGCCAACTCGAGCTTTTCACGATGAGAGGAACTCATTTGCCGGGATCTACTTTACAATTTAGCATGTCTTTCATCGAAGCTAGAGCACCTCCTGGTGTAGTTCGAGCAACGGAATCCTGTTTTGCTATGCGAAGACTTTCCCCATCGCAAGTAGTCCTGGCCTTAATAAAACCGATCCAAGGACCTCAAGAAATTCAACTTGACCTTAGCATGGAAATCTATCACAACACGGCATTTGTTGGAAGCGCTGTCGCTAAGATATTCATATTCGTGACTCAATACGAATTTTAAAATGGAATTCTAATTTCAGGGATCACAGTCTTTCCCCTGTTCCCCTCCCTACTGAAAAATCCAACGTCGGATCCTACATAGGATCCTAATTAGAGGTGTGCATTCAATCGGATCGAATATCCGACAAACGATTTGCCAAACGATCCGCCATTGGGCGCTTCAGGGCAAATCGGTTGTCGAATATTTGAATCCGATCGGAATAGGATTTTAAATCCAACATCCGATTTGCGTTATTTCAGATGGATTTTATTTCAAAACCAATTGAACAATTTCGGTTTTGAGAAATCCTACTTACAAAGTAACTTAAGTAGCTTTGATTTTCTTCTAATTAAACTCAATTTTTTAAAAATCCCATGTTCTAAGCATGCCTGAATAAGTTCCACTTTGCATTGGAAATTCAATCCGATTGAGCGCACACCTCTAATCCTAATAGTTTCCTACGTCGTAACCGATGTCGGATAATTATTACATAGGTACTCAATTTTTCATTTGTTTTCAAGTTTTGGCATTGAACTAAATGTTGAACAGTATCAATTATTATAATCTTTTTCGACGAAATACTCTACCGCATATAAGTACATAGTACTACGTATATATAGTATATACTATATATACTATATAGCACGTATTACTACTTACATGCGGTAGAGTACTTTACTGAAATAGGTTATAATAATTAACACTGTTCAACATTTAATTTAATATTAAAACTTCAAAATAAATTAAAAATTGAGTACCTATGTGATAGTTATTAGTTCACAAAAAATGAATTCCGAAAAAAAATCTCATAGGATGTTATTAGGATCCTAATAGTTTCCGACATCAGAAACGATCCCAATACTCGACGACGTTTCCTACGTTGTTTCCGATGTCGGAAACTGTTAGGATCCGACGTAGGATTCTACGTCAGATTTTTCAGTAGGGCTGCGTTTCCCCTTTTTTTCAAATTCCCTCTTTTCCCCCTATTCTCGAGAAACTTCCCCTTTTTCCCTTTTCTCTTCAAATATACGATATTTAAAAATATAATATTTAAGGTAGCCGAAGGTCAGGGAAAACCTGTAAATCAGGGAATTTTGTTGGCCAAGGAAAGTCAGGAATTTTGAATAAAAAAATTGCAAAAGTCAGGGAATTTCTCTGAAGCATAACTGTCGAGAATAATCAGGGCTGCCACACAGTCACTTTTTCCTCAAATCACTTCTTAGTCACTTTTTTAAAGATAAAGTCAGTATAGTCACTTTTTAAAATGAAAAGATCACTTAAGTCACTTTTCTTTCAATAAATTAACACATGGGTCAACCACTATTGAATTCAGGCCTGTACCTATTTCTGAATTTTCTTGAATTCTTATGAAATATTTTAGGGTATTTTAAACGATTTTAAGGAATTTTTAATAGATTTCAATAACTTGACGGGATTCCAAAGGATTTAAAATTTTTGAAGGTATTTTTAAAACTACCAAGGAATTTTCAAAGTGTTGGAAAGTTCCAAGGGATTTTGAAAGACTTCAAAGGATTAACAATATTTTGGGGTATTTTAAAAGATTCCAAAAAATTTTCAAGAGATTTAAAATTTAAGGATATTTTAGGATATTTTAAGAGATTTTTTTGTTCAATTCATCCTGAAGTCTTTTAAACTGACCTTGATGTCTCAGGCATTTCATCAAATTCTGTTGAATTCCCTTGAAATTTTCTAAACTCATTTCAAATTCACTGAATTCAATGAATGTTTCCATATTTTTTAATTGTTCTCAATTTAATTGAACTTTGTTATAATTAACCTTGAGTTTTTATATTCCATCGAATTCTTTTCATTTCCCTTAAATTCCTCTAAATGCACTCCAATTTTACTGAAATCAATGGAATTTTTTTGATTTTTAAATTGTTTTGGAGTGTTATGAATTTATTCTGAATTCGTTAAAATTCAACTGGAATTCTTATAAATTTCATCGAATTCTTTTGAATTCTTTTAAATTCAAAAAAACATTAGTCACATTATTAATGCACATTAGTCACTTTTAGTCACTTTTTTCACTTTTTTCGAGTAAATTCTGATGTGGTAGCCCGGAAAATAATACATTAAAAATTTATAAATTTAAGTTAAAAACAGTTTTATTCCATTAATAAAAGATTCTATTTAAAAAATGTTACAAAATTATAATTTTGGTCTTTAAATGTTAATGGTCAGGGAAAATGAAATATCAGACAGGGAGAAGTCAGGGAATTTCGAAAATGAAGTTTTGCGGCCACCCTGTTCTCCTAAATATTTAAGTAGCCCCCAAGTTCGTGAATAATTTTTGTTAGTGAAAGCAAAGAATAGGCTTACTTTGGAATATAATATAGATTAGTCCATAACAATTCCGTGACATCACCAGACAAATTACTTTTTTTTTTGGACTTTTTTATATCGCCGTGAATGGAGTTCCAACAACCTAAGTATATCTGATTTCATTTCAAAAAATCATTTACCATTTTGTTAAATATAATATTTCTTATTAAAAGATTGTTCCTTTCTCCCCCTTTTTCGTGAAAAAATTACCCTATTTCCTCTTTTTTCCTTTTGTGCTGTGATCCCTGTAATTTGGAAAAAGCATTTCGGCGAAGCTTTGTTGGCAGATTCTTATTTTTGTAAAAGTATTGCGTTGTTTTTAGAGGGCAGAAACCAGTAAATTTCTTTTATTTAGAATAACGTATCATTAAAATTGCAAAGTTTTAGAAATTCACTGTTTCCTTCCCTTAATGCTTAATGAAACAAGCGGCGAGTGTAATTACTTTGAAGTTTAAATAATACGAAATTACGAATTATTGAGACGTCAAAAGATCCAAAGAGAATCCACTTAATGTAAATTCGTGATTTTTCAAAGATTAAAAATAAGGCGAGAGTTCTATTTTCATAAGAAGATGAAGTTGATTGCTTCGTTTGTATAGATTTTTAGTTCTTACATTTCAGATAAGTCTGTAAGATTAGGTTTAAAAAGAGAAATTCAATGTAAGAGATTTTATTGAAAGAAAGTGAATAAAGAAAAATAATCCAGAGATGAAAGTGTCATCATTTTTTAGTAGCATACTATTTATTCCTTTTAGGGGAATCAACATTTTTTAGGAAAATATGTGACTCAATTTAGATAAGAGAGGAAAGTTAAACTCTAAAAATTGATTAGACTGTCAAATCAGTTATTTGAATTGGTTTCAATAATCTATGAGTATTATAATTGGTTTCTCTAATTTTCAGTGACTGATTTAATACTTATATAAAAGTTAATACTTTTAATTGAAAATATTTGCTTTATTATTAGACATGGGGACATCTTCTAATGTAAGAGAGTATGAGCATAAATATAAAATAATAAATTTTCAGATTTAAAACACACCTTTCTATTTGGGAAGAATGTTTCTAATCCGATAAATACTCTCGGAATATTTTTAACTACAATCCTAAAAAAATTGTAAACAAGAACTGTTATTGCAGTCAGGTACATTACTATAATATAAAATACAGTAATTCAAAAATCCCTACTTACATTTTATGACGTTAACATACTTTCCCTGTGGATACAAACTTAAATTTAGAAATACATTTAAAAAACATAATAGAAGAACCGAAAGAATAAAATTCTGCAAAAAAAAATATTTTGATTAAGAAATTGAAATGTATTTTAGGGTGGGTCGAAAATAAAAAATTCTAGAATTCGAAATTGCTACAACGTAAAAATGTATCGTATTGAGATCCTAAAAATGTTTAATTAATTTGGAATTGATAGACATACAGCTTTGCTAACCGAGCTCAAAAAAATGCTTAAAAAATTTCTTGTTTGCAGAGTTTTTCAATTTTCTTGAGTTTCAATTTTTTCCACATACCTGGAGGTCAAAAAAGTCTTTTCGTTTTTGTTTTTTTTTTGATTTTGTTCAATCATGTTTTAAGAGATAATTTCTATTTAATTCAACCTTGTTTTTAAAAAAAATCGCCAAGACCCAGGAATCCAAATCAGAAATACAGCTAATTTTTCGAACGTTGATTTTGGTATTTAATGAAATTATCTTCATAACTTGCGGTTTAAACATTTTTCTGAGCATGTGTTTGCTTTTTAGCATAGAAATACACTAGAAAACAAATCGAAAAGACCTAGAAGTCGAAATTAGAATTACAGCAACTTTTCAAAATTTAGAATTCGGTATTTAATAGAATTATTTTCTTCACTATTCGTTTTAAATTTTTTTCGAGCAAGTGCAGAATTTTTAAGCATAAAAAATACACCAGAAAAAAAACGAAACTAATTGTATTAAATACCAAATACCAAATTTTGAAAATTTGCTGTTTTTTCAATTTCGATTCCTGCGTTTTTGTCACTGGAAAGTTTTTAAGTGCCCGAAAAAATTCTTCTTCTAGTTATAAAAATGATGATGATGATGATGATCGATTAAAATCCGCAAAAAATTGTAAAGACTTTTTTGACCTCCAGGTATGTCAAAAAAATTAAAACTCAACAAAATTTAAGAATCACCTAACAAGAAATTTTTTTAACATTTTTTTTGAGTGCGGGTAACCAAGCTGCATGTCTATCGATTCCAAATTAATTCTATTTTTTTAGGATCCCAATACGTTACTTTTTCGCGTTGTAACGAGTTCGAATTTCAGAATGTTTGATTTTACACCCACCCTAATGTATATTCAAGAAAAAAAGGTCTGTGAAATTATATACATAATTACGTACCTGCAAAAAGAAAAGAAAACAAAACACATGTAAAAATACAATGAAAATCTTCACAGTGACTAGCGTGGATAAAAATAAATAAAGGGACATTCATTCAAGAATAAATTTATTAAATAAATTTGTTGCTAAATGAGAGTTTCGTGAAGAGTTCTTCTCTTAAATTTCGGGCAACTACCTCGAATATTTATGCTCAAGTTCTCCATGTCACTTCATAAAATATGAAAATATATCGGAGATCGTTTTTCAACTCAAGCACTTTCGGGTTTTAATAGAAATGATGGAAATGGGTTAAGAAGATTAGGAAAGGAAGTTCGAGCACTGAGGTAGTAGGAATTGAGAATGCTGATGGTGAAATGTTATGGGATTCGGACAAAGTGAAAGACTGTATACGAGATTTTTTTAAGAACTTATATGGAGGTCAAGCTATAAAGCTTAACAGCCTTCACATTGAAGATAATAAGTAAGACAATCCCGTTGTAGACAGCGGAAGAAGAGTCAAAATCGACATTACATCCGTAATTAAGAAACTAAAGGATGGTAAGGCTGCTGGTATGGATGGTATCACCGCTGAAATGCTTAAGAGCGGTGGCGAATATTTGTTTGTGTGGCTGAGCGAATTTATGATTATGTGTACTGTGTATGGTGAAGTTCCAAATGATTGGAAAAGGCAATTATCGGTCCAATCTACAAGGGAAAGGGTGATAAAGGCGACTGCTCTAATTATAGAGCGATTAGCCTAATAAGTACCGTGAGCAAAATATACTGAAAATCCCATATAGGTCCGACTTTGGTTCTTGCCTGAAATCTTGGACGTATGGCGGAGCGACTCCACTGTCAACAATCAGGGCCGCATGAACTATTTTCAGTAGGAATACATAATATTAATTAACTTAATTTTGTACAAATGTAGATTTTTGTTATCATAAGGTATGGTCCTTTTTTAATAATGAAGACAAATAAATTGAAAGAGAATTTTCCGCGTGTATTTGAAAATAAATGCGAAATATGCATGCGAGTTTTCAGACTGCCCGCTTCATAGCTACGGAACTGCTAAACGCCACAGCTCTCACAACGCCTCCCGCTCATCCCCTCAGACTCCGTCGCCCACGAATGCGAGCTGGCAGAATTCTAGGAAGGACATACTGCGGATTGACTTATCAGGGATTTTCAGTGTATTTACCAAAATACTTTTTGAAAAGGTCATAGGAATAACTAAGGAAAAAATCTGGGAAGTTCAATGTGGCTTTATGCCAGGGAGATCATGTGCAGATCAGATATTTAGCTTGAGGCAGATCATAGAAAAATGTTTGAGAGTGAACCAAAGAGTTTTCTGTGCATTTGTTAATCTGGAAAAAGCTTTCGATTAGGTGAATAGATCTAAACTTTGGGAAGCCCTGAAAGTGTATGGAGTGAACAGTTGGCTTCTAAGAGCAAAAAAAGCAATATATAATGGTAATAAAGCGAGTATAAGAGTGAACAGACAACTAAGCGATTGATTTGATAATAAGCAGGGCGTTAGGCAAGGCTACGTTATGTCCTCCTGGATATTCAATATATACATGGACAAATGTCTAAGAATGGCTCTCTTAGACGAAGAAGGTGTTGATCTCGAGACAGTGAAAGTACGTGGACTAGCGTTTGCAGATGATAAGATTGTTACGCCAGAATCAGTCGACGATTTGCAGAGAATGATGAACAGACTGGATGCCAACATGAAGAGTATGGGTCAGAAGATTAACGCAAATAAAACAAAAATTATTGTGTTTGAAAGAAGGGGTGAGAAAACAATATGCAACATTGCCTTAAGCGAAGAGAGGATAGAACAAGTTGATGAGTTTGTGTATCTTGGAAGTTTATTTACTGCTGACGGAGAGATAGATGCAGAGATATGCAGACATATGAACGAGGGTAGAAAGATTATCGGCAGTGTGCAAGCTATTACTGAAAGTAAAAATGAAACGAATGAAGCTAAAATTGCAATATATAACTCTGTGCTTGCGCCCACAGTATTGTATGGTAGCGAGACCTGGACATATTAAGAAAATGATAGGAATAAAGTGAACGCGGTTGGAATGTAGTTCCTGCCGCATATGTGCGGTAAAACGCTAATGGAGAAAGACAGTAATGAGTGGGTTCTCAGAGAATGTAGTGTAGAAGAAACATTGTTTGACAAGAGCGAAAGAAATTTGCTGAGATGGTTTGGTCATGTTGAGATAATGAATGCAGAACGTTTAAAGAAGCAAGCGTATTTAGGTAAGGTGAATGGTAGCGTACCCAGAGGTAAAGCTAAGAAAGAATGGTTGGAATGTGTGAATGAGATTTTAAAGCGAAGAGATATAAAGACTCATAGAAACACGAGAGCTTGCGTGAGAAGATGTATGAATGTAACACAAGCAAAAGATGTATATAAAGATAGGGATGTATGGCGAACAGTTGTTGATAAGAAGTTATTAAATTATATCTTTGCTAGTTTTTTGAAAGACATCGTTTTTTATTGACCCAAGGTATATAATATTGTAAAGAAGATATTTTTTGAGTTGGCATTAGGGTCTA
>JAUMHM010000078.1:26722154-26745486 GCA_032362435.1 Melikaiella ostensackeni
ATATATATATAAAATAGAATATTTGAAAAAATTCTAGACCCTAATGCCAACTCAAAAAACATCTTCTTTACAATTTTGTTGATAAGAAGAGTGATGCCTGAAACGAAAGGTTTTGGATACTAATGGTCCCGCGTGAAGAGATTTTCTTAGTGGATTAGTGTGTGTGGATTAGTGGATAATCACCTGGGGTGATTGCTAGAGAGACTGATCAGCGACCCTTGTCGGAACGGTGTTGTGGAATGAGTGTGTCGTTTGAATGAACAGCACGCGACTTCTAGATTGATCTAAAACCTATCTCTTCACCCACACATCCCTTACTTACCCATAGTATATGAAGTCCTTGCTCCCCAGTAGTATAACGACGCTAGAACCGAAAGAGCTACGTTTACCCCGAAAGGGATTTGGCTTAATGGTATAAAATAATAATAATAAAAACAATTCTTATTCTTCAATTAAATCTTAGAATCAGTTTAGGTGCAGGATGAGTCCCGGGACTAATTCCTAGTTTAGGTTTTTTTTTGGGCCTGGACGGCATGAATAAGAACCGTGGAGTGTGTTTGTGTGCCTGAATTTCTCAATTTTTAAATTTTAGCTAGGGAGGCAGGTAATTTTTTCGAATATTATACCAATTATCATTTCTATTAAAACCCGAAAGTGCTTGAGTTGAAAAACGATCTCAGATATATTTTCATATCTTACGAAGTGACATGGAGAACTTGAGCATATATATTGGGGGTAGTTGCCCGAAAATTAAGAGAAGAACTCTTTTCACGAAACACTTATTTAAAAACAAAATTTGTTTAATAAATTTATTCTTGAATGAATGTCGCTTTATTTATGATGATTTTCATTGTATTTTTACATGTGTTTTCTTTTATTTTTGCAGGCACATAATTATGTATATAATTTTACAGACCTTTTTTTCTTAAATATGTATTAGGGTGGGTCGAAAATAAAAAATTCTGAAATTCGAACTCGTTACAAAGCGAAAAAGTAGCGTATTGAGATCCTAAAAAAAATATAATTAATTTGGAATCGATAGACATGCAGCTTGGTTACCCGCGCTCAAAAAAAATGTTAAAAAAATTTCTTGTTAGGTGATTCTTAAATTTTCTTGAGTTCTAATTTTTTGACATACTATACCTGGAGGTATACACCCATTTACAACTTGATGCAAGAAATTAATTCCATAAGTATAAAATCATGTCCAAATTAAGAAGCTCAATCGTCATAAGGTGGAGTGTTCATTCACAACGTCAGTCCCACCAAATTTCCGTCATGCAAAGGAAAGTATGAAAACCAAGCCAGAACCAAAAGAGTTATGATCGGTTTGTTTTGTACACTGAAGAGGGCACCAGTCTCCTGCAATTTAGTCTCTTAAGATGGAAAAAGACCATTGGTGGCATGACTATTCAACATATTTTCATCGTGTATTGTGCGTTTTTTGACACGTGAGATGTTTGAAAGTAAATTGCAATTTTCGTCTCTACATAGATACTCATTTGAGAGGGAAACAGTTACAAAGGAGATTTTGTGGATTTTTCGTCGTTTGGATCACCAAAAATTTGGTGTTTTGACTTTCTGGAAGTGATAAGTCAAAGTATAATTCAATATTTTCATTATTTTTTTGAAAATGCTTATAGGTTAGGTTTTGAAAAATCGTATTACAGGAAGATTGACAAAAGCTCTTTTTTTGAGACTAAAATCGTTGAAACCTACGTTTTATTTGCAAAAGTCGCATTAGATATTCCAGAGAATTCTCAATCTCCGTTGAAAAAATCATCGATAAAATCCTCGTGTTATTTTCGGACGAGGAAAACACGAGGAAATCCGCGAGGATTTTCAGATTCCGCGAGGAAATCCGCAAGTCAGTCAATTAATCCTCTCGGTTTTCCTCTCGTTTTCCTCGTCCGAAAATAACACGAGGATTTCCTTGAGGATTTTTTCAACAGGGAATAAAAATTGCAAAATTTGTTTTGGACTTCTGGATAGCTTCTATACTTTCTTCGAATTTTCTTTCTTTTCTTCAAATTAAACTTTATTCTACGTTGGGGACAAATTTTTACAAAATTATATTTATAAATGTTTAGTTTACAAAATTTGTCGAGCACTTACATATTATACATACGTACCTATAATACTTGTTAAATTTTTTTTATACCTTTATACCTAATTCTAGTTTTATTTCTATTTTCAGATGTGACGTGTGTCGACAAAATCGCAATTCTGAAAGTTAACTTTGAAAATCCCTTCGTTAGCTTGTTGCAAATAATTTAAATCGAAATATAGCACCTAGATTTGAAATTTAAATTTCTAATTCACTTTTAAATGAATGAAATCTAAATACGTATTCTTATAGTTTATAAATATCTTATCTGGATCTGGAAATATGTCGATTTTATATACAGGGCTGCCACACAGTCACTTAAGAAAGACCGTGTTTAGGTTCACCGAGATTCGGTGAGGGGAGTCCAAATATTCTCGGTGTGCCTAGACATTTCGTTATGAAAAATACTTATTTCAGCAGAACTCAAAAATATTTACATTTTTGGTTCTCACTTTAAAAAAATCCACAATAGGAATTTTCAACAAATCTTGATTTAATAGCCGGAAATAATATACAAGGTTATTAAAAAAATATCATCCATCTATATATACTAATTTTCAAAACACAGCGTAAAGTTTATTTGAAAAAAACGATATTTTCAAAAACATTTAATAAATTATAAAAAGGTTCAAATTGAATTTAAAATATTTTTAAAATCATTTAATTAAACGTTTCTCAGTTAATAAGTGTCTAATACAACGTTCTAAGTGATTGTCCGGATGTGTGTGTGGATATCGCCCATTTGTCTGAGGACGATAATTTAGAGAAAGTTGCAGATAAATTGACAAAATCTGGAAAGCTTCTTTTCACCACTAATATCTTGAAGCTGATGCAAGGTTTTTTCAAAATATTGAATTTTACATTTTTTATGCACATTGTAACATTTAAAAAATGGGTTTTTTATAGTAGAACTTTTTTCATTGTCATAATTCAAAGTTAATCTAAGAATATAAAAGATTCTTCGGCTCCAGGCGAATCGATATACTTATAACATTATTACATTTCACTGAAAATGAAGGTAGTTATGGTCATTTATAATATTTAAAAAATCGCTTTTTTGGTAAACATTTTTTCATTTAATTGATTCAAAGTTGATGCAAGAATAGAACAGACTCCTTGAGTTGAGATGAATTGATTGACCCATTTGTATTTTTGTATTTTTATGATGGGTACCGCTTAATATTTTCAAACATTTTCATTATTAAATTAAAATATTTAAAATAATCGTTCATGCTTCCCTATGAGGAAGCAAATATATTTGCTAATTAATCATAATAAGGAAGCAAAGGTCTCATTAAATTAAAAAAATAGATCATATTTTCAAAAACTTTGAATGTGATTTCCGCTTTGAATTTGTATTCCCCGTTAATTCCCGGCTATTTCCCAGGTTTCCCGGTTTTCCCGCTTAGTAGATACCCTTTCAAAATCAGCGCCTTTGATTGATCCTCAAGCGTAGCTGAGACTACTTCCGGTGCAAACAATGTCTATATTTATTTATTTATTTGAAAGTAATCACAAGTCCAACAATCAGAGATATGTTTCAGCTAATTTTTCCCTTTCTCAAATTGCAGTTTTCTCCTTCTGTAAATAAGATTTTTTTTTGTTACATGCGACATTCTACAGTTTATGTAATGATTGCAGGGTGTCTACTAATTTTCGCCCACCAAAGGTGCCTAAAACTTACAAACAAATATAATCCCGAGTGGAAATTTCCCCAACTTCTCTGAGCTTTAAACGTGGCCCTGCCGTGGAAGCCTTACATGCCCCCCGCGACTTTTGAAACCAGGAGAACTCGAGTCCAAGGACAAAATATCCAGGGCAGTTTAATTATCACGCCCAGGAAGCTTTATCGAGGAAATTAGGGCCATCAGAGAAACTAGGCTTGGTGAAGTTTTGGTAGCGCTGGGCGCGACGCCGGAAAATAAAACCAAATTCGAAACAGCACTTCAAACGGCAATAGGGGAGAAGGGTAAGATTCGCCAGCTCACCCCTAGAGCCCAGATTGAGATTCGAGACCTAGACACGGCTACGGAAGCACAGGAGGTCTAAGATACCCTCGAAGCCTTTCTTGGGATAGAGAAAGGTGGTGAGATAAAAATATCTCTCTCCAAGAACAACTACAGGGGAAACCTGATGGCTTTCGTTGAAATGGATGCTTTAGCGGCTGCTAATGTAGAAAAAGAGGCTCACATTAAGATAGGGTGGGTCAATTGCCGAGTGCGCTCAAAAATAGGAGTCACAGGTGTTTCTGCTGCCACGGCTGCGGTCATGTGGTCGCGGAATGCAAGAATGTGGACAGACGCGGCCTGTGCTGGAAATGCAGAACGGAGGGCCATCAAGCGGTGGGTTGCACCAACAAACTGAGGTGCTACCTCTGTGCGGAAAAGGAAGACGGGAGCAACGAAGACCATGCCCCGGGCTCTTACAAGTGCACAGCCTACCTGGAAGCTACACAGCCAGGGAGAATAAAAAAGCGATGGCAGTAATTGTACAGGGAAATATAAGACGCTGCAGGCTAGCACAAGGCCTTATTCTCCAGCTGGTCCATGATAAGAAGGCTGACTTATATATTATGAGCGAGCAATACAGAAACCTGACGACCCCCGAGTGGCTCCCGGACGATTCTGGTACGGCAGCAATATGGGTGTAAATCCGGCTAACATCCCGATTACAAACAGAGGGAAGGGAAATGGTTATGTTTGGATCAAGAGTAGTAGTCTGACCTTTGTCAGCTGCTACCTCTCTCCAAATGATGACATTGCGATTTTTCGACAGAAGCTTGCTGAAATAGGAGATGTTACTCGAGACTTCGAGGGTGAACTCATCATTTCTGGTGATTTTAATGCTAAATCCCAGGAGTGGGGGATGACATGGTCTGACACGCGTGCAAAGGAGGTCGTAGAGATGCTGGCTACACCGGGATTAGCGGCTAAAATTGGAAACTGGCGGGTTTTGGAAGAATACACAGCAAATGACCATCAACACGTGATTTTTCGCATTGATGCAGCGGGTAGACAGGCGACCGAAAATTTTAACGGAACACCAAAAAAAGGTTGGAATGTCAATAAATGAGACACGGAAGCCCTACTCAGTGTAATTTCAATGGAGGGCCGAGCATGCGAAGAAGTAGAACCAAGGACTCCTGGCAGAGAGGAAGTGGCACTCATTAATAAAACAATGGGAGCTGTTACCAGAGCATGCAATGTAGTTACGCCCAAACGACAGCACAGACATCGAGGGATGCCAACGTACTGGTGGAATGAGGAAATCGCCCAGCTCAGGATGGAATGTCTGAAATTAAGACGCAAAGCCCAAGGAGCCAAAAAATTGGAAGAACTTTACCGAAAAAATGCTGAATACATGGAAGCAAAAAAACAGCTGACGATAGCGATGAAAAAGAGCAAGTGAAACTGCTAGAGGATCTTGTGTGAGGAAATAAATTCGGATTTACATGGAAAAGGCTATCAGATTATTATGAATAGGACCGGAAGAGCAAAGCCAGAAAAGGGGCAAAGGATCCGCAAACAATGGATGGTATTATAAGGGTTTTGTTTCCTGAACATGGAAAAAGAGTGCACACTGAATTCCAGGTTAGTGAAAAGGTCCCACCTTTCACAGTGAAGGAATTGAGCGAGGCAGTGGCTACATTAGGCAATAAAAAGGCGCCTGGCCCAGATGGCATCCCCAATGAAGTCATCAAGGTCATAGTAATGGAATACCCATACCTTCTCTTGAACATGTACAATGCTTAAGGGCCGGAGTGTTCAGTGCTAGGTGGAAGATCCAGCAACTGGTGCTGCTTGGTAAGGGAAGGGGCCATCTGTAACCCCGTCTTCTTATCGTTCACTGTGCATGCTTGATGCGGCAGGAAAATTATTGGAGAAACTTATACGAGCGCGGTTACGAGCAGCTATAAAAACAGCTGGAACTTGGCTGAGGGGCAACATGGCTTCCGTGAGAAAAGATCAACGGTAGGAGCCATAAAAGAGGTTCTCGACGCGACAGAAAAGGCGTGGGCAGGAAGCTACAAGACTAGGAGAGTATGCGTATTGGTAACACTCGATGTCAAAAACGCGTTCAATTCTGTAAGGTGGTCGGATATCCTGAAAGCCTTGAAGGAACGTTTTGCGGTCCCGCAATACCTGCTGAGACTAATTGATGACTACCTGAGTAACAGGCAGCTGATATTTGACACAACAGAAGGTCCAAAAAGCAAGGAGGTAACCGCGGGTGTGGCACAAGGATTGGCCCTTGGACCATATCTTTGGAATGTGGTATATGACGATATCCTAACCTTATATTTGCCTGAGGACACCAAGCTCGTAGGCTTCGCTGATGATCTCGCTGCAGTAATAATTGCAAGCGATGAAGAGGAAGCTAGAAGGAAAGTCCCACAGGTTTTGAGGCAAACTGGAGACTGGCTGGCTGATCATGGCCCAGAATTAGCTGCAAGTAAGACGCAGATGGTAGTACTAACACGACAGAGAAGGTTTATAGTACTGTTCCAAGGAGAGTTTGACGGACAGGAAGTTGTATCTGTGGGCGGAGAGCACTTATGAGTGTTATCCACTCTATTATGTTACATGGATCTGAGGTATGGGCAGATGCACTAAGGGTGGAAAAGTATAGGAAAAAACTAGCTACAGTTTAAAGAAGAGGAGCCCTACGAGCGGCATGTTCGTATGAAACGGTCTCCGGAATGGCGGTCCTGATAGTAGCTGGAATTATTCCTATCGATCTCCTAGCGCAGGAGCGAAAGTAGTTATATGAAAGAAGGAAGGAGGAGGATAAGCGAAGAGTCAGAAAGCAAGTGAGAGAGGGCACCATGGCAATCTTTGAAGATAGAGTGAAGAGTAGTGATGTCGGCAGGTGGACCGCCAAACTAATCCCGGGAGTCAAAGAGTGGATGAATAGGGCACATGGGGTGGTAAATTTTTACCTCACTCAATTCCTGACGGGGCACGGTCACTTTAACCGATATCTTTATCGAAGGAACAGTGCGATTACTGCCCTGACAAGGAGGAAGATGTGGAACACGCGTTCTTTGAATGCGAAAGATGGATTGATTCCAGAAGAGTATTGGAGACATCAATCAGCGAAAGGTTGACACTGGATAGCATAGTGATGACGATGCTAAAAAGTCAGCAAAAATGGGATGCGATGGCCACTTTCGTGGAAAGCATTCTTCGTGCAAAGAAGCAAGAAGAAAAAGAAAGGGAGAGAGAGGCAACATAAAGAGAATCCTCTTTCCGTTTGATGATGAACCAAGCAAGCAGATAGTTGACCCAGCCTAACCAGGATGTCGAAGGCCGACGAGCCCGTTGCGCAATATAGTCGCGCTGATGAGGACGATACGCATCTTGGTTGGGTTTGCGAGGGGACGAAGTAAGACCAGGTTGTCAGGTTTAGCGGGGTGCCAAAGCGCGGCGTATTGGTGCCAATAAACTGCAACCCTGAAGTAATGCGAAACCGGTCCCGGGGTTGTAGTTTGGCGTGGAAAAGAGGGGGTTTTAGTCGATAAGAATCTCGACACTACCCAGTCTTCGGTTGACCTAGGTAAACCTTAGGCCGGGTGTCTTATGCAAGATTTTCCCTCCTACTACCAAAAAAAAAACCTAGACATTTCGTTGCAAAAAAATAACAACTGAGATGTTAGCTTAATCTACGTAGATAATTAAGCATCAAATTTGTATTATATTTCCCACATATCTAAACAATTTTCAGAATAAATAACAAGAGGGCTACCATCGTCACCCGAAACGCCTGAAGCAATTATAATCTAATTATATTAATTTTTACTGAACCTTAAAGTATAATTTTCATCAATAATCTTAAACGATTAACACAATAACTTAGTTCAGAAAAACTAAAAAATATTTACATTTCTAGTTTTGATTTTTAAAAAATGCACAATAGTAATTTTCAACAAATGTACTAATTTTGAAAATACAACTTAAAGTTCATTTGAAAGGATCGTTAATTTTTAAAATATTCAAAAAATTATGAAAGGGTTCGAATAAAAAGGTCTTGCACTAATACTTTTTCCTTCCTCATAGAGGAAGCTTTGTAGTCGTAACAATTTCAAATATTTTTAAAATCATTTAATTAAACGTTTCTCAGTTGATAAATTTCTAATACAACAATCTAAGCAATTGTCCGGATGTGTGTGTGTGTGTGTGTGTGTGTTTATGTGTGTGTCACCCTTAATAAATTAAAATAGAGAACCAAAGAGTTAGCCACTATTGAATTCAGGTCTACATCTATTTCTGAAATGTCTTGAATTCCTTTGATATCTTTTCAATTCTTTTGAATTCACCCTGCATTCTTTGGAATTTCCTTAAATTCCACTGAGTTTATTGGCTTTTTTTTGGATTTTCGATTTTTTTTTATTCACACTGAAGGCTGTTAAATTCACCTTGAATTCTTATGAATTTTATCAGAAATACAGATTCTTGTACTTTATAAATATTTTATCCTGATCTTTAGAAATGTTGATCTTATATACTTAATTTGTTATTTAAATTCTCAAATATTCAGAGAAAATTGTTGTGAGAATTTTTAAACTATTTTTCCTTAAATTAATAAAGTTTTTACTTATCATTAGATATAATTCGTATAGTCTGTAGAGTTTAGATAGAAAATTTACCCAAGATTTACAACAATATTTGTATTTTTAATTCACTTTTAAATTAATTATATCTAAATACAGATTCTTATGGGTGATTGCCAAAAAGTTGACCATTTTAGGTCAAGTATAAAAACATCAAACTAGAAAAATCAAGAAATTGATTTAAACAGAAATAGCTCCTACCTGAAGTGGCATTATGCGTGCGACACTCGGCCAGGTTAAAAAAAAAGAATTTCGAAAATCTTTTGAAAATATAGGCAGAGTAGGCAAAAATATTTAAAAATATGGGAAAAATGACTATTATCACGATTTATTTGACTTTGAATTCAGCGTTTCAAAATATCCTCTCATTTAATAATATGATTAAATAAAATGGAGCATTACCGGAAATCTTTTAAAAAATATTATGCAAAAATAGTGATAATTATTTACTGTCACTTAGAATAAATGCTGATAAATCGATTTTGAACTAATCAAACATCTTTTTAAGTACAAAGTAAACAAATTTTAGCCCGCATTATGAATAGTTTGAAGAATTATTTTTGAGTTTTATCCTAAAATATACCAATGCCGCGTGACCAGACAAAAAACTTGCGGGACATATTTTGAAGTGAAATTCAGGCCTCGGACCCATCTCACTATTGACACTTTTTGACACATTCAAGTTAACGATGCAATTACTTTGCTACTTTTTGAAAAAAATTACACTAATGCTCCTAATATGCTCCTAATATGCTCAATAAATATTATATAACATTTAATTTTCAATTATCCTTATGTTCTATATAGTGTGCCTGATGAGAATAACGGTACGTTACTGAAAGTTTGCAAGCAAACAAAAGTTTTTTATTGAATAAAAGTCTGGATGTGTCGCTTGAAATAAGAAAAATATCATTTTTTTTCCTAATCCTCGAAAATTTTTATTCATCATTCCCGGACGTTAAAAAAACTTGGAAACCAACATCTTTCCATAATTGATCAAATATTTCAGGATTTCGAGGATTTTAAAAGATTTCAAGGGATTTCAATGATTTCAAAAAATTTCCAAACCATTGCAAAGGATTTCTAAAAATTTTACGAGATTTGAAAGGTTTCATCAGCATCCAAGGGATTTTAAAGGATTTTAACTAATTTCAGGGATTTGACAGAATTTGATAGGGTTTCAGAGCTTTTAGGATATTTTAAAAGATTCCGATGACTTTCAGATAATTTCAAAGCTTTCAAGGGATTTTAAGAGATTTCGAGAAGTTTGATCTGATTTCAAGAAATTTCAAAATTTTCACAGGATTTCAGGGAATTCCAAAAAATTTTTAGAGAACTTTAGGGAGTAAATGAAATTAAATGAAATTTAAAGGGAATTCTAGGATTTTCTAAGGAATTTCGAGGGATTTTATGGGGATCTCAAAGGATTTCAAAGATTTAAACATTTTTAGAGAAATTTTAAAAGATATGAAAAATTTGAAGATGTTATTCGGGATTTCAAGTCATTTCTAGGTGTTTCACAAGATATAAGGAATTTGAAAAATTTCAGTGAATTTTAAAGAATATAGCGCATTTGAAAAATACAAAAAAATCGTTTATTGAATACCACGGACGCTTAGAGTTTACATTTTGTGTGCGATACATGTTTTTACGTAGATTTTTGCATGTACAATCCGAATCTATGATGTAAATTAATGTAGTTAAAAATCAAAAATGGTGGATCCAATATGGCGGACTACAATCGCAAGACGAAGGCGATTTGACTAAAAATGGCTACTCGGTGGTTTTGCGGGTCGCTAACTGCAACCGATTCAAACTTAAAGTTAAGATTTCAAAATTCAAAATGACGGATCCAATATGGCAGTCAGAAATTGTATAACAAAACCGATTTGACTAAAAATTGCCACTTGTTGTTTTTAGGGTCGCTGATATTTCAAATTCAAAGTAAAAATTCAAAAACTTAAAATGGTGGGTCCAATATGGCAGACCAAAATTGTAAAACGAAACCGATTTGACTAAAAATTGTTATGCGGGGGTTTTTCGAATTACTGATTTTAAGCCCAAAATCAAGATTTATAAATACAAAATGGCAGATACACTATGGCGGATCGAAATTTTAAAAACCACTTTTGCAGTATTTTGTCCATTACTACAAATATATGTGGGCATATGTCTGGAACCTTTCACTTTTTAATACAAAAATAAATGATGAAATTTTGTTAGGCACAACATTGGAAATTTGACTATATTAGCTAAAGGTACATAATTACATATTAATGATATTCCTTAACTCTATACACGAAAACTAGTGATTTCAACTAGATATTAATGATTAAAAAATTTTATTATGTGAAAGAAAACGGTCTATGGGATCTCATTTTTATTTAAAAGCATTTGACTGTCGGTGGATGAAAATTTGAAAATAATAATAAAATTCTGAGCTGAAATGAAGTATTCAGTAAATAATTATGAGACATATTGCGCTAATCATTCCTTACGCTTAGCAGTAATTTTTGGTCTTATTTTCTCTTTACTTTTTTCTCAGCAGGATCAATTTGTTTGTGCAAGGATTCATCGTTGAAAAAAGATAACCTCTAGTCTAATCATTATAACTATTTGAATTTGTAACCAAAAATATGACAGTTTTCTTCTGTAATGTAACTCGAGATTTGTGAAAAAGCAACTGTACGTTGAATAATTTTTTTTTTTTAATTTTCATAATGGTCGACCGTTATAAAATAAAATATATTTGTTACAAATTATTAAATACGTGTTTGTTCAGGAAGCTCAATCACAGAAGGCTAAATTAGAATTACGGGCAGGTATTTATAAACTTTTCCAACAATTTGAATTCGATTTCAAGGATTATCATAGTTATAACAAAAGTTATTTAATTTTGTACACAGACGATTTATTTTTTCGAAATACTATTCCTTTAGGAAGAAAATGCGCACAATATTTTAGGTTGGTTCCCCCCTTTATTATTACTTAAATTTTATCTTTCAATAGTTCTTAAACGTGTGCAAGCTTGCTTCAACGAATAAATCGTGTAAATATAACGATAATGGTTGAAATGTCAAAATCTAGGGACATCAATTTGAAGCCTATGGCTTTCTTTGGATTGAACGAAATACAGATTTTCATGAATGAACATGATTCTGGTTCAATTAACTTGAATTGTATACTATTTTTCATAACCTTATCATGTATCGTCATAGTTTTTAAGCATAAAAAACATAAGAAAATGTGGATCGAGACAAGCTGATTTCATTAAAAATCGAACATTCAAACTTCAATTTATTTTGATCTAGATTATTTATCTATTTAAAACAATTTGCACAATATACTTTACACTATAACAGATACTCCGAAATAAAAATTTCTTTTTAATTTACATAAAAGTGAAAGGTTTTAGACATACGTCCATGTGTTGGCAAGTTTTAAAGCTCGCTTGATTTTCAGACAAAATACTGCAAAAGTCGTTTTCACAATTTCGATCAGCCATATTGGATTCGGCATATTGAATTTTTAAATTTTGACTTTGGATTTGAAATGAGCGACCTGCAAAACCTCCGAGTAGCAATTTTTAGTCAAATCCGACATTTTGTATTTTGACCTACATTAATTTACATATCAGATTCGGATTAGGCATGCGAAAATGTATGCAAAAACGTGTCGCACGTAAAATGTAAAACCTAGGCATCCGTGGTATTCAATAATCGATTTTTTTTGCCAAAAATGCCAACTTCAAAGTAGATTTTCAAGGTCAACATTTTTTTACACTTTCTCTATAATTTTTCTATATTTGAAAAGGATTCATCTTCAATTAGAAAAAATTCATCCCTTCAGGTCATTCCGATCTAAGGTTCTACAATTTTGAGACATAATTTAGAAAAAGGTTCACTGTGCGCCCTATTTGAAAATTTTAGAAAATCTTAGAATCCTTAGAATTAAACTTCGAAACATTTAGTAATGGAAAAAGTTTGGAAACTTCTTTACCTACTGGTTGAGAAATGCAATTGTAGGCTATACTTAAAATCCTTCATATTTTCAATTCCTTTGAATATATGAATATGAATATATTTCAAAAATGTTTGATCATTTTCATGGTATTCACTTAATTTTTTCTCGCAATTTTATTTCAGTAGTTTGCAACATTTATAAATTAAATTACTGTTTTCTTATTCTTCTCTTATAATTTATACTCGACCGAGTTTTCGCATTGAAGATGTTTTTATGGGAATCAAACTTTTCATAATAAGTACTTATAAACTATAAAAAATTATCCGATGAAAATTTTTTCATTTATAATAATAGCACTCATTGGGAGTGCTTGTTTGGAACGTGCAACCTTAGCCGCAAATTAGAAAATTGCTCTCGAGATAATTAATAATCACAGGTATATTGTCGACAAGCGTTGATTCGCTGTCGCTTGTCGATATGGTCGATTGGTTCTCGGGGCTGTTTGCTCAAGACTCATACTAACCAGCCACTTTGCATGTAATGCCTCTTAGTAATTATGTGTAAACATAACCGGAGCGTGCCACGAGATACCTATGACTCACTTTTTTCATATCTATACTTATTATAAGTTATTCAATGACATTTTAGCACAAATTTATATTTTCATATTTTTATAATAGCCCCAGTAGATAATTTTTTCACTGCTAACGAGAATTTATTCAAAACTTAAATTACACGTCTTTCCTCCCAATCATTCATATAACTTCAGAATAATTAAAACGATATAAATATGTATAAAACAACTTCATTCACAAACGTTTTTACTTCTTTTCGTTTCTTTGTTTTATTTTGTTCTTACGTATAAAACCATTATAATAAACTGTATGATCGGGAAACCGGGAATAAATGCTAACAAAATGTAATAAAACGAGATTATACAATATTTAATAGTGATTTAAAAAATTGCAAATAAGCTTTATTTTTACTAATATTTTTCTACAGAATGATGGAAAAAAATCAAAATACTAATCTAATTATACCGACATGAAGTCTTTATAAGGTGATTACAATCTTTTATTGTAATTACCAATTAGTTTAAACTTTAACCTTATATCCAGGGCAGCCACAGTCACTTTCACTCACTTTTTTTTCTCAAATAACTTTTTAGTCACTTTTTTAAGATAATGTCACTATAGTCACTTTTTTAAATGGAAGGATCATTTCAGTCACTTTTTTCAATAAATTTAAACAGAGAACCCAAGGGTTGACCACTATTAAATTCAATTCTATACCTATTTCTGAATTTTCTTGAATCCTTTTGAATTTTTTTGAAATCACCCTGATTTCTTTGGAATTCCTTTGAAGTCCACTGAATTCAATGGATCTTATTTGGATTTTTTTGTTTTTAATTCACCTTGAAGACTTTAAATTCTCCTTGAATTCTTCTGAATTTTATCAGATTCATTTTCACTTATTCTCTTCACTCCCATTTATCTAAATTTAATGGAATTTTTTTGAATCAAACAAATTTTGTTCCATTCACTTGAACTATTTTTAATTCATCTTGAATTCATATAAATTTCATCGAATTTTTCTAAATTCACTCCGATTCTACTGAAATAAATAGAAAGTTTTGAATTTTTTAAAATTCATTTGGAATTCACCCTGAATTCTTATTAATTTATCCTGAATTATACTAAATTCTTTGGAATTGTCTTGTTTTTTTTTATTCTCCCTGAATTTTCTTGAATTCCCTTTAATTCTTATAACTTAACTCCAATCTTACTGAAATCAGTGGAATATTTTAGATTTTTGGAATATTTTCAATTCATTCAAATTTATTTAGAATTCACCCTGAATTCTTATGAATTAATCCTTAAGTCTTATAAATTCTTTTGAATTCACTTAAATTCTACTTAACTGAATGGATTTTTTCGATTTTTAAAAATGTATTCTGAAGTCTTTTAACCTTACCTTGAATTCTTAGGCCTTTCATTAAATTCTTTTGAATTCCTTTGAACTTTTTAAAAAATTTTCCAAATTTAATGAATTCAATTAATTTTTTCCGCTTCGAATTTTTATGCATTTCATCGAATTCTTCTCATTTTTCTTAAATTCCTCTGAATTCACTCGAATCAAATTTAATTTTTCTAACTTAAAATTCCTTGAAATGATATAATTTGGAATATTTACTTTATTGATTCATTCTCTGATTTAGAGCATTGAAAATGATAGCGCAGATTTTTATTTTTAGCCAGAAATCTTTGATCTGTTCAATTTATAAAAGTTGCAAATTTTTTATTTTGCAGTTTAACGGCATTTAATTTAAAATTGTTCAATTGAAAAGTTTTAAAAGCTTCCATTTTATGCGTGTAAATAAAAGTTTAGTTTTGATTACTTCAAATGAAAAAATTTTCAAATTTACGAGTTCGAATTTTTTAATTTCAATTATCGTGAAGAATTTTTTCGAACCGGGATAAAACCGGAAAACGACCGGAAATTAAAATAAAACCGGGAAAACCCGGGAATACAAATTCAAACCGGGAATCACATTTAAAGTTTTTGAAAATGTGATATTTCTCATTAATAGTTATAACAAGACAAATAAATTGAAGGATTGTAATATGATAAAAAAAGAGTATCCACAATTTATAACGTTTCAAAAATTTTATAGCAATTAAGAAAAATGTTTAGGCTCTGAACAAATGGTATTCTCTAAGGGATATAATTATTAATTATTATAAAACTCTACTTTGTTGAGCAGACCTTTTTAATTTGAACCCTTTTCTAATTTTTAAATGTTTTTAAAAATATCGATTTTTGAAAATAAACTTTATGTTGTATTTTCCAAATTAGGACATATAGATTAGTGAAATCCTTTGAAATATTTGTGAAACGATTTACAATCTTTCGAAATATTTTGAATTCTTTGTGAAATTATTTAAAATCTTTCGAAATCTTTGTGAAATAATTTACAATGTTTTGGAATCTTTGCGAAATCTTGGAAATCTTCTAAAATCTTTTGAAATCTTTGAAATGTTTGAATTGTTTGCGAAATCTTTGAAATATTTGAAATATTCTGAAATCTTCTGAATTATATCTAAGAATTATTTAGCAATTAGAATACCAAAATAATCAACCAAAGATATGTTTATAAAAAATAACAACTGCCGTGTTAACCAAATATGCGCAGAAAATTAGAGATCGAAATTGTATTACATTTGTTTGTAAGTTTTAGACAGCATAAATTACAAAAATTTTATTTTGTTTAAATATAATAAGATGTCGAAATGCATAAAATTTCAAATGGGAAAACCTTATATTAGATGCGTTTTATTCGCGCTTCTAGTAAGAGGAGATTTGATATTTACGCCCGAAAAAAACCGGAAATTTGGTGGGCGAAAATTACTAGACACCCTGATTTATTTTTTTCTGAAATAAAAAGGTTTTGATGCCAAGTGAGTTTTTCTATAAGTCTGAGGAAAAAGCGCGCGCGCGCGAGAATATGTCTAAAAAGTGGATGCATGCTTGAATTATTATGCATTATATGCCATTCCGGCGGCTGGTATTTCGATCTTAGGGGTCGTTTGCATTCAAATGTTTATTTTTCTAATTTTCTACGATCTGGTTCCAAAGACTCAAGGATATCTGGAGTGTCATTGATGACGTAGGTGGATCCAGCCTCCACTGGTTATTGATTCTATGACGTCATTCAAGGGCGTCCCACGCAATGCGCGCACCACCTCTGATCCAGAGCATGGAAATTGTAAAATGACCTTGGAATTCCACACTTGGGAGGAAAAGTTTTTTTTGGTTTTTACGAAAAATTTCGATTTCTTCAAGATTAGGATGCTTCATATTTAAACTGACTAATTTAGCTTTTTGTTTATTAAAATCATATATATTGTCAAAGCACACAGACAAAGTTTTAAAAAGTAACTTATTTTCTGACAATACTGCCCCCAGAATGTCAATTTTATAATTGATAACTTCATTCAATAAATCATTTTTATCAACTTGATGTTTGCTTTCAGGATTTTATCCAGAGATATAGAAAGGATTGAAAAGAAAAAAAATTGAATGGGGGACTAAGCCTCTTATGAGAAACGACGTTTTATTTTGCAGAATTTTTCTTGAGAAAGGAAAAAGGATTGTCTTTTAGTTTTTCCTCTCTGTTTTATATCTTCCCTTATTTTTATATAAAATAAAATTGAAACTTCAATTTCTTCTGCCAAACGACGCTAGATGCGAAATAATTCTCAAAATTGATTTTTCTTTTATCTTTCGAAGCGGCTTTAAACAGTTTTAACTTCTCTGCGGTTGCCAACTTGTAAGGCGAATAGTTTAAGAAACTTAAACACCTAATTTTATATTTCTTTTTTATTTCTTATTTTATTTTTTATTTCTTTTTGTATTTCTGATTCTGCATTGCGCACATGTGCGTCTATTCGAAAACGACTGAAATATCAGTCATTTTTGACTGAAAAATTAGTTGTTTCGCTACCGAGCGACAACTTTCAGACATCTGATTGCATCAGTGACTTTCACTTGTTTGATTAAATCAGAAGATTTAACTGATTATCAGTGACTGACTTTCGCTTCTTCAATCAGTCATATTTGACTGACAATCAGTTACTTCAATGTACCTGAAATTCTGAACGTCCAAATAAACGAAATGGATTTTTTTCTAATTTTTGGGAATTAACCTAGCGGAATTAATTCAGGGAGACGTGCAAGTATTATACAAAAAAAATTATAAATAATTTAATTATAGGGGGTGAAACACCCTCAAATATTGATGGAGATATGAGCAACACACAACATACAGAATGATCGTCTTTACACGCCTTGTTTTCGAATTAAAAATAGTGTTAAGTTAGCTTTTCAGAAACAAAATTTTTTGAGTGGGGTAAGAGCTTCCGGAAAAGAATTGAAAGCCATCCTTAGTTTTAGAAAATCACAAAATACATAGTGAAAATGAACGGGTTCATACCCTTTTTTTATCGAATTAAAAATAGCGAATATTTAGCTTGTCAAAATAATGTATTTTGAGTGGGGTAAGAGCTTTCGAAAAAAATTATGAAAGTCACCATCAGTTTTAGAAAATCATAAAAAAGCGAAAATTGGATATAATGAAGCTATTTTTATGGCATAATTTTAAAATCCTTAGAAATCAATTTCCAATAAAATAATAAAAGATTTGGATTCTGGGATTTATTCAGAAAAAATTTTTCACCTATGTCAGAATCGTAATTTTTTAAAATGATGAATGAAATATGTATCAAAAAACTAAAATTAATATCAGTCATATCTGTTTCTTTATTTTCAGGTAAAAATAATAATTTCTAATTAAACGTTCTAACAATTTATACCTGTTGTGTTACCTATAAATTATCCCTGATGAGAAAGTCTAAATTGGTTTCGAAACATGTTGGGTCCCCAGTAGTATGAAAAAGACGGAGAAAAGAAAGAGTGTGAGGATGGTTTTGCTTGCCTCTTTCTTTTTTCTTCCTCTTTTTTCTTTCTGTTGTGTACATTTATTGTACACCTGTCTCTAATGAGCCGGAATGACGGGTAGTCTCAAAGTCTATTTTTGAATTGTGAACTTTTTGGGTGTTCTTTTTCAGTACACAAAAAATATTCACAAGAAAATAGATTTCATTTCGATCTTTAAGAGAAAGAAAACGAACGGTTTTATACGCTTTTTTATCGAATTAAAAATAGTTTTAAATTCGCTCTTCATAAACAAAATTTCTTGAGTGGGGTAAGGGCTTCCGAGAAAAGTAATTAAAGTCACTCTTAGATTTAGAAAATCACAAAATCGGGAAAATGAGCGGCTTCATACGCTTTTTTATCGAATTAAAAGTAGTTTTAGATTAGCTTTTCATATACCAAATTTTTTGAGTGGGGTAAGAGCTTCCGGAAAAAATAACTAAAGTCACCCTTACCTAAAATATCAGAAAATCGCTAAAAATGAATGGCTTTATGCGTTTTTTTATCCAATTAAAAATAGTGGATAATTAGCTTTTCATAAAACTTATTCTCTTTCTCTAAATTCAAATTTAGAGACTATATAAAGTCAATTTTCCAGAATTTAACTTAGACGCTAGTAACGTTAATTTTATTTATCGAAACGTCAAATTGAGATTTACTCCGTCCTTGGATGCTCTTGTAAACATATTTTTATCAACGTTCAATGTCCATTTACATAGTTTTCCTTTTAATCTTTATTGTTGAAGATTATATAAATACTACGTTAATTTGAAACAAATGATAAATTATAGTTTATATGGTGACGTTTATTGAAGTAATGATAATAATAATTTCTTTTACAAGATCATCAATGTTTGTTTTTTGTGAGATTGTACTCGTATCCTGAAGAATTTTGCCAGCTGTTAATTGTTATTGCAATACATAAAATAATGTATGCGTGGCTTGTTTCAAGGGATTTCTTAAGTGGATCTGTAAATTATGAGACTATTAAAATCTTCATTAATGGCACAAGGAAGGTGGTGCTAAAATTGCATAAGAAAAGTAGAGGAAATTATTTTCAAGGAACTTAAATACTAATTTATTACTGTATCTTCAGGTAATTGTTAAAACATTAAATTTTGTATGAATAGTGTTTTTATAAAATGAAGATCAAGTTATCTTTGATTAAACAGGGTGGTCGCTGGACCGTGAATCTCACAAATTTTTTAAAAATGTTAAGTTCGATTGTTAACTTTTTCAATTATGAAATCATTCGGTTTACAATGAGTAATAATTCTAAAATATTTCACTTTGAAAAATTTCCATTCTAGGTCTTCATTTTTAAGCCTACATTTTCAGTTTAAAGAATTTTAAAATTCAGTTTTGAAGACTTGAACAATTAAAAATTTAAAGCTTTTGAATTTGAAAATTTTTAATAGAAAACTTTTTAAGATGATCAAATGTAAATAAAAATTAATTATGATTTTTAAAACTGAACTGTAGTTCGAGAATTTAAAACTGAACAATTATTGATTTTACAAGAAAATTATGAATCTGTTCCAAATTAAATAATTCACAGATTTTTAACGATGAAAATTGAACGGTTTCAATTCGAAAGCCTTAGTAGTTAACCGAGTGTAAACGTCGTATTGAAACTTTATAAAATATTTTCAATTTAAAAATAATTTCAAATTAATAGATTCATAATTGAACGCTTTCATTCAATTTCACATCCTTTTTAAATATTTTTTCAGTCAAAACTCGAAAATATTCCATTTTTAACCCATTCAATTTGAAATTTTTAAAAATATTTAGTAGTATTTGACTGTTTATTTAAATTGACAAAATCATAATCATTAATTTTAAAGGACTTAAAATTGAAATAATTCAAATTCAAAATATTTTTGTATAAAAAACGTTTGAATTTCACAATTCTAATTTAAAAAAAAGGAAAAAATTTTGTTATTTAATTTTTTTCCCGAATTTGAAGAGGAACTTTTTTTTTACATTTTTATTGAGTTGAAGGCGGGAAAAATTTTTTATTTTTAACATTCTTATTGAGTTTGAAACGAGGAAATTTTAGTTTTTAATGTTTTTAAATGGTTTTCAATATTTTATGAATTGGAAGGGCTGAAATTTTGCTTTTAAATTTCTTTTTTAATTGGAAAAGAGACATTTGTTTATTTTTATGATTTTTGTAGAGTTGGAAGGGACGAAATTTGTATCATTTATCTTTTTTTCTGAATTGGAAGAAGGAAGTTTTTTTCTTCTTAACATTTTTATTGAATTGGAAGGAAAGAAATTTTTGGTTTTCAATTTTTTCTAAACTGACAGAGAAAAATTTTTTATTTCTATGATTTTTGTAAAGTTGGAAGAAACGAAATTTTGCTTATTTATTTTTTTCTGAATTGAAATAGGACATTTTTTTCTTTTTAATATTCTTATTGAGTTGAAGAGGGAAACTTTTTATTTTCAATCTTTTTTCTGAATTGGGAGAGGGACAATTTTTCGAATTTATCGAGTTGGAAAAGAGATAATTTAATTTTTTATTTTATGTTAGATTGGCAGGGAGACATTTGATATTTTAAAAATTTCTGTTGAATTGGAAAGGAGTGAATTTTGATTTTTAATATTTTATGAATTGAAAAAAGGATAATTTTTTTTGAAGATTTTTATCGAGTCAGAAAACAGGAAATTTTGTCATTTTTTTTTAATTGAAAGAGGGAAGTTTTTGCTTTTCAACATTTTTATTGAGTTGAAAATGAGGAAATTTTGGTTTCTAATTTTTTCTGAAATGGGAGAAGGAAAATTTTTTATTTTTAAGAATTTCATAGAGTTAGAAGGAAGGGAATTTTCGTTATTTTTTTCTCTTTAACATTTTTATTGAGTTGAAGTCGGGGACTCTTTGTTTCAAATATTTTTTTCTGAATTTGTAGAGGACAATTTTTTATTTTTAGCATTTTTATTGAGTTGGAAGAAAGGAATTTTTCGTTTTCAATTTTTTCTGAATTGAAAGAGGGACATTTTTTGTTTTTAAGATTTTATCCTGTTAGAAGAGAGGAAATTTTAGTTTTATTTTTTCCTGAATTGGAAGAAGAACATTTTTTTATTTTTGAGATTTTTATCGAGTTGGAAGGGAGGAAAGTTTGGTTATTAATTGTTGTTCTGTATTGGAAGAAGCCATTTTTCTTTTTAACATTTCTATTGAGTAGAAGGGCGGCAAATTTGGTATTTTTAACATTCAGATTAAAGGGGAGAACTTTTTATTTTTAATTTTGTACTGATGAATCAGAAGAGGGAGGATTAGTATTTGGAGTATTGAAAATGATGACTTGGATTTATATTTTTTAACCAAAAAATCTTTGAAATGCTCAATTTATAAAAGTTTAAAATTTAAATGCTTGCTGTTTAATGGCATTTAATTTAAAATTGTGTAATTGGAATGTGTGAAAAGCCGGGAAAACGCGGGAATTTTTTCCTCGATTAAAACGGTCTCCCTGTTAAAGTAGAAGAAACTTTCCAGCTTTTTTCTACAAAAGTAAAAGAATAGGAAATAAAAGAATTTTAGTTAAAACTCAAATGTGTATTTTTATCCCAATATTACCTCTGATATAGTAACAATATTCATTCATTGAATCATAAACTAGTATATACAGGTGCATGTGTATACTACTTATTAATGTATGTAAATACGTAATGCTTCCTCTCAAAAACACCTGTTACAATATTATCTTTCACACGTGTCAAATGAAAAAGTTTCCAATTTTTTCGTTAGCTAAAAATTTTTTGGAAATCCATATTATGAGAAATTTTATTAACCTTTTTAAAAAAATTCTGTTTACATTACGTAGAAATTCCATTAAAATTTGAAAGGCTGTATAGTTTCATATAGTTTTGAAGCGATATCTTGGAAATGACATGTGATGAATTCTATTGAAATTCCAGGCATTTTCTTGGCGGGAATTCTATCCTAAGATTAAAAATTTTGGAAATAGGTATTTTCAAGAAATTTTGTAATGCCGTGGAAACTCTCATCTAGACAACTAAAAATATTGGGTGAAATTCGAAAACATTTGACATCGTAATTTTATGGGGATTTGTGTATTTCCATATTCTACGAAAATTCTGTTCTAAACTTTCGACATATCAAATTCATTCTAAAAATATAAAAATTGTCATGTAATGCTATGGAAAATATAGAGAAGAATCCCATTTGTAAATAGAATTCCAAACAATTCCAAATTTCCTATACGAAATTCTGTTTGGAGTATATTTTCGAAATTAAAGTTCCCTGAGAATTTCATTGGAATTTTGTCCTGGAATTCTATATGGGATATCCATGGAATATTTTCTGCGTGAAACTTCACTGGAAATGTTCACAGAATTTCCAAACGGCCGGGGTTTTCAAGTGGGATTTTTTATATAAAATGTCTATGGAATTCCCTCCATTTTCAGCATAAACAATCTCCAGTTTAGAATATTCATCGAATTTTTTCAAACAGTATATAAGTTTTAAAATTGGAGTATCAAAAACGATGAAGAGGAATTTTGTATGTTTCAATACATGGAATTCTATATGGATTTCATATGGAATGGTTTCCATTGAAGCAGTATGAAATTTCCATGGCACGGTTTCCATGGGAGCAATATGGAATTTCCGTGAAGACCATATAAGGAATTTCTATTAAATGGTAGCCACACACACACAAAATCCCAGGAATAAATTATATTTTCAAATTTTATAAAAACGCTGCAGGACATTTATCCACTCAAAGATAAAATTGATCTGGCGAAAGATACAAATTTATCTGACGAAAATATTTATGTCACATACTTGACATTTGTCAAGTGACACTTCGATGTCAAACATATCCCTATTAAAAAAACCTGGAGGAAATACTCGTGTAATTATTGGACACGATTAACACGAGGAATCCCCAGTGGTGGGAAGTAACTAGTTCCTTTCAACTTGTTACTGTAACTAGCTTCTTTTTTTGGTAACAGTAAAGGTAACGAAGTTACTTTTGTAAATAAGTAACGAATTGGTATTAGCCCTGAAGAAGTGAACTGCAATGTTCACGAAATGTCGGTAAGATTCGTAGTTTTGCACACGATTGAAACTCGAAACATCTCCTTTTTACTATAATCAATTTTATTGCTTTTGCAACATTTTTTTTATT
>JAUMHM010000078.1:26768249-26781706 GCA_032362435.1 Melikaiella ostensackeni
CCCCCCCCCCCCCCACTATGATTTTTTGGGGGATTATTAAAGAGATTTTTTCATGATATAAACTCAGGGAAAATTTACAATCTTTAATAACAAACTTCGGTGTCTTTTGGTTGTTTTTAAAAATTTTCTGGTAATTTTCATTAAGGGTTGGTTTTTAACGGTGTGATGACGAATTCGAATCATCGCGAATGTTGTTCTGACGATTATTCATAACAGTTGGAGTAATTATTTTGCTAAGTAAATGTGAATTTCGTCAATTCTGCAGCCACACATACAGAAATTATGTTAAGGGTTGTTTCCCACCCCAAAATGAAAAAGTTAGGTATGTTTTTGCATATAATGTAATTTAAAGTTATCTCAAGTATTTTTGGCAAACAAAGTTTGTTACATAAATTTTGTGCTCATTGTTCATATGACCGTTGGGCACTTGATGGCCATACTCATCACTTTCTTTCAAAAACAAAATATATCACTGAAGCCAAAAATGAAATATAAAAATGCGATTGGAGATATCGAAAAATATTATAAATACATTTTGTAGAGCTTTTAAAAAAGAGCAGGCTGTGTCCCATCATTCAATAAGTAATTATTATGGACTATCTGAGTCGTTTATACGGACGAATCATTTTTGGTTTTTGCTACTAATTTTATTGATATTAGAATTTAAATTATACGATTTTCATGAGGTCGCTTCTTGAATTTATGAGAAACAATTGCTCTTATTTTCAGCGAAAGCAAACGATATTTAGGGACACATTTAGTCATTTTGCACCACCTTAGTATGGATCATTCCACCAATAAGTATTTCACGTAAAAAATTAGATTTGATCATTTTTGAAACCTCTTTGAGTAACTAATTTTGAAAACTATTTTGTTTTCCCGCATCCTCCGAACATTCGCGGATAAAAATGAGCATTGAATTAATTAAATATTGCCATGTATTCATCCACTTCTGGATCAAAATTTGAAGCCTTGGTATTTAATGTGTTATTATTATTTTCATTATTATTTAAAAAATGTTATATTCACACACGTTCCTATTGTGAATTTTTTCAAATCAAAGAGATTTCACTGAAGCTTTTTAAAATCGATGTATCAAAATTCTTTTTTGAAAAATTCAAATTCAAAGGGAAAAGCGTATCCCGACAATGTTCGTTTCTTTTCCATGGATAATTGTATTCAATATGCATATGTCTAATACCTATACAGTGGGATTCTTGATTTATCAAATGAATTTAGTTCGGCCATTAACCGACAACGTAAACAAATCGGGAACTTATCAGCTTCTATTTCTGGAAATATTTTTCCGTCAACGGATTAAACTTTTACATGAGGAAAAAGAATTAAATTGCATGTCTCATAACTGACTGTCTCAAATATTTTTTTATCACATGCCCTTGGGAATGTGTCACTGATATAAGATTTAATGACCCCCGCTTATCAAAAAGGGGATACTCAAAGCGCCAATAATAGTTAACCAATTATTAATATTTCACTTTCTCTCCATCGCGGAACCTTTTTTTTTATAATCTGATTTTATCTATACATCAAGTATATTTACTAACCTTCCACATATTTCACTGTATTGCAATTTTTATTTGACGTTTTTGTATGCACCTCGGTGTGCACAGATATCTGAACGAATGATATCGATACTTCTCAAGTGTTCGAAGTAATAATAATAATACAATAATCAGAAATTTCTATAATGTTCAAGTTATTTATAATTGTTGAATGCAAAATTGAAATAAATATTTACTTTAGGTGCTGTGCTTAAGATAAGAACTAAACAAAAAATCACTTTAGATTAGGAAGGGAGCAATACAAAATTTAAAAAAATTAATTTATTATCAATAACCTTGGCATAATTTTCTAAGCAGTGAGAAACCCAAGCTTTTTTATCTTGAACTTGGATAAAAACGCTGCAGAAAGTTGATAGCTACATTAAGAGTTGTGAATGTGGTTGTAATTGTCTATGAAGTAGTCAACATATGGTTGTCAACTGTTTGCAGCCTTTTTATCCAATTTTGTTATTAAAAAAAAAAGGTTGAGATTTCTCTATGAAGATTATTAACACATAAATAAGAAACGAAAATCACTATACGTTTCATATATGAGAGAAATTAATATTATGTAATATTAAATGTATTATATATTTTCTAGTATAAATTAATGAATTATTATATCAAGAATGAATTTCTCCGTTCATTTTAGATATATGAAAGTATGTCATGTGACAAATATTAAGACACAATATCAAATATGTTCATGTTAGGCTAAGAAATTATCATTCTGCATTCAACTATCCAAATAAATTTGTACAAATATATTTCATAACAATTCTATCCTTATGTGAAGTTGATGGGAAAAAGGACAAACACATGTGTACCCCACATCAATGTTTATCGCCTATTGTATGGCGTAAGATATTATTATCAAGAAATGCATATTTGAGTTTTATTCCTCTTGAGATACAACTTCAATTTGTCCTGCTTTGATAATCAGTATCGGAGTGTAAAAAGATGTTAATTAACATTACCGATTCACATGGCAATTATGCTGCTGCATTTGTTTCATTTCAGTGATTATCTCCTACACTTTTTACCTTTTGTTGCTCATTATTCTTATTCACACTTTCAATATTTGTCACTATTTGTTACAGAAATAATATACCTTTGTCGTTTAACAAATTTGTAGAAAATTGTTCACGATATTTTTGTTTCTTAATCAACTTCCTTAATCATTCGAGTATTCTTTCTCCCAATCGTTTTTCACAAAGAAAAAGTTTGCACAAATTTTAAAAAGTTCATTTACATAAAAGAAATTGAAAAAATTCCTTTCCTTTTCAAAAAAGTGTGTAAAAATCTTAAACTGTTACCTACTTGCAGCAATTTGATAACATTCCTGAGAAATCAATAAACATTCGGTATGATATAGCAACCTAATTACGTGCAATACAGCAGACGTTTTTGAGACTTTTCAACTTTTTTATATGCACGTATATATACAATGTATTATGATTATCCCCATTATACTACGCATAATTGGGACCTTAATATAGAGGATTCTCAAGTGTGTTTAGTGTCTGCACCTGACAGTAAAAATAGGTACAAAAATATGAACTGTCACTCTTTAAATTAGAGCATGTTTTGTGTGTTATCTCGCCTAAGAGTTTATTAATTATTCATGACCAAATTTATTTTTAGTAATACATCAATGATATTTCTCGAATTACATTTGAATACAACTGACAAAATATTCAAATTTTAAACGAAAAATTCTCCCAATAACATGTTAAGTCCCCAAATTGAAACGCAGTGTATGAAAAATTGAAACGCAGTTATGAAGTATTCAAAACTTGACACTCTCAGTGCATTAATTCACAAAAAAAAGCGCTGTGAACTATCTGGAAGAGAGAGCATTATTGCTTTCTAGTAAAACATTTCACAATGACAACTTACAGACAGTCAAAAAAATACTACTACTATTTTTTATTCTTGATTTCTCAAATAATTCTTTTATTGAATTATTTATAGATAGCCTAAAGTAATTATTTTTATTTTTCAATGAAGAAGTTGATAGCATTATTTATTATTATTTTAGGGAAAAGAATACATTGCAAAGTCTAAAACTAAAAAAAGACTGTGTTCAAGATATTATAATCCCAGAAAGATCTTTCAAATATATTGAATCTTACTGTGGAGAAAAATGTTACCAAAAATTTTCATGTCTTTGACAAGAAAAAGTACATAAAAACTTTTGGAATCTCGAGCAGTATGATGAACAAAATTCGCTTCTCACTAGAATGTTAAAATCACTGTAAAAAGAAGAAATTATTTCAGGGCTAATTTCAGGTATTAAAATAAGACTCAGAACAAAACAGTCTCATGTGGTACTTAAATGAGACCACTGGTGGGATCCCAGCGTCATTTGTTTTACATAAAAAATATCATAATGAAGTTATCCTATTCAAAAACAGGTCATGTAAAAAATGATGCCGTAAAGAAAGAGATATCCAGTTTTTATAGTGATGCAAGGATCCTACCGAAACGAATGCAGGTGAAAAAATAGGGCGGTTAATTTGTTGGATTTCTTTATTTCCTATTGACGAAGAAAATGTTCCAGTGTGCAAGAAATTTTTTTATGCTTTTCTGTGTTTGAGCAAAAAAAGAGTAAAATAGGTTCAAGAAAAGATTTTAAATAAGCAGCCTTTAAAAAATTTGGCAGGTGGACGACACGAAAGTCGTGTCAAATTAATGGAAGATTTGATTTAAGAATGGTTAAAAAACATTGTGAATCAATTCCGCATCGCAGTTCACATTACAAACAAAATTCCAGTAATCTAAAATATTTTGAAAATCCTTCATTAAATCTTATAGAACTTTGCAAATTGTTCAGAGAATATTAATCAGAAAAAACAGGGGCTAAATTCACGTTAAGTAAAACTGCTGATTGTAATTATTTTAACCGTCATTAATTATTAGACTTGATGAAAATCAAACCAAATCTTTCTTCGACCTTCGACCTTTATTAATTCGCTAACGTTTCGGCCTAACATTGCGAGCCTTCTTCAAAGAACCTGAATAAATATGATAACAAAATAATATATAACATAAAATAAGCATGCTGTATATTTTAAAAGAATTAAAAGTGAAACAGTGGCAGTGTATAGAGATAATTAGAATAAAACTGTTGAAAATATGCTTAGCAACGATATTCTTTACAAAAATATAAAAACTAGTCTCGCACCAACAATAGAAGAAAAATGTTATGATATAGTCAGCAGATGGGAGAAAAAAAGATTAATAAATGAACAAATGACATATAAATTAAAAACACATAATAGCGTTGTAGCTAAAGCTTATGCTCTTCCAAAAGTGCATAAACCAAGTTTGAAATGGAGATTAATTGTGTCCACAGTTGGATCTCCTTCTCATAATTTAGCAAAATGTTTCTCAAATGTTTTAAAACCATGATTCAGGAAACACAGAATCATTTGTTGAAACTAGTTGGGATTTAAAAGATGCCTAGACAAAAATTAAACTTCCTTCAACACACTCTTTAGTATCATTGGACGTTGTTTCAATGTTTGATAATATTCTGTTAGATCTTGCATTGGATTGTGTTGAGGAAAAATCAATTTTAAATCATAATCTAACAAACATTACAAAATTCGAATTTTTAATAGCTACTAGAACTGTTTTTAACAGCATGGTTTTTTCTTTTGATGGAAAATACTAAAAACAATTCAGTGGTTGTCCGATGGGTTCTTCATTGTCTCCTATACATAGTTTCAAATTTGGGTTTAGAAGATATAAGAAAAAAAAGTTTAGAAAAGTTAAATTTTATGCCTATATTTTATATAAACGGTACGTGGATGAAATTTTAGCTATTGTTCCTACTGATAAAATTTATGATTTCATAAATGCTTTTAATAGTATGGAAAATTCCATACAGTTTACATTTTGAACTTGAACATAATAATTTAATAAATTACCTTGATTTACAA
This sequence comes from Melikaiella ostensackeni, assembly GCA_032362435.1. Taxonomy (NCBI): domain Eukaryota; kingdom Metazoa; phylum Arthropoda; class Insecta; order Hymenoptera; family Cynipidae; genus Melikaiella; species Melikaiella ostensackeni. Next base: position 26,773,759 of record JAUMHM010000078.1, read on the forward strand.
ATTATAAAAACACCTGAAGGTGATTTAATTACAAATTAGAATAAAAAACCTTCATGGTCTGGTACATATCTTAATTTTAATTCTCATCATTTGTTTTGTCAAAAGGTCGGCCTAATCAAAAGATTAATTGATAGATGCATAAAGTTGAGTGATATTAAATTTAGAAAAGAAAATTTGGATCAGTTGAAAATTACATAAGTTCAGAATAATTATCCGCTTCCTTTGATTAAAAGTACCACATTATTAGAGAAAGAATTCATGAAATCTACAATAATTCTAGTAGGAAGTATAACTGGATTCACACTTACAGAAAATCAGATCTAAAAGTCACGTTACCTTATGTTCAAGGACTTTCTGAACGGTTAAGAAGGTCTTTGAAAGAATTTAATATAAATGTTTATTTTAATAATAAAAACACTTATAGTAGATTTTTACTTAACAAAAAGGATAATGATAATACTGAAAATTTGTCTGGAATTGTATATCTTATAAAATGTAAATGTTGTGAGAAAGTTTATATTGGTGAATCAGACAGGAGACTAAAAACTAGAGTTGTTGAACCCAAAAGAGATTGTGGAGTTGGTAATTTGAATACAGGTTTATCACAACACTGTTGGAATTTAAACCATTACTTTCATTTTGATTTCAATAATATTAAAATTTTGGCTACAGAAAAAAATACTTACAAAAGACGCATTATTGAATCCATTTTTATAAACAAACATCATAATAGTTCTATTAATTTACAGACAGAAATCTTGAATAAATATCCTTATATATAAAACTGTCTTATTGTATTTCATTTTTCTGCTTAGTCACATGTTTGTCATTGTCCCAAAACATCATAAAGTGACATTTTTGTTTTTATTAAAATATGTAGTTTCGCTTTCAAAAAAGCTTCTTCAATTTTTATGAGGTTTTTTCTACAGACGTTATTTCATATAACTGGTTTTTAAAATTGGAGTGTTACTATAATAATTTTGTAAAAATATGATATAATCGCTTGACATGTATTGACTCCAGTAGTAAAAAGTTTTTATTCTTTCAACAATTTCTAATTCAGGTATTTATGTATTTTCACTTTAAATTCTTTTAAAATATACAGCATGCTTATTTTATGTTATATATTATTTTGTTATCATATTTATTCAGGTTCGTTGAAAAAGGCTCGCAATGCTAGGCCGAAACGTTAGCGAATTAATAAACGCACTTTCAAAGTAGTTTCGTGTTGTATTTTACTTGAAGACCGTGAGACCTAAATGATACCTCCTCACATTCAACCGTCAGGTTGGCTTCACCTTTAAATTACCTAGAACGGACGCGTACAACACTTGCTATAAAAATGAGACAGAAGGAGAGGTAAACAAAGAAGTAATTAATCACAAGAAAAATGCTGAAATCTATTTGAAATTAAAGAAGCAATTATTGTCTGAAAATAGCAGTCTATGCTGTGAATTTGACTTTGTAAAGAATTTTCCATTACCAAAGTTACCCGTGTCCGCACAGTTTTACCTACGTTTAGTATGGCTTTTTATTTAGTGTACATGTACATACTACGAGCGTGAGCTATATGTTCCCTATTCTTAAGGGATTTGTAAAGAAGGGTGCAAACACTGTTTGCAGTTGTATTCAGTACACGATATTAAAAGAATTTGATAAAGACAAATTCAACAGCATTACTCTATTTGCAGATTCATGTCCTGGACAAAATGAAAATTTCACAGTGTTTAATTTTTTGATTTTATTGGCAATTTATTTGCAAAGTGAAATAAAATATGCGTTTCCAGTTCGAGGATATTCATATTGCCAGTGCGATAAGAATTTTGGCACATATTCGAAAAAATTAAAAAGATTAGAACGAATTGAAACTGAAGTTGAATATGTGGAAATTATTCGCAACGCTCGTTCTTTTTCATTCAAAATTGTGGAGAAATGTGAAGTTCTTCAGGATTTTGAAAAAAGTTTCAAAGGCAAAATGCGAAAGCCAAAAATCTTCCAAATCAGTAAAGCGTTCGTTTTAAATTTTTTCCCCCAGACTCAGGCTGAATCCACGCGTATCCCCTTTTGATCCGGAGCGGTTCAATTATAATCAAAAACGGCTCTATGAGCACAAAAATAATTATGAAGTAATTCCGTTCGAACTAAATACGCTAACTAAGGACTCCATCCAAGAAGGCCACTTTTTCATTTCAAAAACTGACAAATCCGCGGACAAATCCTAGCTGAAAAACCACATTTCAGAAAGAGGCGCATTAAACAAGTGTGTTGTATTACTGAATCACGCAGTGAATCTTAAAACTGATATAACACAAAATCTATGGAAATTTTACAGGCCTGTCCTCCAACAATCGTAAAAAACATATGGCCCTATAAGCTTTCATTCTCTTCAACGCAACCCACTCATACTTCCTCCTTGGGAAAATGTGTAGAAAAAAACTCGTTGCGAGACGAGCAACCATTTGGGTCCAGACGGTTAGTTTTCCTTCCAATTCCAAACGGTAAACTCACGTTTTCACGAGAAAGCTGAGAAAGAACACTTTAAAGAAAAAAGCTTCAGAAAAAGTAAAAAAAATTTGTTTCCCAAAAGCCTAAATTCTAAAAGATCGAGTATGAAAGTGAAAAAGTGACCTTTCTACTGTCTCTAAGTAACACATGATAAACATAATGAACAGTGGGCACAAGGATAGAGGATAAAAATCAAAAAAGGAAAATTAATGTAAAAAGGTTAGAAACAAGTTGTCATATATCTGCACGGAAAAAATAGTGACTTAAAACTAAATTGACTGTCTATGACTTTTGGATATAGCGTTTTATGTCTTATAACATTCCAGCGGCTTTTCATTAAATAGTGTTCACTTTTCTTTTACTATTTAATGAAAGTTACTGGAAATGTATAAGAATGTGTCTAAAATTTTTTAAGGCCATGTTTTATAGAACTCTATCCAAGAGTCATAGACAGCTACTTAAATTTTAAGTAACTATTTTTTCCGTGTAATCACATACTTCATATCGAATCCCCAAAGAAATAATACTAATTTTTTTGGTTTTTTGGCTTTGGGGTCCGTAAATGATGAAGAAGTTTTAAATTTCCATCAGACGTTTCGGCTCCATATATGGAGCTCTCTTCAGTGATTTATTCTAGAAAGTTACATATTTGTTATAAGTTTTTGGTATATATCGATCTATGCACGTTTTACCTTAAATCTATTCCTTTATGTGTAAACTTCTTTCAAAAATATATTAAACAACATTCTAACAATTATTGTTATTGTTTACTTATTACTATAGTGTCTAATACATTTTTAACCTTAAATAAGTATTTTTACGTCAACCTGAATCATTATTGCACTACACGTGTTCAATTAAAATTATGATTTACATTTTTTTCCCCGCAGTAAGCATAAGAATATTAGTGAAAGAAGCGAAAGTACAAAGTCCTTAACCTGAACCTTAGGTAAACGGAAAGACAGACAAATAAAAAATGGTCTTTTTTAAAATTGTAGTTTCGCTTTTTTACTAGTTCTTATGCTCATTGCAGGAAAAAAACAAAAATGTGAATCATAATTCTGAATGAATACGTGTAGTGCAATAATGATTTAGGTTGATGTAAATACTAAGTAAAGGTTCAACATTCAAATTTGCTAGACACTTATTATAAGTAAACATGCAATAAAATAATGGTTAGAATGTTGTTTATTATATTTTTTAAAAAAGATTTTTGAAAGACGTCTACGTATGTACAAAGGAATATATTTAGGGGCAAACGCGCACAGATATGTGCCAAAAACTTATACCAAATATGTAACTTTCTAGAATAAATCACTAAAGAGGGCCCAGATATATGCCGCCACTTACGAACTCGAAAGCCACAAAATCAAAAAAAATAGTATTATTACTGAGGGTCGCAAAAAGCCACGAACAATTTATCAAAGAAATAATGTTCAATGTCGAATTTATTAATTCATTGAATTCAATGAATTTACAGAAAAAACAGAAGTGAATTTTTGTTGTGGGTGAAGTTGCATTTTTTTTCGTATCAAAACAAAAGAAGATACAATAAAGTTGACATGGTAACCATGCCCAAAGTGTCTAAAATCGAGGTAAAGATTACACTTTGTTTTTTCTCTATTATTATGTTCAAATGACGAAAAATCAATTAAATTAAAAAATGAAAATAACTCATTTAAACAATTATACAATTTCCAAAAAGTATATGTATATTATTATCTAAAAAGTAGAATTTACTTTTCAAAAGCGTTAAATTTTAGACGCAGAATATCTTCTTAGTATCTAGGTCTGTCCTTAATTGTCACGTAGAAGGTATTAAGTAGTAAATCAAAGAGATAAGTGATAAATCAAAGAGAAGATAATTGTACCACGACTAACCAGACTTCTGAACTATTTTTAATATTTTTTAAATAGAAATATTTGAAAAAGTACTGGATTCATATTCTTGAATTTCATCTGTATTTTGATGTATTTATCTCTGCATATTATAATTATATTAAATAGATTAAAATTCATTAAAAATGTCTAATATGAATATAAAAAAGACATTGTGATATTTGTAAACAAATTCCTATTAAATTCTCTGCATTTAATCAAAAGAACAAGTTTTGACGTTTTATCTATGATCATGTTCTCTCTAGGATGACAAGAGTCTGATTATGCATGCATTTACTTGATCAGGGAAGGTGTGAACTATTCTTCATCATTTTATTGGTCCACGAGCTAATCACACCTTCAGCATCCATCAGAATCAACATGATAACAATTTATGCAATAATAACTAAATCTCTTGAATTTATTTTGCGATATGTTTCATTATATAAGCTTACTCAGCTTGCCGAAAGATTAATTAAAAGAGACTTAGCATTGACAAATTGGTCGCAGTTTTATCTTTCTCTGATACGATTTTGATATGGTTTTTTAAAACTTATAATTACTTTTATTTTCTTGATTCAGGAGAATTAGGTTTTTGCAGATTTTCATATTTTTGAAGGTAATAACTGTTTCGTGTATTTAATCATAGATTTACCTTTTGTTGACAAGTGTCATGATACTGTAGAATGCATCAGTTGAATGTATGTAATCTGATAAGAGGTAATTTATTCTCTTTTGAAACATAAACCTGCCAGTACGTGAAAGTTGTTTTCAATTTTATCATTAACATTGTGTTAATTAATTTAATTTACATTTTCCTCGATTGAAATTTTCAAGTATGCTTTTGTAACTATTACTTTATATTCTAATTTTCTTTTTTATTTATTGGGTCTGTATATTATTACAAACGGAGTGTTCTGAAAAAATTATTGTTCATCACAGACTTTCCCGTATTCCCCTGCATTTCCCCTTTTTTTCAAATTCTCCTTTTTCCCCTATTCCCAAAAAACTTCCCCTTTTCTCTTTAAGTATACAGTATTTGAAAATATAATTGTTTGTTTTACCGTAGACCGAGGCTGACGGCGTCACTCTGGGGAAACCGGGCCACTCATTACTTCATTTTTTATAATTTGATTTCTCTTTTTCTGAATGAAAATACGAAATATTTTTCGTTGTTTTCTGTAAAATAAATCTCAAATAAATTAAATTTTATTTCACGGAGTTTCAACGGATTTAAACAATTTCAAGGGATAAAAAGAAATTAGACAAATTTCATAGGATTTTAAAGATTTTTAAAAGGTTCCAAAGAATTTCAAGAGATTTCGTTTCAAAGATTTGTAGAAATGTCAATATTTAAAAATTTGTTGTTATTGATTTTTAAATAGTTTATTTTTTTAATATTAGAAATTGAAAACCCAGGGGCGTGAATGGGCGCTTCGCGCGCGAGTATTTAATACTAGTGTGAAATCTTTTAGTTTAATTCGAGTAAAGAGCATCGAAAAGCGTGGTTTCAAATTGACATTCGAAGTATTAATTATTGTAAGGATAAAATAACAAATCTTGGAGAGAAATATTTAATTATACTTATAAGTATCACGGTTTAATTATTAATGGAGGAATTTTTAGAAGAGGAAATATTTTTGATTATGAAAACGATTTTAAACAAATAAGAATTGTTTATTTAACACATTTTTTCATTATTTAAAAACTATAACATTTCTTATAAAAAGATTATTTCTTCTTTTCTGCATTTAAAAATAAATGTTTAATCTTTCCCCTATTGTTCTCCTTTTTCGTGAAAAAATTACCCTATTTCCCCCTTTTTGAGCTCCTTTTGCGCTGTGATCCTTGTAATAATAAAAACAATAAATGGGAAAATAGTGTTTGCAAATTAAAAATAATGAATGAGATTTTTATCCTTTTGTGTAAAATAAAGTAGAGAGAGATACTTTTTTAAGTACTCTCGAGCACTACAAGTTTCGTGCTTGTTACGCTAATGGCGAAGACTTTTTCTCTCAACAGCGTCTCGGTTTAAATCGATCTTCTTGGCTCCAACGGCAAGTATAAAAGCGCGATTCGTTACATCGAGAAAATCAGACGAGTGGTTTAGGGAAAAATGCATTATTCAGGAAAAGGCTAGAAGTACTTGGTGGGATATAAAAGAAACGGGTTGAAACCTATGTGGGTGGATACTGTTTTTCAAAAGTTGCCGAGATAAGAAAAATGAAGAATGAGTGTTGGCTTCGTTTTCTAATTACTTTTTATTTCATTTATAAAATGATGTCATTTTGATTCTTTTCCATTCCATTGTATTATTTAATAATGGTTATGTTAAATTAAATCATAAATTATAAGTTATACGAGCTATATAGAAAAATCAGATGACTACTATATCAGGAAAATTGAAACAGAACATTTTTAAACAAGACAAACTTATAAAAATTCTCTACCGAAAATCGAAGAAATGAAGGTGAGACTAAGTCTTCATCAGGGTGGGCCGAAAATACAAAATTTATAATTTATAATTTTTTGATAATAAGCAAAAAGAATATTGAATTATGCAAACAGATTATTTTTCTCAACCATTATCCGATTGCCTTCATTGACAAACATATGAATAACAGAATTGTTTAAATTAAGAGTAAAAGCAATAATCAGAACAAGAACAATATACAGGATTACAATAGGTTCAATACGGTTGTCTTACCTTATACTGGAAAAATCTCAAGTATCTTGAAATCATTGTTAGGAAAATCGGGCTCAGATACGATATATAGAGTTCCATTCAAGAGTAATTTGATTGTAAAATCGGGTAATGATAAATATGAGAAACTTGATAAACAATGTGTGATTTACAAATTTGAATGTTGACAATGTTATGCTGTTTATATAGGGCAAACAAGGAGGTCACTTAGAACAAGAAAAGAGGAACCTAAAAATAATTTTTATAGAAGTGCAAGATATTATTCGGTCCCTACAAAACATAGAATCACACATGGGCATGATTTTAATTGGGATGATGTTAAAATTTTGAATCATGAGAGAAATCAAAAGAAGAGAGAGTTCATGGGAATGCTTTTTATAAAGAAAAAAGGTAACAAAGCTATCAATTTAAGAAGAGATCTTGCGAGATACAACAAAATTTGGGATGGAGTCATTAATTGGATACATTGACTTTAGTTTTGGTCAGAATTTTGAGTATGTATAAATCAGCTTTCAATTAAAGAATGAAATAATTGACTTTGGTCTTCATTCAGAGTTGTTTGCCTATGTCAAAATCAATCTCAATCAAGGAATGAAATATGTACCAAAATAACAATTACTATCAATTATCTCTGTTTTATTTTCAGGTAATAATGGTTTTCTAGTCTAACAATGTTTCCATTTCTATACCTGTTGTTTTCCTATAAATTACCCCTAATGAGAAAGTCTTAATTGGTTTCGAAGCATATTGGTCCCTAGTAGTATAAAAAGACGGAGAAAGAAAAGAGTGTGAGGTTGGTTTTGGTTGACTCTTTCTTTTTCTCCCTCTTTTTTCTTTTTTGTTGTACATTTATTGTACATT
>JAUMHM010000078.1:26781806-26794453 GCA_032362435.1 Melikaiella ostensackeni
TGCTAGCTTATTAGTTTGGACGGCTTCAGGACTCTTTTCCATGGTAAATATTTTTCCTCTAAGTAAGAAAAAAGTCAAAATTAGTTCATATCGATATTAAAATCGTTTTCTTCATTTCATTCATTGTTTCCAATTTTGTTTCCAAGAAAGTTCAGAGCACATATTGATCTGAGAGAAAAATGTGATAATTCTTTGGCAAATATACAAACAATAAAGTCCGCGAGTTAAAATTATTCTTTATTTATTCAGTGACCGTTCAAACCTGATCTTTAATTTTTAGTCATGTGATGAAATATTATAATGGATGCCATCATTCAAATCAGCGGAACCTCCGAGCTTATATATCAATTTGCAAATCTTTTTTTTTCACCATATCATTAGGACCAACTGCGAGAAATTTATTGAACTGAAGAGGAACTCTTTGCTTATTCAAAATACTACTTCAATCAGATTGAATGAATTATTGCACTCTGGTTGACAGATTGAGCATTTTTGAAGATTCTTTATTTAAATAAACTAGAATAAAACTAATAAAATTTAATTAGAGAATTCTGTTATCATTGTTCATTAAACAAATTATTATAATACAATTAAGCCAAATCCCTCTTGGAATCAATCTCTCCAGCAATCACCCCAGGTGAAGAGCTTCCCAGAACCATCATACATTACGATTCACACATAAACACTCAAACGGACTGATAAACTCATAGAAAGATCCATACTTTTCACCCCAGCCACATCCACTAAGGATAAGCAAAGCTCTTCACGAGGGCCCATGTGTATCGAAAATCTTTCGTTTCGGGCACTTCACTTCTTCTTATGAACGATTGTCCTCCACACATCCCTATCCTTGCATACGTCTTTTGCTATTCTGGTACAAAATTCATTCATTTTAAGCATGAATCCCTTCATCTTAAAAAAGTACAAATTTTTATGCTTTTAAAGTCGTTGTGCCTTGCGAAAATAGTTCGAACTTCTCCTTATTACGGTTGAAAGAAATTCATCCTTTTTGAGTATAAGCACTCTTACAAAAAAGATGTTAAGCCACGCCTACCTACGAACCTAGCGCCTAGCAACATTTTCATTTTTTTATCGGATACGTGAAAGATACAAGCAGCAACATCTCTTTTGTAAGAGTATTCATACTCAAAAAGGATGAGTTTCTTACAAACGTAGCAAGGTGAAGTTCGAACTATTTTTGCAAGGCACAACTGCTCTAAAGGCATATGACTCCAACAACTAACGGCATGCGCTTGATTTTTTCATGGTATAAGACATTTCATGCTAAAAATGTTTAACTTGATACCAATATTGGTAGAAATTCATATCAATTTCGCACATTAAGTTTCGTGCTATAATATTAAGAGCTCAGCTACTATAACAGTCCGATTTGTTTCTCCGTGTTCCATTCACTTTACCTAAATATACCTGCTTCGTTAAACGTCCTTCATTCATTCTCTCAACATGACCAAGCCATCTCAGCAAATTTATTTCACTCTGGTCAATCAATATTTCTACTACACCACATTCTTTTAGAACCCACTCATTACTGGCTTTGTCCATTAGAGTTTTACAGCATATATTCCCTAGGAATTGCAAACCAACCGCGGTCGCTTTACTCCTATCCTTTTCTTGATATGGCCAGGTCTCGCTATCATACAACACTGTGAGTGCAAGCACAGAGTTATATATTACAATTTGAGCTTTATTCGTTACATTCTTACTTCTAGTAATAGCTTGTACACTGCCGATAATCTTTCTACCCTCGTTCATACGTCTGGATATCTCTGCATCAATCTTTCGGTCAGCAGTAAATAAACTTCCAAGATATACGAAATGATCAAATTGTTCTATCCTTGCTTCATTCAAGGCAATGTTGCATACTGCTTTATCATCCCTTCTTTCAAACACAATAAATTTTGTTTTATTCACGTTAATCTTAAAACCCATACTCTTCATGCTGGTAGCCAGTCTGCTCCTCATTCTCTGCAAATCATCAACTGATTCTGCCGTAACAATCTTATCATCTGCAAACGTTGTCCATGTACTTTGACCACCCCGAGATCAACACCTTCTTCGTCTAAGAGAGCCATTCTTAGAAATATGTCCATGTATATATTGAACATCCAGGAGAACATAACGCAGTCTTGCCTAACGTCCTGCTTAATATCAAACCATTCGCTCAGTTGTCCATTCACTCTTACACTCGCTTTACTACCATTACATATTGCTTTTAGAAGCCAACCATTTGCTTCATACTCTTTCAGGACTTCCCAAAGTTGAGTTCTATCCACCTTATCGAAAGCTTTTTCCATATCAACAAATGCACAGAAAAATTTTTCGTTTACTCTCAAACTTTTTTCTGTGATTTGCCTTATGCGAAAAATCTGATCCGCACATGATCTCCCTGGCATAAATCCACATCGGACTTCCCAGATCCTTTCTTTAGTTATTCCCACCGCCACCGCTCTTGAGCAAATTAGCGGTAATACCATCCACACCAGCAGCCTTATCATTCTTTAGTTCCCTAATTGCGAATATAATGTCGCGGACATCAGTTCTTCTTTTGCCACCTACAACGGGATTGTCTAGCGTATCCTCGTTTGTATCTCAGTTGTTATGCTCCATAGCTTGACCTAACTACAATTTCTTGAAAAAAATCACTCACACAGTTTTTCACTTTGTCCGTATCCCAGACCATTTCACCATCAGCATTCTTGATTCTGACTAATACAGTGCTAGTACTTCCTTTCCTAATCACTTTAACCCATTTCCAAAATAATTTCTTATTTCCTTGAAAATCATTTTGAATTTTTTTCTCTTCTTCCGCTTTGATCTTGTCCTTGCTTTCTTTGGCTAGTAGGTATCTTTGCTTTGCTGTTTTTATCTCTATAATCATTTTCTATTCTAGTCCTCTCCTCATTTCTAAGACCTTCAATATTCAGCTTTCTCGAGTACGATTGCCTTTTCTCGTTAACAGCCACGCATATTTCATCATTCTACCAAGCATCTCCAGTAGGGGGGGTCCAAAATTTTGTTGTTGGATTTTCATGCTCTTACCCTCCAAATTTGTACGAATCCACAAAAAAATAAATGCGTATTTTTTTAAAATTGTATTTAGAGGTTTCACAAGACCCATGAAATTTAACACGTATTTCCTATTAGAAAAAAAGACTTGTTGTAGATTTTATTCAGAATTGTCAATATTAGATATATCGAGTTGACCCTCAACATTTCTCTTCACAATTAGCTATAGACTATGAATCAAAAATTACTTTTTGAATGTCATCCCCATAAGTCTGTTTTATGGGGTGAAAATTTTATAGGGTCAAAATAGAAGTAAAAAAAGGCTCTATTTTTTTCTTCAGCCTCTCTGTTAACACCATTGCATATACTTTGTATAGTGTGTTCAATAATGTTATTTCCCTGTAGTTTTAAACTTTCTCTTTTTCTCCTCATTTAAGATTTGGTGTAATTCACCCCTCCCTCCAATCCTCGGGAAATCCCTCATCTTTCCATACTCTTTTCACTACTTCTTTTAACTTCCTTCGTGTTTCCCCGCTATTGTAAATCCGCTTTTCGTTACCAAACCCGTCACTGCCTCCTGCTTTGCCCTTCTTTAATCTTTTAATCTGTGCTTCTTTGCCTTCTCTGCCAATTATCCGTTTTCTTTTCACTCGAGCCTTGAAACATGTACTGAAACATAACTTGAAGTATTCTTATTTTATGAAAAAAGATCTTATTTCAAGAACATAACAAATGAGCTGCAACAAAAATGATCCTACTGTTTTTCTGTGCATCACAATTGACTAATTTACAACTTTTGCTAATTTCAGGTTGGGGCTTATTGCTACGCCGAATTGGGATGTATGATAAGGAAATCCGGAGCAGATTATGCATATATTATGGAAACTTTCGGTCCTTTTATGGCCTTTATTCGATTGTGGATCGAGTGCATGATAGTGAGACCCTGCAGTCAGGCAATCGTGGCACTGACTTTTAGCAAATATGTTCTGAAACCCATGTTTCCGGAATGCGAGCCTCCCTCAGAAGCTGTCGCAATGTTGGCTGCATGCTGCATTTGTGAGTAATCGATTTTTTATTATTTAAATCTAATTTAATATTTAAAAACTTTAAAGCTAAACACAAAAAAATCATATTAAACATAATTATTTAGGATGAATCATATTTCTTGAACTAGCATATGTAATATGCGCTCGCGTGTAACATAGCTCTATCACGCAATATAATAAAATGAAATAAGATAAATAAAGATGATCAATAATAAGATGGATTTTACTACTTAATAATACTCCGATTCAGTGGAAATGTGACTTCCACCTAGAGTGGCTTCTGAATTTCAAGGCGAGGTTAATAAAATTCGAATTTCCCTTCTTTTGGTCTATAAATCTCTGTGACTCCGGAAATTATTATATTTTTCTTTCTATAAGTGTTTCTTTAGATGTACCTAGTCCCTACCACCACTTCTGACAGATTTACAACTTTTTAGGATACAGAAAAAACCTGAGCTCATTTTGAGTCTGATATTGATTTACAACTTCTTAGGACCAACAGGAAATGTTTTAGAAAATTTTGACCTTCGGGATGGGAGAAAAATTCTAATCTTCCCATGTTGGCTTATGAATCATTCTGCTCGGAAAAATATATTTTTTTCTTTCTAAAAGTGTTTCTTAAGGCGCACCTAGTTCCAATTCCCATTTCTGGAAGATTTACGACTTTTTAGGACCAAAAGAGAATGTTTTTAAACATTTTGAATTTCGGGGTGGGAGAAAAATTCCAGTTTTCCTATGTTGGCCTATGAATCATTCTAGAAGCATTTCTTCAAATTTACCTACTTTCGACTCCCATTTCTGGTAGGTTTACAACTTTTTAGGACCAAAAGGGAATGTTTTTAAAATTTTCGCATTTCGAGGATGAAGAAAAATTCAAATTTTCCTCTAATGGGTTATAAATTTCTAAGGCTCTAGAAATTATGTTTTTCTAAAAGTGTTTTTTTAAATTTACCTAATTCCTTCTCCCATTCCTGGACGATTCACTATGTTGGCTAGGGGTCTTCAAAAACAAAGAAAGTCCGAATCTCAGCTTGCATTTTCGTTTTTTTTACAGAAAAATCAGTTTTCCCAAAAACGGCAGATCGTAACGCAAAATTATACAGAATATAAAAGATGCGGCTTACAAAAATAAATATTTTTTATCATAAGCTTTTTTTTCAATTATTCATACTTAACGAGATATGTGAAGAAAATTGTTATAAAAAAGCGTTAATCATCTATTCCACTTACTGAGAGGTCTTTAATATATATGAATTGTTTTTTAAGGAGCTAAAAATAATTTGAATGTGCATTAAAGACATCTCAGTTAGTGGAATAGTTGATTAATGCTTCCTTATAACAATTTCCTTCGCATATTTCCTGAAATGCGCATAATCAAATTTAGAAATATGTCAAATATGAACGAAAAATACTGAGTTCATTGAGCCGCATCTTTTATTTTCTGCATAATGTTGCGTTATGATCTGCCGCTTTCGAGAAAAATTTATTTTTCTCTGAAAACTAACAAATTCGCGATGAGCGACCTCTAAATATTATCCGATTTATTTCCCTGTCACGTAATTTATTTTTAACCCAACGTTCAGTTTGAGTGAAAATGTGGATTTTTAAAAATTATATCAATAATAAAAAAATAATATCAAGAAATCCGTAATAAACAATTAGTGAAACAAAAGCATGTTAAATCCAGTAGAAACACAGCAATTTCGTGTTGAACGGACGGAAGAATAACATTAGGAAGCCAACGTACTTTATTATTATAGATAAGAGTTAATTTATTGTAATTTAAAGATAGAATTGAATTACATTTTACATCACTAATTAAAACATTTTGTAAATATAGCTTAGAATTAATTTCAGTGCGAAAAAAAATTTCAGTGCAATCGCGTAGAGATTTGTTTCCTGAGATAGAACAATCACTTTAGTTTCCCACGGCATGAACTTTTAAATCGTTTTGTTTTTATTGGAATTAAGTCCATTAAGTTTTCGGAGTCAATTGTTCTTTATAGCGAACAGATTTATTTCCGTTCGAAATGGAGGAATGGAAGAACAAAAATTGAAGATCGGAAATCCTAATTATAAATTATTCTCTTAATTTTTATTAAATTAAAATGATTGTTTTTAGTAACCAAGAAAAGGACGGTAATGAAAAAAGTGGGGACATTTTTAACATAAATATTATTTTTTTGTCAGAGATAATGAGATGATTCTAAAATAGACAATAATAGTTTCAAGATTCTCTTTCAGATGGTTATATATTCATATGTAAATAAGGCTCATCACGTTATTCTGTTACTATGATTCAGAGATTCTATTCTGGAATAAAAATAATACTAGTCGTAAGAACAATTTGAATTAATTAATTCAATGAACTGAGAAAGCCTAAAATTCATTGAAGTGTACAAAGTTAGTCTCGGCAGTTTTTCTCTCTCCTTTTGAAATTAACTTTTTGGTTGTAAAATTTAATTATTTAGTAAATATAGCCTAATAAAGAATATAAATTTTTACTCATTTGGAAACAGGAACTCATACTTTTTTTAAATTTTAGCTTTTGCGCTTCTGTTTTTCTGACCCAGGTCGATAAGCGTTAATAACCGTTTAACTAAAAAGCAACTATGCAAAATTTGGTCCAGATAAAAATAAAAAAATAAAAATCCGACGAATTATGCCAAAATTGTCCGGCAAACCTGAAAAAAACATGTTTTTGTGGAATAACATCAAAATTATTTGTTATATTAAAAAATGGTTTTAATGAAAGTTGTAGATCTCTATGAAATACTTGTTTTTATTTTTTTTCATAGAAACAACTCTTCTCGAAGAAAATCGAAAAAAGGGTAAAAAGTCCAACAATTTTTTTAAAATATTTTTCAAAAGCAGTGGGCATTTCTAATTTTATTTACTAGTGGGCCTTATGGAAAATATAAATCACCATTTTCTACACTTAAAACCCCTAAGAGGGTTGTTGCATGATTTACAACAATTGCATTTTTCAATAATTAATTACCTACTCTTTACATTGGTGAAAGAAAATGCGGTTTGAATACCTTATTTCGGAGAAAATTCAAAGAATAAATTAGTAATATTTCTAATTTTACAAGCACCTTGATTTGTTGAATCGCTTTTACCATTCAGAGAAGAAAAGCGAAGGTGGATTTTAATGAGTTTATTGGCTAACTTCCGAATCTCAAATAAAAAAGTCGAAAATAGTTGACAGATTTCTTGGCGCGGCGCTTCTACCATGCAGTGACTGTATTTGCATATTTAAGAATATACAGGTTTTAGAATGAAAAAAAAAATAGAAACCTAACCGACTTAACAAAAATTCGTTTCTTTACTGTAAAAATGGTTATCTATTTTTATATTTCAAGTTGAACTTAAAAAAATTTTTTTTTTTTGCAACATTCCTATGGGTAGTTCGTCTTTGTGAATTTGAAAAATATTAATTCACAAAAAAATCAAATTTAAGTATTTTTTTCCAATACCTGGTAGAAATTTTTTTATAAATAAGTAAAGAAAACTATAAATATTTTTACAGGAAAATAAAATAAATACAATAAATAACAACAAAAAGGACGGGAAATTAGAACTTTTGTCTCTTATATTTGGGTGAATGTGGTACTTTTTTGTATTTTGTGTATATTGCTGTATTCTATTATAGTTTCAATATTTTACAAGAAGGTATACGAAAATTTACAATTTTTGCATGCAAAATTTGTTCTTTTTAGACCTAGAATGACAAAATATTTAAAACACTGCAACTGAAATAATTTTACATTAAACTGTGCATGTAATTGACATCATAAAAAATCTTTACCGCTCATATTTTAGAACATTAGAATGCAATAATTTCTAAAGAAATAAAAACTACTTTAAGTTGCAGAGCTTTAACTTAAACTTTTTTTTATTTTATAGAGATTTTTTCTTTTAAATATTTGTTATCGTAGGTCGAAAAAAAAACAAATATTTTGATGCAAAAACTGTAAATTCTTGTATACTTTCTTGTAAAATATTAAAACAACAATAAAATACACTATACAAAAAAATTTTAAAAAAGTACGAAATTCTTCCAAATAATAGACAAAAGTTCTAATTCCCTGTAATTTTTGGTGTAATTTATTATTTTTATTTTTATTTTCCTTTAAAAATATTTCTAGTTTCTCGTACTTATTAAAAAAAAAAATTACACCAGGGAATGAAAAAGAGCAACTTAATTTTTTTTAAATGAATTTTTTTATAATTTTTGGATGACAAAAATAGGGTCTTAAGGGTCGAAAATGATAAATAATATTTTTCATGGATTCCACTGGTATTTAAAATTAAAAATGATCACTGATTTTGAAAAATATTCAAAAATGTTTGACTTATTTAACCTTTTTCTTTAGATTTTTCTCGAGAAGGATTATTTCAATGGGAAAAAATTATAGAACAAAAAGACGTATTAATTAGAAATCTACAACTTTTATTCAAACTATTTTTGAATACAGATAATAATTTTGAAGTAAATCAAGACAAACGTGTTTTTTCGGGTTTTCCGAGCAAAATATTGGCAGAATTCCTGAGAAATTTTTGTTTTGATCGGTACTAAATTTGACACAGTTGCTTTTTTGGTTATTAGGAAACACTGTAAAACGCCGATTCTCAAAAGTACGCCGAATTCGGTGTATTTTTGAGATGTAACAATTTTGACACCCGAAAACAAATTAATCAACCCACATTTGACTGATTCTCAGGAGAGACAAAAAACCTTCTGTAAAATCTAATTTTCAATTTAATTAAAAACTGAGAATTCAATTTATTGATTATTAGTTGCTGAATAAAGGCGAAAAGAGTTCGATTAAAGAAAAGTCAACCAGTTCCGAGTAAGTGAATGAGATAGCTTATTTTAATTTTGAGTTTGGGATGCGCGCTTTTACTACTTTGGCGGGTAATTAAAAATCGCTTTCTCAATTCAATTAAAAACTGAGAGTTTGATTTATAGATTACTAGATACTGAATGGAGGAGAAAAATGTTCGATCAAAAACTAAAAAATGGAGTGGGGAAGTTTTTGTGAAACTGAGCGTTTTTTGCTATTTTTTTTAAACAACGTAGGGCGCGAATCTGACATTTTAGAAAGTTATAGGGCTCAATCAAAGGTTTTAACCTTGTGCTTTAAGATGAGTATATTGAAAAAAAGGTTTCCGTCGCTTATCTTGAGCTCAAGATAGGTGATGGAAATTTCTTTTCAGTATAATCATCTCAAAGTACGAGTTTCAACCTTTATTTTGAGCCATATTAGAAGTCTCTAGAATGTCAGGTTCGTACCCTACGTTGTTTATAATGAAATGGCCAAAAATGCGTTCGCCCTAAATTTTCTCGAAAACTTGACGTGATAGAAAGATTTCAGATTTGGATTTAGCAACCAAAAATGTACGGAAAACATCTATTTTTTGTCCCGGTGCAATTAATACTTCTTTTGGGAGGTTTTTTGGCATAATCGAAAAAACGGGTTATAAAAATATCCATTGGTGAGAATGTCTATTTCAATTACATATTTAGAATTTTCTCCTTAATAATTGCATTTTCAACAAAATGTGATTGATTCATTTTGCTGTGCCACCCTTGATTAATGAAGGCACAACGAAAATGAGATGTAAAAAATTTCACACCAATGGTTTTCTGTGAAAAAACAGGACCCCAGGATCTTTCATTTTCTGAAATTTATATTTTACTACTTCCTACGTAGATATCAATTGTTTTGCTTCTTCATAGAGAAAGCTTTGTAGTCGAAACAATTTCAGATATTTTTAAAATTATTTAATTAAACGCTTTTAAGTTGATAAATGTCTAATTTAACGTTCTAAGCATTTGTCCGGATGTGTGTGTGTTTATGGATGTCGCCCTTTTTTATTAACATGATAACTTGAAGAAGATTGAAGATAAATTGATGAAATTTGGAGGGCTTATTTTCAAAACTAATATCTCAAAACTGATGCTAGAATTTTTCAAAATCTTTAATTTTACATTTTTATGCTCTCAGTCATCACAGAGTGTCACCTATTCACATTTTGTCTCCTATTTCATCTATTTTGAAAATTTGTCACTTTTTGACATTTTTTCAGTTGAAAAACTAAAATTTTATTCAAAATTCAATTTACATTGCATTGGAGGTAATTTGTGTGAGCTGAATTGAGCTAAAATTTTGTTGAGATAGGGAGAAAACCGGAAAGTGACAGAGAATTTATTTCCTGCTCGGAAATTTTTTTATTCTTATAGTTTTATTAGAAGAACTTATTCAATAAGGATTCCAAGTGGGAAGTCTTACACCTTTGAGCACTTCCAATTTTTAATTGTTGAATTTTAAAGACTAATGATTGTAAAATTATTTAATTTTGAAGGCTTGAATTTGATGATTTTAATTTCCTAAATCTTGTGTATTTTATTTGTTAAATTCAGAAGGTTGAAAATTTGGAAATATATCATTTTGATTGTTTATTTTCAAGCCGGATAGCAAGTCGCATTTTCACTTTTGTTTGCTTTTTTAAATTGTTAGCTTCCTTTTCAGAATATGGTTCAAATTGAAAGGATTTCCAGTTACATATTATAATATTTTATATATATATATATATATACATATATATATATATATATTCATTATTATTATATATTATTATATATTTAATAATAATATTTTAAATTTAAAACATATACAACATTGTTAGATATATATAATTTTTCCTCAAAGTTATATATTTTAAAAATGAAGGCCTCATTAGTTGAAGAATTTTTTATTCACAACATTCAAAATTCAATCATTTTAGGTCGAAGCATGATACATTAGATCATTTGTCAATAAAAAAACGATGTCTTTCAAAAAACCAGCAAAGATGTCATTTAACAAATCTATAGTGTTTGAAATTCAACAATTGTTGTTTGAACTTTTCTATGGATTTAGCACATTTTTGCACATTCAGTAACTTGAATTTAAATTAGTAAAAATTGGACAGTTTGAAATTGAAAAGCTTAATAATTGAGTAATTTTACATATAAAGCGATATTTGAAAAGGAATTGAATTTTCAAGATTTTAAAATTGAAACCTTTAAGATTCTGCGAATTTATTTTGAAATGAAAGCCTTAATAAGTCTTGCTGTCCACTTAAAAAACCTAGTAAAGCGATATTTGGATTAGTCACCTGTTTCAATGGAGTAACCGTGAAAAACAAGTGTGTTGAAAAAATAAGAAGTGTTGAATAATTTTAGATTGAAACATTTAAAATTGCGTGGTTTTAAATTGAAGTCGTTCAAAGTTTCAGAGTTATAAATTGAAGCTTTTTAATACTTTAATAACTATTATTTGCGAACGATGAAAATCGAAATATTCCAGATTGAAATTTCTAATACTGAACAATTTTAAATTAGGAGCATTTAAAATTGAAGAAATCTGAATTTAAACGTTATTGTGTAATTTTCATTTGAAATCCTTCATAGTTGAATAATTTTAAATTGAAGATGCTAAAAATTTCATAATTTTACTTTGATACTCAATAAATTGCACAATTTTAAACTATAGCAGCAAGTAAAATTGCATAATTATTAATTGAATCCTTTAAAATGATATAATAAAATTTTATTTTAGATTGCAAGAAAAAATTTTAAATATACCATAAATAATTTAATTGAAAGTGTTAAAAATTGATCAGCTTCAGATTAAAAATTTATAAATGAGTACAATTTCCAACTGAAATATAAAAACAAACAAAACGAATTGTTATTTATAAATGAGTCAATTTCGAATTGAAAGCCTTAATAGTTGAACAGTTTTAAGTGTTTCAATGTTCAATTTGAATTTTTTTGTTGTGTTTGAAGACCTCGAAAAAAAATTGTTCAATTTTGATGGCCTCTACTTTTGAATTATACGTACAATTTTAAATATTCTTTATTTCGAAAGTCTTTTTTATTTTTTTATTTTCAATTTTAAAAGCTTCATAATTCAAATGTAGAATTGTTCCGAATTAGATTTGTTTTATATTCTTATTTGAATAGGTACTTCAAATTATAAACTCAATTTGGAGAGCTTGAGTTTTGAAACTTAAATGATCGGGAACATTTTTTTAAAACCCGGAAAATGAGTTGTAATTATTTCTAAGTCTTTAATGGCCACTTGGGTGGCCCTTATTTTTCAAGATCATATCTTTTTGTTCTTACCCTCTACTTTTGTTCGGATGCCAAAAAAAATGATATTCAAATTTGAGAGATATCGGTTGAAGACTATGGTGTTTCTCATTGATTTAACGTGGGGAAAAGGCAACTTCTTGTATGTTCATTTGACTTATACAACATTTTTTTCGGTCACCTATTCGTCACCTATTTTCGAAAAAAAATTACCTATTCACCTTTTTTATCTCCAATAGGTACTGTGATGACTGTGCACTTCATAATATTTAAAAAATGGGGTTTTCATACTAAAACTTTTTTCATTCACATAATTCAAAGTTAATGTACGAGGATGGGGTGAAAATTTTTCGACCTGACCTAGAGATGGCGCCAGCAGGTCTAATTTTTAGCTTGTATTCTATAGTACTATATCTCACTAGCTTGTA
>JAUMHM010000078.1:26816095-26827554 GCA_032362435.1 Melikaiella ostensackeni
ATGAACAATAAGGATAAACAAGGAACAAACAACAAGGATGAAAAAGAAATAAACAACAAGGATGAATAAGGAATAAACAGCAAGGATGAACAAGGAACAAACAAAAAGGATGAACAAGGGACAAACCACAAGAATGAACAAAGCATAAACAAGAAGGATAAAAAAGGAACGAACAGCAAGATTAAACAAGGAATAAACAACAAGGTGAACAAGGATTAAATAACAAGGATGAACAAGGAAGAAAAAGCAAAATTGGAGAATGAATGAACAACAAGGATGAACAAGGAATAAACAAGAATAAACAAGAAGAATGAGAAAGGAACATACAGCAAGATTGAAGAAGGAATAAACAACAAGGATGATCAAGGAATAAACAACAAGGATGAACAAGCAACAAGAATAAAGAAGGAACGAAGAACAAGTATGGAGAAGGAATAAACAACAAGGATGAAAAAGCAACAAGGATTAACAAGGAACAAAAAACAAGGATGAATGAGGAACAATCAAAAGGATGGAAGGGAATAAAAAACAAGGGTGAACAAAGAACAAACAACAAGAATGAACAGGGAATAAACATGAAGGATGAACAAGGAATAAACAGCAAGAAAGAAGAAAGAATAAGCAATAAGGATGAAAAAGGAACTATCAACAACAATGGAGAGTGAATAAACAACAAGTATGGAGAAAGAATCAACAACAAGGATGAACAAGAAACAAACTACAAGGATGAAGAAGGAGCAAGCAACAAGGATGAACAGGGAACAAACCACCAGGATGAACAAGGAACAAACAACAATTATGGAAAAGGAATAAACAACAAGGATGAACAAGGAATAAACAAGAATAAACAAGAAGAATGAGAAAGGAACAAACAGTAAGATTGAAGAAGGAATAAACAACAAGGATGATCAAGGAATAAACAACAATGATGAGCAAGGAACAAACAGCAAGAATGGAGAAGGAATAAACAACCAGTACGGAGAAGGAATAAACAAAAAGGATAAACAAAGAATAAACAACAATGATGAAAAAGGAACAAATAACAAGGATGGACAAGAAATAAACAATAAGGATGAACAAGGAACAAAGAGCACGGTTGAACTAGAAACAAACAAAAAAGATAGACATAAAGAAAATTTCTAAGTGAACTAAATAGTCAAGCCAGCTACAGCTACAAAAGGAAGCAAATCCGGTAAAGATTGCATTTCGAAAAAGGCTTTTCAGACATTCTCGAGAAAAACGGCTTTTAAAAAAATTACGCACACCGCGATGCAACTGTCATTCATCTCCTGTTTAGATCAGGCGGTAGCGGTCCGAGTTAGTAATTGGAAAGTCTGGACTCGATTCCTGCTGCCTGCATTTTTTTTCATTCAAATTTTGTTGTTGCAATTGACTATTAAATTTATGTAAATCAAGCGAAATTATTCATTTTCAATCATTCTTTCATATAAAAAAATTGTTTTTTCTTCAATCCTTACCATTTTGAATGAAAAAATAAACAGGAATCGAGCCCAGACTTTCCGATTACAAACTCGAAGCGCTACCGCCTGATCTATGAGAAAGACAGTTACATTGCGGTCCATGTAGCGTGTGAGGATTTTTTTAAAGCCGTTTTTCTTGAGAATGGCTGAAAAGCGCATCTTATTAACTTTAGGATATTACAAGTTTGGTAATGGCCTATTACTGGGAGGAGTATGAATCCAAACAAAATTCCGAAGGGTGTAGATTCCCCTTGTTAAATTAAAATTATGGAATTTTAAAAAGCGTGATGCACAATTTCAAAAGTACTAATTATGTATTGATGATAATCTCACGATCCTCATTTAAGAATTCTGCAATATTAAGCGAAGTTTGGAATTGTTTGATTTTTAATGCTACAAGTTTGAATTCATTAATTTTGAGAATTTCCAATTAGAAATCATATAATTTTCAACGTTTTTAGAATTATTAAACTTTAAAGGCTCACAATATTTAAAATTCTTCAATTTTGAACAGTGAAAATGACTATAATTTTTTTTTTTTTTTGACAGAAATCACATTTTTTTAGTAAAAAAATCTATCCAAACACTTTAGATGTCCCTTGATACAACAGGATATGACACTTATTAATAATATATTTATCATCTTTAAACTAAAGTTTTTTTGCTTTAAAAGTTTTTATTCGAGAATATTTGGTTTGAATTGGATGATAGTTTATGAAACAAAAAATGTTGTCGTTGCGACACATTTACTGAGGGGGAAAGAATGGAGGTAAAAAATAAATTTGACTTTTTTTGAATGAAGGGTTCTTTTTTTACTGAAAGGAAAGCTCAGGTTTTTTTCTTTAAATACCTTTAGGTCAAAAAATTAACATTCTATTATTTATACGTAAAAACAAACATTCAGTAGGTTTTGAGCGGATACTATCTTTTTCAACAATTTATGACTCTTTTAATACCAAAAACAATGTTGTTCTCACTACAGTTCCGATAGGGTTCTTCATGCCCCTGCAGTTGAACATAAGCATCATTAATGACCTGGAAAAATAATTGATGACTCGGAAATGACCGGAAATTTGTTTTTGTTTTTAGAGACCACCCTGAAATATTTTAAATAATATAATGAGAATTTGATTGCTAATATTGTACAATAATTTTTTACTGATAGCCTGAATGATTAAACAATTTTAAATTGAAATCCTCCCGAATCGATAATACTTTCAAATTTAAAAATATTTAAAATCTCAAGACTATTTCACTATTAAGTCTTCCAAAATTAAAAATTCCATATTGAAAGCCTTTAGCCAGTTTAAAATCTAATAATTTTAGATTTAAATATTCTAATTATTTGGTTTCAATGTTAAACGTTCAAAATTGTCTGATTTTTTAAATTCTTTGAAATCGTAGAATATCAAATTGAAAGACTTGATAGCTGCACAATTTTCATTTTAAAGGATTTGTATTTGAACAATATTGAATTAAATGCTTTAAAAATAAATTCAAAACAATGAAAAATTAAGAAAATAATTTGTCAAATTCAATTCTTAAAAATGAGAATATTTTAGAACTAGGCATTGAAAATTGAATTATTTTTTATATGAAAATATTTCAAAGTATTGGACAGTTAACTCAACTTGAAGAGAAAACAATTTCGAATCAAAAGGCTCAAGACTGTGCTTTTTCAAAAATTGGAATTATAGCTATCTTGTTCTACATTCTTTTTTTTTTAATTTTCAATGTAATATCTTAAAATTGTCCGACATTTAGTTGAAGATTGAAAAAATGAATCATTTGAAATTGAAAAATATTTGATAGGAAGTTTTCAATTTTGCATTTTTATTTTAAAGAAGAAGAAAAGTATAATTAACAGTTTGAACATTTTTAATTTTTAAAAGATTTGAATTTACTTAAAATAATTGAAATTTTAACGGGTTTGTGTTCAAAAAAGTATCAATATTACAATTCTTGGTAATTAAAAATATTTTCAGTTTTAAATGAAGTTCGGGTTCGTTTAATTTTCAACGTTCCGTAGTAGAAATTTGTTCATTTTCAATTTTTCCAATTTAAAATGACTTAATTTTGAACGTTTTTTTTTGGAATCATTCAATTTTAAAGGTTTATAATTGAAAGTTTTTCTATTTTCAAGCGTAAAAATGACGATGAATTTATTTCTTGATCTTAGAAAAATAAATGTAATGACAATTTAAAATTCTAGAATTTCAGAAGCTTTGACTTTGGAACATTCAGTTTAGTTTTCAATTTAAAATTGTCAAATTTTAATCACTTCGAATTGAAAATTATTTAAATTTAAAAGTTTTCATTTCTAAATTATTCGATTTCGAAAGCTTTTTATTAGAAATAATATAATTTCAATTGTTTTGAATTTTAGATGATCCAATTTTGAAAATTCTAATCTTAAATTATTCAATTCTGACCGTTTTGAAATTGTCCTATTTTCGAAATTTTTATCTCAAATCATTAGGTTTTGAAATTTTTCAATTCAAAATAAACATTTTTAATTTTGAACGCTTCAAATTAGAAATGATGCAATTTCAATATCTTTCTAACGAAATTCTTCAATTTTCAGAACTTTACTCTGAAATTTTTCAGTTTCGAGAGCTTCTGATTTTTAATTTTTCAATTTCAAACAAAATTTTTTCAAAATCGTACTTCATGTAAAATTGTTTGATTTGGAACGTTTTCAATTCAAAATCGTTCTATATATATTTTTTAAATTTCAAGCACTTTCAGTTCTAAATTATTAATTGGAGCGTGCTCTACAACAATACGTTATGCGCCATTTATCATAAGGTTTATCTAATTTGTGAATATAGGTACAAAATGACCCTTGTGGCAACTGGCGTATAGTGCACTATTGTAGAGTTCGCTTCAATTTTTGTTTCAAACCTTTTTTCAATTCTCAATATTTAAAAATTTGTTCAATATTTAAATTAAGAAATTTTTCAGGTTTGAAAGTTTTAATTTTTCAATTTTAATGACTTGGAAAAATGTTTGCCAATCGACAAATGACCAGAAATTCCTTTTTGTTTTTAGAGGCAACTACGAAATATTTCAGATTCATATTGAAAATTCGACTGCAAATAAGAAACTTCTCGCGCACGAATCAAGATTGATTTGTTAATGAAATTGTACGAATTTAACAACATTGGAATCTTTCAAATTTTCATGGTAAATATAACATTTCGTTTTATTTTGTGTATAATTTGTTTTGACGGACTTAGTTTGCTTTTTATAAAATCGTAACTAATTTGAAAAATGAAGAAACTAGATTTCTTAAAGATCGAAATAAAATATATTTTCTTATGAAAATTTTCTGTGTACTGAAAAAGAACACCCATAAAGTTCACAATTGAAAAATAGATTTTGAGACTACCTGTTTTTTCAACTCATTAGGGACACATGTACAATAAATATACACAACAGGAAGAAAAAAGAGGGAGAAAAAAGAAAGAGTCAACCAAAACTATCCTCACACTCTTTCTTTTTTCTGTCTTTTTTATACTACTGGAGACCAACTTGTTTCGAAGCCAATTTAGACTTCCTCATCAGGGGTAATTTATAGGATATCTACAGTTAATAATAAATAATGAAACATATAATAATTGTGTATATGTGCATGGCAGCTTTTCTTTGTAACTAAATTCAAACATATTTATTAAATTTATTGATATTCTCATTTAAAGTTACTTTGTTATCTTTTTTTTTTTGTTGAAGTCAAAACATATTTTCTTATTAATATGAAATATCTGTTTCGGAAAAACTATGAAACTTGCATTCTTTCAATAATATCTTCTATAATGCATCCAATATAAGTTTTCACTAACTGAATGAATTCATGTGATACTACTATACAGGACTTTCAGCAATATCTTTCATAAAATCACATTCCGCCAAAATTTTTCTTTATCATTTATACTGAAAATTATATAAGAAAAAACATGAAAATGAGAAAAGATAAAAGAATAATTTTTAAGTGTAACTTCCTGCGTATAATATCCAAAATTTCGCAATCCAAAGTTCGGCAAATACTTCACCACAACACTAATTGAGCAAAAATTTCAATTATTTTTCAAAAATGTTTGTAAAATTTGTTTTACCTTATTTTTCTTCTTTATGATAGAAACATAAATCAACTTTTTTAATATAAAATTTTTTTAAATAATAATAAAAATTCTTCACACGGGAAGAAATTCAGATGAAAAACGGACCTCACTGAAGGAGAACATTTCTACGACTGACTCAACTCAAAGTCTATTTTTGAAATGTGAACTTTTTCAGTGTTCTTTTTCAGTACACAAAAAATTTTCATCAGAAGATAGATTTTATTTCGATCTTAAAGAAATTTTAAGAGAGAGACATTAAACAAAGATTAGTTGCAATCTGCAGGGTTGCCTATGAATACTTAAGATTTCTTTTAATTGAGTTTGTTAATGATTAACTCAATTTACCAAAAGATAACTATTTTACTTAAATATATTTTTAAAGTTTGAGAACGTTAGTAATTTTTTAGAAATTTGTTATTGGTTTGGATTATTACCTTTTTCTTTTTGAAAAATGGAAAAATCTGAATAGATTGGTTCTAAATCAACCCACAGAAGAAACTACAATTTGAAGAATTATTTTTGCTATAAGGAAGATTGATATCAGAAATTAAGGAAGCGTTACTTTTCGTTTGAGCTGGTCGCCCACGCCCTGATGAAATCATGAAATTTATATCAGGCTCTCGTCTTTTCAGTGTCGGCCACTTGCCGGACGAGACAATTTGTCCAATCAGAAAGGTGGTTAAATACGTACGTGCACGTAACAAGTCGCGTAAATAATCACTAAATTGATCTATTCATCCGCCCAAGAGCTTCTTCTGTTCGAGAGCTCTTCTCTCGAAAATCATTCTTTATCTTTTTCAAATCAATCGCTTTCTTCCCACGACAATTCTCTTTTTGGTCAGATGTTTACCTTTCTGATAAAAAGGAAACAAATCTAAAGATTTGATCAAAGAAAAATTTTAAAAGACGGCTAATTACACAGGCACACAAACAGTGTTATGTGCTGTAAATGTTTTTGGGGTCGCTGAATCCAAACCTGGTGTCAGATTTGCTCCATTAGGTCAGGTTATTGAGAAAATCAGACTTTTTGGCCATTTTTTAACAACGTGGGATGCGAACCAGACGTTGTAGAAACTTCTAGCAGTGTTGAGATAGGCCACGAAAATAATTTTTTAAATATAATTACCCTAAAGTAAAAGGTGCAACCTTTAATTTGAGCCCTGTCAGAAATTTCTAGAACGACTCCCGGTAAGAAGAGAAGAATAGAGAAAAATTAGTATTTTCAGATTTAAATGAAAGAGGGAGAATTATTAAATTTTTTTGAATGTACTAATTTTCCATCGGGAGAAGTGCCCAACGAAATAATAGGTTTATCTCCGAAACCATTTTTTTCTATTTCCTTAACGATTGCCACTTGTGTTGTATTCCATGCGGACGAACATATTTTCCACTTTTTAAATTCCTCTTCATCCGAGCAGTAGACACACCTCTCATGTTTATTTTTAATTTCATACTTACATGCTGTATTTTCGATCAATTTAATTCTCTCTAATCTGTGCACAAAATATGTGCACTTACGTGGTTTCTATTCCTTCTTGTGGAATATAAGTTTAGAAATTTCAATTTTTTTATCATGGTTATTTTTAATTCCATACTTACATGCTGTATTTTCGATTAATTTAATTCCTTATAATCTGTCCACAAAACATGTGCACTTACATAGTTTCTGTTCCTTCTTGTGGAATATGAGTTTGGATATTTCAATTTTTTTGTCTACCATAACAGTGGAGTAATTTTAAATATAATATGTATCTTCGAATTGATCTCGATCGGACTGATAGGTGAGTTAGGTATTATTTATATAATGTTATTTATGATATCATTGGAACATTATAATCTGTAATGCAATACTTTTAAAGATACTGAAAATTCTATGACTGATTTAGCGTAAGCACGTATATTGAAAAAATGTTCATATCGTTTAAGGCCATGTGAGCGTAACCTCAAAAAATTGTTTTCACATTTTTTTTAAACCAACTTACGTTCACACGAAACGCAATATCGAGTTGAAAATTTCGAAAACTGAATAAAAATCACTAAGGAACGTTTGTCTGGTCCTAAGTTTTTATAATTATAAAAAAAGTATTTTTTGCTTTGTTTGGTTAAAAATTTTAGAATTTTTTTGAAAATTCAACTGTTCTGTTGAAAATTGAACTATGTGGTTGAAAATGAACTCTTTTGTTGAAAATTCATATTTTCAGGTTGAAAATTCAACTGCTTTGTAGGAAATTCATCTTTTTGGCATAAAACTTCAACAATTTGGTTGAAATTGTTCTTCTTTCTTGATTAAAAAATTTTTCTTCGTTGAAAGTTCAACTTTTTTGTTAAATTCCGTCTTTTTGTTTTGAAAATTCATCTGTTTTGGTTAAAAGTCTTAATACTTGGTCTTATTATAAAAAATTGAATTATTTGTTCAGAAATTAACTTCTTTGTTGAAAATTAAACTGCTTTGTAGAAAATTCGTCTTTTGGGCTTGAAATTTCAACAATTTGATTGAAATTTTTTTCTTTCTTGGCAGAAAAATCCTTCTTGATTGAAAATTAAACTCTTTTCTTGAATTTCGTTTTTCTGGTTTGAAAACTCATCTCTTTTGGTCGAAAATCAAATTATTTTTTGAGAATTTAACTATTTTGTTGGAAATTTAACAATTTTATGAAAAGTCATCCTTTTTAGTTGAAAGTTAGTCTTTATATTTTCTTTTTCAGAAAGATAATTTTTTTAGTTCCATAAAGCATTTCGAAGCCTGGTGACGGAATTTTTTTTTTTCAATAAACGATTATAATTTCAAGAAATATCCATGCTGAAGGAAAGAAAAAAATTATTACTATACTAAAACACTACGCTAAAGTTTTAACTAAAA
This sequence comes from Melikaiella ostensackeni, assembly GCA_032362435.1. Lineage (NCBI taxonomy): Eukaryota > Metazoa > Arthropoda > Insecta > Hymenoptera > Cynipidae > Melikaiella > Melikaiella ostensackeni. Next base: position 26,824,558 of record JAUMHM010000078.1, read on the forward strand.
TTTAAATTAAATTTTTTTCATCACTATATTAAAAAATGAGAATACGAACAAATCTTTTTAACACAACATGTATTTGATTTTTGACAATTTTTCATGCAATGAACCCATTTTTGGAGAAACGTTGGTTATCTAGTTCTGTACTACCACCCTTTCTATTTCTCCCAGTCCTTTGTTAAAAATACAAAACTGCGCCTGCTTTTTAAAATTTTCAAAAATATTTTCGATTTTTTTTACAGGACACACTGAGCACTTCACGTTTGAAAATTCGAAAACTGAAGTAACGACGATCGCCCTCAGTTTTTATTCGGGTTTATTTGCTTATAACGGGTGGAATTATTTGAACTTCATTATCGAAGAATTGAAGGATCCAGTCAGGTAAGGAAGGATTTATATTTTAAAAAACGTTCATTCTGTGCAATTTATATTTTTTTAATAATCTGTGATCATCGGGTTTTATAATTTAAAAATAAAATTAGACGTTTCATTCATCAGAAACGTTCAACTTCATATAATCTGGCTGAAACAGATAACATTTAAAAAACAAACAATTAAACACACGCTTTTTGCCAAAATTAGGATTATAAGCTAAAAGTAAATAAAAATTTCTTTTTCGCAAATTTTTAAGGTTCGAAAACAAAATATTCATGTTTTTGACATTCTAATGAAAAATTGTTGAATTCTAAACGTGTATAGTTATTAATGACTCTAAAAAATTTTTTAAAATCAAAATATTGAAGTTTTTCACTTTTATGAATCTCAGATTAAAAATATTCACATTTTTTCAAACGCTGAAAATTTAAAATTTTTCAATAAGGATGATTTTAATTTGAAATTATTTCTCTTTTAAAGGTCGAAGTGTCTAGCAGGGTGGGCCGAAAATCAAAGAAGCATAACTTTTGTTTAAGTTATAATTTTTTGAAAATGAGAAAAAATGACATTTTTCAAGATTTGGTTAATTTTTATTAAAATTAAAAATAATAGTTTTATGGATGACATGCTTTTAGTTTGTACTGGCGAAGCAATCTATAATTTCATAAGACCTAGAAAAAGTTTCTCCTTAGAATTTAAAGCTGTTAAAAAAAGTAATTAAAAAAGTTTACATTCGAAGTCTCAAATGAAAAAAGGAATCATTTCAGAGTCTTACTTTCGCTTCTGGTTCGATCGGCAAGAATCCTTATTATTCTTGCTCTTTTTCAAAAATTCTAACTTGAAAAAAGTTATATTTTTTAATTATAATTTCTTATTAGCATATAATACCATTTTTGATTCCAAAAAGTCATTAGAGCTTTTTATTTGTAATAACACGTAGCAACTTTTCAGCAGTATCCATTTTCCATTTTCCAAAATTTTATGTTATCGGCCCCAACCCTAGTGTCTAGGCTCACCGAAAATATTTCTCTGTCCTACGCTCACCGAAATTCGGTAAAACTAGCCGTCCTTTCCGAGTTTCCCTGGGCTCACTATAAATATTTATTCTACACTCACCGAATTTCGGTGAACCTAGACACAGCCTTAAGGTCACGCTACATTTACCCGATTCCTACCTTACCAACATTTTTTTGCAACAACTCAGTACTCACGTCCACACGAATTAAGATATCGAGTTGAAAATCTAAAAATTATATGAAAGGCACTAAGGAACGTTTGTATGGTCCTAAATTTCTCGAAATCCAAACAAAATTTTCCAAAAATTTTCCAAAATTAAATTTTTTTATAGTTTCAGGAATTTAGAACTATACAAACGTTTCTTAGTGTCTTCTAACTAATTTCCGAAAATTTCACCTCCATATCACAATTCGTATGGACGTAAGGTGTTGCGAAAAAATATGACGGTAAAGTAGGAATCGGTTAAGTATAGCATGGCCTTAATAGGTAGCATTTAAAATTGTTCTAATTTGAAGACTTTAAATTAAAATGGTTCATTTTCAGATGCCTAATTTTTTATGATTGTTCCCTATTAATCACTCTATGTCCAAAGTTGATGATTTCGAAACGTTTCAGAGTGAAAATAATTTAATTTTGAAAATTTCCAAGTTAAAAGTGATACATTCTTTGATCAAATAGACAATTATTTGAATATTAACTCAGCCAACTTCATTTCTTAAATTTCGGCAGAGAATATGTTTTATTTTTAATTTTATTTAGTACAATATGAAAATTTCTCTTTTTAGTATTACTATTACATTAAAATTGTTCTTTTTCAAATTACTAATTTTTTTAAGATTGTTCCCTAAAATCACTCTATGTTCAAAATTGATGGTTTCGATACTTTTCACAGTTAGAATAATTTAATTTTGAAAATTTCCAAGTTACAAGTGATACATTCTTTGATAAAATAGACAATTATTTGAATATTAACTCAGCCAATTTCATTTCCTAAATTTTGGCAGAGAATATGTTTTTTTTTTAAATTTTATTAAGTATAATATAAAAATTTCTCTTTTTAGTATTACTGTTATATTGAAATTGTTCATTTTCATATGTCTATTTTTTTAAGATTGTTCCCTATTAATCACTCTATGTTCAAAATTGATGGTTTGGATACTTTTCCGAGTTAAAATAATTTAATTTTGAAAGTTTTTAAGTTACAAGTGATACATTCTTTGATCAATTAGACAATTATTTGAATATTAACTCAGCCAACTTCATTTCTTAAATTTCGGCAGAGAATATGTTTTTTTTTCAACTTCATTTAGTATAGTATGAAAATTTCTCTTTGTAGTATTACTATTATATTAAAATTGATCATTTTCAAATATCGAATTTCTTTATGACTGTTCCCTATCAATCACTTTATGTTCAAAATTGATGATTTCGATACGTTTCAGAGTTAAAATAATTTAATTTTGAAAATTTCCAAGTTAAAAGTGCTACATACTTTGCTTAAACAGACAATTATTTGATTACACAGGCCGACAAGATTTCAGAACCAGAAACCAGAGTATACTTTTCCAAAGGTTTTTGGTGCGCTGAACAAGAATCTGGCCTCAGAATTGC
>JAUMHM010000078.1:26848299-26864197 GCA_032362435.1 Melikaiella ostensackeni
TTTGAAACAATTTAATTTGTATTCAATTTCACCTGACCCTAAAGCCAATAACGAACATCAACACTCCTCACGAATTTCATTATTATACAATTATTCATAACAAAATTTTTAAATTAACTTAATTGTGATTTTTAGAATTCTCGGAGGGCATTTTGTGCAGGTGCTGCAATCGTTGAAAAAAATAATGATTTCCTCTCGAAAAATGCGTCGTATCGTGAATTAGAAGGAACAGAGATTCGAACTGACCTTTAATGCATTGATTTGATAAACATCCATGAACTTTACACTCCTTATCTTTTATATTGTCAGCATTCGGTGTGCATTTTTCAAGAAATTGCAGTTTCTGTACGAACAAATAATAATCGAATTACCAGAGATGGAATTTATCGCCACTGAAATATTTCAAGGATAATCTATATTTGCATAAACATCACAGAAATATTAAAGTATCGATGATGGTCTCTTCGATGTGTAAAGTTTTTCAAGTTTTGGTGCATTTTTTTCTATTATTTGCATATCGAGTTTAAATTTCAGACGTCTAGTCTGGCAAATTTTCATTTTTGATTTTTTGTTAGTTTTCTCCGATACTTTTTTTTTCAAATATATCCGGCAACATTTCCTATGCATTTTTAAGAGGTCTAGGCGATCAAAAATTATTTGTAAGCAAAAAAAACATTTTTTTTTCTTCAAAAGATGTTAATTTCCATAAAAAAAGCGAACAAGTTTCATATTCCTGACTATAGGTTATCGAAAACTATAGCCCCAAGGAGTCAGATAAAAATTACATATAAATAAATTTTTGACTTGCGGAAGACCAACTAAACCTCTATCTCTATTTTTAAACCTGAAAATTAAATTTTTGTAATAGAACCGATCAAGTTTAATGTTTCCAGCCTTCGGTTATCGAAAACTATTTTCCAAGGGAGTCAAATAAAAAGTATCACCGTAATTAGAGAAAACTAAACGTGTATCTCCGTTTTCGAACCCAGAAATTAAATTTTATAATAGAACTGTACGGTGGTCTTCTGCAAGTCGAAAAATTTTTCTATAATTTTTATCTGACTCCTTGGAGCCATAGTTTTCGATAGCCCAAGGCTAGAAATGTGAAATTTGTTCGGTTCTAGTATAAAATTTAATTTCTAGGTTCGAAAAAAGAGATTCACGGTTAGTTTTCTCTAATTACGGTGGTCTTCCGCAAGTCAAAAATTTTATTTATAATTTTTATCTCACTCCTTGGGTCAATAGTTTTCGATAACCGAAGGCCAAAAATGTTAACCTATTTCGCTGTTCTTAAGGAAATTAACACCTTTTGAAAATAATTGGAAATGTTGCTGGATACATTTTTGAATATTTTTATTGCAAAAACAAACAGAAAGTTATAAAAGTTCGTCAGACTAGACGTCCGAAACTTCAACCCAATTATTCGCCTCGTGTGCTTCTATAAAAATTATTTAAAAATTTTAAGCATGGAAGAACGTTTGGAATACGTGTTTAGAATTAATTCTTAATAGATTAGACGACAACTGGTACTGGCAACATTCCTCTTTACAAAATCGCATTTTTTCTTGACTTTTGTTAAAAAAAGACGGAATCTGTGCGTTGGAATATATTATTTGAAATTGATTTAAAAATTTCAAGTTGATTTCTCAAGACTTAGTTTTTTAATTAAAGAGTCGATTTTTAGACTTATTTGTAGCAGAGAATTCTGAAGATAGTTCCAATCGAGCTGGCAGGAGTGCCAATTCGAAACACATATCCATAATTAGATCTCTTGACCAAAAATCATTACAGGGTGTTCTACCACGCATGATCTCAATTCTAGAAGCTGAATCACCTTTCCCGTACTTTATTTCCCTGTCGATACTTCCAATCTTCATCAACGAGTTCTGAAAAAAATTTGAATCAGAGATAAAGTTAAATAATACACTTAAAAGCTATAAAATTAAAAAGGTTCAGATTTGTCCTTCAGAAAAAAAGGAGATAATTCAAATCAAAGAATTGGAAATCAATATGAATTGAAGATTAAAACCATAATCACGGTGGGGCTGAACCAACTTTAAATGCATATGAGATTTTCCGACTGACTATGGTAGTTTATAATCCCACGGAAATTTTAAGACCACAAACTAAAAAATTCATCTGTCCCTTTTTGAGAAAACTCGTTTTTTAAGTTTATTTTTAAAAAAAAGTAACTAGATAAAACTTATCAATATTTGAAACTTCAATTTATGACTTTATTGATGAACTTTTAAAATCAATAAGAAAATCTTTTTTTTCTTACAATAGTTAATAAAATAGATAATATTTATCATCAGCTGTGATGTTCATTTATTATTTTCCTTTCTAGTATACTTTTTCTATTAACATTTTGAAAAAATGATGAAAATTGTAAGAAATTATGATTTAATTCGTGGTAAATTGTGCTTATTATGTTTTGAAAAGGCAAATCCAAGTGTGAAGCAGAAATTCAGGATATTTTCAAACCCAAGCATAATTTACCACGATTTTCATTGCAGTTTGATGCATTTTTTGTCACTTTGTAAAACTTTCGACAGAAAAATTACATTAAAAATGACAGTCACAATTAATAAACATTACAGTTGTTAATAAATATCATGCACTTTACTGACTATTGCATAAATGAAAATATTTTGTTGATAAATTTGAAAAGTTCGTCAATAAAATCGTAAATTGAAGTTTCAAATATTGATCAATCCTATCTGAAAAATAATTTTATGTATTTAATACCTTGTATCAAATTTTTGGAGTTTAAAAGTGCATAATTTATAATTTAATGAAAATTATTATGTCTTTAGATTTCTGCTAATTACTTTTTTGTAATAAACACAAGAATCGACTTTCTTCAAAAAGGGTCAGATAGATTTTTTTATTTTTGATGTCAAAATGTCCGTTGGATTATAAACTACCACAATCGGTTGAATATTCCCATAGGCAAGGACCTTGCAATTAAAGTTGGTTGAACCCCACCGTTTAATTTTACAAAAAAAAATAATACTCGTTTGATCGAAGGTTTTCCTATAGATCGAAATGAATGTTAAAAAACGAAAAAACAAATAAGAAAAATATTAAAGCAGACTAAGGAACTATGATAAGAAGCTCTTTAATGAGTAAATAGATTATCACGTGACAATAAGGCATCGACTGACAATGAATAACGAGAAAGAAGACACTAAAACGGTAGAATGCATTTGATATGATTACATTATTTTTATTAGATTCGATCTCTACTGTATTGCTGTGTGTAATCAATATGTGAATTCTGTATTCCGTGATTGAGTGAACACGAGTTGCGTGTGTTATTCTGTAAATTTAATGTCTTCGATTGATTGAAAAGCGGTACAGGTGGCTTAGGATCTGAATGAAAGGAAAACAGTATCAGAATAAGCGAACTGTGACAATACATAAATATATGTATAAAAATAACTGATTATTTTCTACTTTCCGATCCCTTTTCATACCTTTAATTTCAAAAGCAAAACATGGTACTGTGATTAAAAATCACAGTACCCATCAATCACAGTAAAAATCCCCTTTTCCTCCCTTTACCCCTAATATTTCAAAATATTTCACAAAGGTTTTAAGAGAATTCACAAAGATTTAACAAAGTCACTCTGGAAATTTTTCCATGAACTTTTATCGAGGTTCTTGTGGTTCGGAGTCCACCTAAAGCTGTAGGTACCCCCATCATGCACTTGGCTGCAACCCAGCCTTGGATGGTGGGGTGAAAATTATACTAGACTGCCCAATGTGTCAAATTACACAAATTACTCTCATCAGATCGCTTGATTGCATTACAAAAATGCGTCCGTGACTGAAGATATAAATCAGGATAGTCTCCTGCTGAATATTCAGGTTGGTACAAATGTCTATCTCAAAAAGTGCCTTCGACATATTCAACATTTCGATATTTCAAATATTTCAATGCTTCAAAAGTGATCAAAGATTTCAAGAGAAGTCACCAATGTATTAGAGATTTCGAAAGATTTAAAATATTTTACAAAGATTTCAAAATATTTCAAGAAAAATTCAAAGATTTAAAGATTTCAGAAATATTTCACTAAAATTTCAAAGGATTTCAAAATATTTTAAAGATTTCAAAATATTTCACAAACATTAAAAAGATACCAAAATATTCCAAGAGGTTTCAAAGATTTCAAGAGAATTCACATAAACATTTCAAAGACTTCACAAAGATTTCAAAGATCTCAAAATATTTCAAAACATTATAAAGATTCCGCAATGATTTAAAAATTTCACAAAGATTAAAAAAATGTAATAGTTTCACAAATATTTCAAAGATTTCAAAAACTCTACGGATTGTAGATCAAGAAAGTAGTAAACATTCGATGACTTTAGATTGTAAAAACAAAGTTTTTGAAACAGAAAATAATATGCAAAAAAGTAGCGTATTAGAACCCTGAAAAAGTATAATTTATTTAGAGCTGATTGTTTTATGGCTGGATATTACATGTTAGCAAACTGCATATTTGAAAAAATCTCATTTTCATAATTTTGTTATTTTCGTGAATAACAATTTTTTTAATTTTCCGTTTTTAATAATAAGTGGGAGATTTTTCAAATAGTCATTTTTGTGTATTTTTTTTCAAATTATATCTTTCTAGCTGACTTAGAAATCTTTTTATGGGTATCTCGTATCTCGTACAGATCTTACGGGTATCTCGTAAATTGCACGAAATTGTCCTCTAACTAACATTGGTTTCTTTTCTTAGCAACTTTTCCACGTACTATATAATAGTCACATTTGTGTTAAAAAAATGGTTTTAGCTGACTTTAAAAAATTCGTTGAAAACCTCAGAACTTTCTACTGATAAAAATATATCAGAAAAAAATTCAGGAAGATTAAAGATTGAAAATGAATAAACGAGATACGCTCAACTCTCGATTTATTTGCCCTTGGTTTATTGTCTTCCGAGAATTCAGCCGGCTACGCATTCGTGGATAAGGGGTTTCGGGGGTTTCATTATTAAAAAAGGTTCATCCTTTATGATAATAAAAATCTACATTTGTACAAAATACAGTTAATTAATGTTATGTATTCCTACTGGAAATGGTTTATACGGCCCTGACTTGTTTACATCGTAGAAATCCTTGGAACGCAGTCACGGTCATCGAGGCAATGCCCGATACTTAAACTAAATTGAGAGTTGAGTGTAATTGAAAAATGCTCACATTTCAAATTTTTTACAATGCACTTTCATCAGAAGACAGATTTTGATTCCTTGTTCTTGTCAATTTTTTCTAGTACTGAACCCTGAGTTGTTCAAAGTAAAAATACTTTGAACTCACAAAAAAATTGACAAGAATAAGGAATCAAAACCTGTCAACTGATAAAAATGCATTTTAAAATATTTTAAATATGAGCATTTTTCAATTATATTGTTCATCTATTTTCAATCTCTGATCTTCCTGAATTTTTTTCTGATGTATTTTTATCAGTAGAAAGTACTGAGGTTTTCGATAAAATTTTCAAAGCTAGCTAAACAATTCTTTTTAAACACAAAAATGACTATTATATAGTATGTAAAAAAGTTGCTAAAAAAAGGCGCTAATGTTAGTTTGAGGACAGTTTCGTGCAATTTGGGAGATACTCATAAAATATAAACAGTGTTTAATAATAAATTAAATTCCCTTTTGGTTCCTTTTTCTCGAAAAAATACCCTTTTTTATCTAAAATTGGACTTATGAATCGCTGTAATCCCTGATAATGCTTAAGTCTAATTAACTTATTGTACAGAAAAAAAGAAGACCTTCTTGCGTATAAAAGAGCGTGGTTTATAATTTATTTTTCAATACAAAGACATGAGAGACCAAACGTTGATATTTAATTTGCCAAATAACATACATTTTCTGTCACTTCTCGTAAGATTCGAGGATACTACGGTCGTTTGGATTCAAGAGGTACAATTTTACTTTTCCTTAATATATAATTCGTCGGGTTTTGTTCCCAAAAATAATACAACGTTTAAAAATAAAGTTCAGATTAACTTGACATTTGAGCTTTTTCATCGTCTTTACGCACCTCAGCCCCTAAAATTGTGCACGATCTCGATTCTCAAAGCATCTTATTTATAAATTCAAAAATTCCCTGAGGAGTTTAACTAAAATAAAAGTGACTCGAACTTTGAAAATAAAGTCCAAATACTGTTCGAAGTTTAAAATAATTTGGGTGATGCTGCACCTTTTTTCAACGAAAAATACATGTTGAAATAGGGACTGAGACCGTGTCGCCAGTCGATTCGCTGCGATATAAAAATTATTTCAATAACTAATATTTTGTCCAATAAGCTCCTCTAATTTGTGAACTATTTTTTTTCCTATATATTGAAGTACATTGATCGAATTGAATACAATGATGAACACACGTCGTGTATCATTGTGCAATTATCTAGACTTAACTACCGTAAATTTAGATAGCGATTTAAATTTTAAATATAGAAAAATTTCACTACTTTGAGGAACACGCGAATCGTGAGACGAGACGGCTTCTTCGCTCCTTTTCGAAACTAATTTCGCGCACCATCCATTAGAATAAAATAAAATAAATTTAAATTACTATATTTATAGCTTATAACTAAACATGTACATTACGTTCTTAATCTTAAATACTTATCGCAAGTGGAGGAGCTTTTGTCGAACGATACTTCCATCAAGAAATAATTTCAATTTCAAGCACGAAGATTCATGGTAATATTTCCCATTTTAAGGCATCGCATCTGAAATTAATTTGAAAAAATAATTTTCACATTAGAAGACCCTGGACACTCGATGCCTTATTTTAAATCCTGATTAAATTACAATATTGAGAGAGCCCCTCCACGTTAGTCGAAAATTCAATTTGTTAATGCCGTATAATACATTTTCCTATAATGGCCAAATTGACGTTGTTTCAGCATAAGCTCGAAACTCGATACAAAACTAGGAAATCGACTCGCTTGACAATATTAACGAGGTACAAGTTGCTTTCAAAGGCCAGCAATCAGACATTTGTCGCTCGTCAATTTCCCAACATTTCAACGTCAATCTGTTGTACTAATTTTCACTTTACATCATTCACGATAATTATTTTGTAAAGTGTCCTGACTTTTGGGGTGGCTATGTTACAGTCAATATCGGAAGTCAGTCTTTGTCGACAATATCTAGTCAATGCCGACAATGCCCGCTGGCATCGGTCATTGTCGGCAATGGCTGGACAATGTCTATCCCAGAAACTAAAAGTCTAAAATTTCTAACACTGACCGGTCATTGGCGACAATGCCCGAAGACCAGCAATCAATGTAACCTTGCTTCAGTTCTTCAAAGTTAGGGGGCAATTAGGGCAATTTTTGATTAGGAAAGGCAGGTGCCTAACTGGCGGCAAGAAACTATGATGTATTATTGGTCAGGTACGTAAAGGTTTTGAAGTAAAAAATTCATTAAGTTATCAGTATTGTACGTTCGTGCCTTGTGAAGTGAAATGTAGAAACTCTGATGAATGGAAGCAGTGACATTGACTGCTGGTCTTTGGGCATTGTCGACAATGACCGGTCAATGTTGGAAATTAAAAATTTTAGTTTCAGAGATAGACGTTGTTGACAATGACCAATGCCAGTGAGCACTGTTGACAAATACAAGGCATTGTCGACAATGACTGATTTCCGAGCTATACATTATGACGGAAGTCTTACGTGTATACCGTACAAGTATGAGCGAATGCGCAAAAGCGCAGAATTCGAACGCTTTCGTTCTTTTTTTTTTCAATTAATTAATTACTCAATCAATTACATTTATTTTCGCGGGAGACACGAGCCTCATGCATCGAACATGTGTATTATATTAAACTGGCCACGGATATCGGAGACAATTGAAAGATCACACTCGTGAAGATGGTTGGCCACAGCGGCCGTAAAAAAATAAAAATTTCGTCCAAATACTTTTTAACAAAAAGTATTTAGTCTGCGGGACGTTCTATTATTATATTATATTTATAATATTATATTATAACCGAAATATCCAACCGAAATAGTGCCAACTTTAAGCCATTTGTCTAAACGATTTAAGATTTTCAAACAAACAAATCAAAATTCTCTGATGAAAATCTATACGATATTAAGTTGGAAAAGAGTTAAATTACAAATTACAAACGCAAATGATTTCCTTTTTCCGACTTAATTTCGATTTATTCATTACTTTTTACAACACATTTAAATTTTAAAGCCCTATGTCGAGATTTAAACATAACACAAAACAATAATTTAACTTGGAAAGCCTAAAAATTGAACAGTTAGAATTTCACGCGTTTAAATTTCAACAATCTGAAATTTGCACCAGTCGCAATTAAACATATTAAATTTGACAAATTTTCAAAATAAGCAATTAGAACGTTTTTCAAGTTGGAAGATATATTTTTTTGGCTCTCATTAGTCAACTTCATTTCTTTGCCTTTCAGCAGAACATTTTTTAGTGTTTTTTTAAAAATTTGGTTCTATTCAATTTGGATTTTTCGATTAAAATTTTATTTTGTTCACCGTTTCTGATAGATGAAAATCTCGATACTAGTATCTCAAGCTCCTAAGATTTTTTCATACTAACGCTGTTTACGAAAGATGCTATATTTTTGTAAAGCGTCGGTAGAAAAAAATTACTGCATCGCACACTTTCAGTTTCTTTAGAAATTTGTAAATAAATGGCAGCAAGGAATTTATTTGATCGGAGCTCTGTGTGAGAAGTGAAGGGAACTTTTTTCGCGTTTTTCGTAAGTATGGCAATTTTAGGGTGACCAACTCAAATCAGTTTAATGAAAATAAAACTGATTTCGAGTCTCACCTTGATTAAAAAATTCATATCCTGACGCCAACCATTATAAAAATACCACTGAATATCGTCAAGATTAAACCAGATCTATCAAAAAGTTCCGTTTATATTAGAAGAGTACGAGAATAAAAATATTGAATCTAGGAAGGTAAAGTTAAAATATTGTTCCAAAATATCACGGAAATGCGCGTTAAAGGAAAGAGTATGAATACATATTGTGCCAATTCATACGTAGTTGTACCATTTGTGCTATTCGTAGTAGAATGAATTGGATTGGTTTAGAGAAGTTGTAACTTTCAGAGATTCTTAGCAGCTTGCCTTTTCAGCAAATCGTCCAGAGGAACTTCTCATTGACTCAAGTCCAATTTCTCTTCTCCCCAGAAATCGACTTGACCCACGTACACGCCCCAAACTTCTTGTCTTTTCACAGAAAGTACTTTTTTGTCCAACCTACACCGAAAGTATGCTTTTTTGTGCATGTAAAGGGTGCACACAGTGGCTTTTTCCGCCAGGATACGTAGCGGGCGCAAATTAGCTTTTTTCGCCTGCTTCTTTAGTCCCGGACGGAAAATGCTACTTTGCGACCGCTTTACATGCCTTCAAAGGCAAACTTTAGATGCAGGTTATGGATAAAAAATATCGTGTGTCTTCTAGTCACTAACTAAGCGTATGCGAATGATCTAGGAACGATTTCCTAACAATGTATGTATTTCCAGACTACACCCTAGGACTAAACTTCGTTTTGTTTCGCCGGGCACTGCCGACGTGACTATTTTGTGCTCAGATCTTTGATTTCATTGAGTATGAAGTAAACGCCACGGTGTTGTAACCCGATGTGAGATGAAATTTCAAGGGTACATTCAGCCTTACATTGAGAAAATCAATAAGATACCAGAAACTTAAAAAAAGCAGGGTGGCCGGAAGTCAAGGAAAACCAGGAAATCAAGGAAAAGTCAGGGAATTTCGTTGGTCAGGGAAAGTCAGGGATTTGAAAAAAAATGCAAAAGTCCGGGAATTTCTGTAAGAATCACTTTAAGTATGGTAACTGTCAGATTTCATGTAATTTCACGGGACTGCATAAAATTTTCAAGGATTTCAAGAATTTATTCACAAAAATTGACGGATTTCGTAGGACTTCAAAGACTTTCAAATATTTCAAGATATTTCCAAAGATTTTTAAGGATATTAAAGATTTTAGGATATTTCAAAAATTTCAAAGAATTTTCAAGAGCTTTAAAAAGTTTCAAGGGATTTCAAAAGATTTTAACGAATGTGAAATATCCTGGGTTATTTTTAATAGATTTCAATAGCTTGAAGCGATTCCAAAGGATTTGAGATATCTCAGGGTACTTTTAATAGGCTTCAATAATTTGAAGTGATTCCAACGGGTTTTAAAGATTTCAGGGTATTTTAAACATTCCAAGAAATTTTCAGTTGATTTCAGTAATTTAATGGGGTTTCGAAGGATTTGAAATTGAAAGATTGAATAAAAGATTTAAAAGATTCTAAGTAATTTTCAAGAGATTAAAAAAATTTCAAGGGATTTAACAAAATTTTCAAGCGGTTGTAAAGAATTTTCTAGAATTTTGGAGGTTATGGAACGATTTTACAGGACCTATAAGGCTTTAAGATATTTTAAATGACTCTAAGGGATTTTAAAAGCTCTAAAGGTATTTTAATAAATTTTTCAGGACTTTTTGGGTTAGAAATTAGTCACTTTTGGTTACTTTTACACTCGTTTCAAGTAAATTAGGCTGTGGCAGCCCTGAGAATAATAAACTAAAAATTAGAATTTTGGTCTTTAAATATTAATGCTTAGGAAAAATGAAAAATTAGTCAGGGAAAAGTAAGGAAATTTTGAAAATGGAGTTTTGAGGCCACCCTGAGAAAGGAGTTTCTTCGCGAAAAATTTGAAACGAGACTAAAAGAAAGGACTCCTGACAATACAAAGGATTCCTGTAATTTCGTAAATTAAGTTTCATTGCCTCAGCCCTATTTACATTTACTCTGTCATCCTCCCTCGAGGTAATCGAGGCTCGAAATTCATTTTTCAAAGTGATTGTACCTCGTGCGAACGTTCGCAATTCTTGAAATAAAATTGTGGCATTCCCCTGTTTGCGTCGAGGTTTGGACGTAGAGGAAGGACTTCAATTTGAGAAGAAGCGACGCAAAAGGTCTGCAATCTGCATTCTCTCACATGGAAGCGTTCGCGTTTTTCCAGGTGACTTTCTGTATCGACTCGAGCGCCACTTGCTAGGCGATTATGACTCACTCGCGAGAATCATTGCCGTTGGTCGAAGGTGGAATTTGATCATCGCGGAACGTGATACAGCGTGTGGGGAATCCTGGACGATGTTTCGTCGCAGTGGGTGCGTGTACACTTCCAGAGTTCATTCTGGATCAGCTGGCTGGCAACTCGCAGTTCTGATTCTGTAAGAGTTCCCGCAAATGGCACTCTGATATCGGCATCTGTCTGGTACGGGCACTCTGTTTCTTCTGAAATTAATAAAAAAAGTGGATATTAATACCGAGATATGAGTATTTTAAGAAACTTGATAACTTTTTTATTTACCAGATTGACAGGGTTGCCACACAGTCACTTAAGTCACTTTATTAAGCTAAAGTCACTATAATCCCCTATAAGACATACATTTGAGAATTTTCGCAATTTTTTCCCCTTTTTCTCTCCTTTTTGACATTTAAGGACTATTTTTTTGCTATTTAAGGACTATTTCCCTATTTTTGACTATTTAAGGTTTTATTAAATAGTCAAAAATGCGCGCCACAGTCTATACTTGTGCAGCTACATGAGCGATCCGCATCTTAAAAAATAGAAAATTTAGAGGAAATTCAATTTGAAACTTTTAAAATTTAAAGATCTTTATCAAGTAATTCTTTTAACTCACAATTTGAGAAAAATGATTAAAGCTTCTAAATTTGAATGAATTTTCTTGAAATTAAGAAATTTGCAAATTGAAAAACTACCAAATTTGAAAACCTTTGCGATTCAACTATCTACCTTAAAATTTAAAAGATTTCCAGCTAAAAAGTTTGAAAGTTAAAAAAACAAATTAAGAACCCAACTGCAGTTTGAAAAAAAATAAAAATTTAACTAATGAAAAAAATTTAGAGAAAATTCAATTTGAAACTATTCATATTCAAAGATCTTCACCAAATAATTCTTTAAACTCGCGATTTCAGGAAGATTTAAATTTTAAAAGCTTCTTAATTTAGTAGCCTTTAAATTGAAAAACTGTTACATTTGAAAGAATTTTAATCATACTTAAGGATACTTAAAATAATATTTGTTTGTCTGAATTAGCTCTAAATATCTCAATTTCGAAACTTTAAATTCAACTTTTGCAATAAATGTAAATGTATAATGTCCACGTAATAATAATGTTTTTAATTTTTTTAAAGTGACTTTCTCGACGATCCAAAAGCTAAAAAACTACCAAATTTCAAAGCCTCTGATTCAATTACCTTAAAATTTGTAAAATGTCCAACTAAAAAGTTTACAAATAGTACAGAACTAGATAACCAAGATTTTGATCGAAAATGGGTTTATTGTATAAAAAATTCTTAAAAAACAAATTAAAATTTTGTTTTCAAATTGTGGTAAAAGGATTTTTCCGAAAAATAATTTTTTTTTGTACACTAATAAAAAAAATTAATAAAACTTAAGTGAAAATTTTAACGTAGTAATAATTTTTTTCAATCTTTTAGCATTGATATTTCTTAAGATTATCATTTACTGAAAGAAAAATTTTTTCTTTTTTTTTCGGATATTTTATCAAAAAATTTATGTTATACTGTGAAATCGCGATATTCAATTTTGATGTTCTCGGAATAGAATAATCTTTCGGATCAAACTTTTTTTATTCTCATTCAGCATCCCCGTATCTCGGGAGAAAGTTTCTATTTTTACAAAAAATTAAAATTTCAGCGATATATTCGTTCTTCCAATCAAAAAATAGAAAAATTGAAAGAAGAAGAAAATTTCCACTTTAGAAAAAAATTCCCCTTTTTTCCGAAGAAAAGTTCCCCTATTTTCTCTACAATTGAACTGCTGAACTACTGTAATGCCTGTACTATTGAATTCATTTCCGTACCTATTACGGTGGTCCAAAAAAACGAATGTTTGATTTTTTAAGATCTCACCCACCCCCTCATTTGTGTTCTGTGAAAAAAAAATTTCCTCATTTTTTGCGATTAAAAAAATTTTTACAGGTAGCTATCAATCCCAAAGTGTTAAAAATTCAATAAGTCCTTTAATTTCCAAAAGAATAGTAAATATTTCATTAAGGTGATGTAAAATAATTGCATGAACAAAACCAAGACAAAAAATGTCATTTTGTAAATAAGTTCACCTTCAAATTCGCTAAAAGTCACTCCTTAAGATACTATAACTCAATTTTCAAGTATCTTTTCTGAATTTTATGAAAGTGCAATGAAAATTTTAATGGCAAATTATAAACAAAAATTATTATACAAATATGGAAAAGACTACCCTTAAATTCAACATTTTTGAGTTATAGTATCTTAAAAAGGGACTATTATCGAATTTGGAAGTGAATTTATTTGCAAAATGGCACTTTTAGCCTTCGCTTTGTTCGTACAATTATTTTACATCACCATTATGAATTACACACGAATCTTTTGGAAATTAAATGACTTACTGAATTTTTGACGCTTTGGGATCGATAACTACCACTAATTTTTTTTATCTCAAAAAATAAGGAATTTTTTTTATTCACAAAACATAAAATGAGGGGGTGAGATCTTAAAAAATCAAAAATTCGTTTTTTTTGGACCACCATAATACCTATTCCTGCACTTTTTTGAATTATTTTGTATTCCTTTGAATTATTTTGAATTCACCCCGAATTCTTTGGAATTTCCTTGAAATCCACTGAATTCAATGGAATTTTTTTGGATTGTAAAAATTTTGTTCCGTTCATTTAAATTATTTTCAATTCGCCCTGAAGTATTTTTAATTCATCTTGAATGCGTATGAATTTCATCGAATTCTCTTGAATTCTTTTAAATTTACTCCAATTTTACTGAAATCAATGGAATATTTTGGACTTTTTCAATTTTTTCAATTTTTTGAAATTTATTTGAAGTTATTTGGAATTCACCTTGAATTCTTATAAATTTATCCTGAATTCTTTGGAATTCTCTTGAAATCTACTGAATCCAATGAAACTTTTTGAGATTTTAAAAATTTTGTTCCATTCATGTGAATTAATTTTAATTCACCCTGAATTCTTTTTAATTCATATGCATTTCATCGAATTCTCTTGAATTCCCTTGATTTCTTCTAAATTTACTTAAATTTTACTGAAATCAATGGAATATTTTGGATTTTTTGAATTTTTTGAAATTCACCCTTAACTCTTATTGATTTATCCTCAAGTCTTTTAAGCTCACCTTGAATTCTTAGGATTTCATCAAGTTCTTTTGAATTCCCTTAAATTTGTCTAAATTCACTCCAAACTTAATGAATTCTTAGAAATTTAAAATATTTTTTGAAATGTTCTTAATTCACTTAGACTTTTATGAATTTCATCGAATTCTCATTTTCCTTCAATTCTCAGTTCTCTTCTCAGTTCAAAAGAACATTAGTCATATTATTAATGCACATTAATGTGGGTCGAAAAAAAAATTCTGAAATTCGAATTTCAATTCGAAGAACAATTCGTCCTCCCAATTTTTTCGGATTTTAATCGATCGTTTGTTAAGAGACAATTCCTGTTAAATTCACCCCTGTTTTCGGAATCAATTTTTAACACTTGTGTGATTTGGAGAAGAATTTTTGGGGTATTTGAAAACTTTCTAGCGACAAAAATGACTTTGGAAAAAATTTCCAAGACACAGGAAGCGAAACTGGAAATACAGTGAATTTTTAATTTTCAATTTCCAATTTCGATTCCTGGGTCTTGGCAATTGTTTTCTTAGTGCATTTTTGTACCTGGAAAGTTATCAAGTACCCGAAAAATTTTTTTTCGGGTACTTGATAACTTTTTTTCGAGCGCGGGTAACCAAACTGCATATCTATCGATTCCAAATTAATTAAACTTTTTTAGGATCCCAATACCCTACTTTTTTGCTAAGTGACGATTTCGAATTCCAGAATATTTTATTTTCGATCCAACCTGATTTACATTAGTCATTTTTAGTCAATTTTAGTCACTTTTGGGTTAGAAATTAGCCATTTTTGGTCACTTTTTCAGTTTAAATAGATCAATTTTTCACTTTTTTCAAGTAAATTGGGCTATGGTAGCTCTTTACTTTATGATACTATATTAGGAAATCCTTTCAAATTTCGTTAAATCTTTTGAAATCCTTGAAATCTTCAAAATCCCATAAAAATCCCATTTAATCTTTTAAAATTCATTGAAATCCTTGAAATCCGTTGGAATCTTTAGGAATCTTTTGAAACCTCTTAAAATATTGTAAAATCTATTAAAATCTTTTGAACTTCTTTGAAATTCCGTTAAATCATTGGTAATCCTTGCAATCGCTTGAAATCTTCAAAATCCCATATAATTCTTGAAATTCCATGAAATATTTCGAGATCCCTTTTAAAATTCATTGAAATATTTAAAATCCGTGGGAATCTATCTGAATCTTTTGAAATCCCTTCAAATATTTTAAAATCCATTGAAATATTTTGAAAGTCATCAAAATTTCTCGAAAACCCTTAAAATCCTTTATGATATTCGGAAATCCTTTGAAATTCCGTTAAATCTTTTGAAATCCTTGAAATCCCATGAAAAATCCCATATAATCCTTTAAAATCCATGGAAATCCCTTAAAATCTCTAAAAATCGGTTAAAATTCCTTTAAAATGAATTAAAAACTTCAAAACCCGTTGAAATCTTTCCGAATCTCTTGAAATCCTTTAAAATATTGTAAAATCTATTAAAATTTTTTAAAAGACATTAAAATTCTTCGAAATCTCTCAAGATCTTTTAATGTCATTTAAATCTGATCAAAATAAGCATATTAATTAACACTAACGTTAATTCAAAATGAACACAAATAGCCCTTTTACGAAAAT
>JAUMHM010000078.1:26880335-26893060 GCA_032362435.1 Melikaiella ostensackeni
CTTCCTTCCCTCCTCACTTCATGTTAGAAATATTAAAAATGAACATCAATGTTTGTTTAAACTATCATTCTTGAGTCTATAAATTCATGAAATTCCTATTTATTTATCGCAGGCTTCACAGTCTTTTCCCTATTTGCGTTTTTTTTTTTCGTTTTTTCGCTTATATGCGAACTCAATTAATAGAACCCAATAAGAAAATTCAACTATTTTTCTTTTAAATTTCATTCTTTTTCGTTGTGAATTCTAGTCTGAATTCTATACAATGCATGTCTGTAAGCCGGCCAGAAGAATAAAGTAAAATTTTTTTTTCTAATTTTTGAATTAGCGATTTGAAATTATTATATTCAGAATCTACAAATTTTCACGATTGCCGGCGTATGTAATTTGACCAGAAAAGTATAAAAATCCTGAGGATTTACTGTCATCTTCAAGTTGGATCAAAGTCTACCATACATTTTTGGTTGAGAATTCATCTTTTTTGCTTAAAATTTTAAAAAATTTCTTATTTTAAAAAAATTCCTTATATTGAGGTATTTTATGTCTCTGATTAAAAATTTGATATTAAAATTTCAAAATGGCAGATCCAATATAGCGATTAACAGATTTTTTAAATTATCGGATTTATTTGAAATTCATTTTATGAAGGTATTTTGAGTCACTGATTTCGAGTTTGATATTGTAATTCCAAAATTCAAAATGGCGAATTCAATATGGCGACCAACCGATTTTTAAAATTATTGGATTTCTCTGAAATTTATTATTTAAAGGTATTTTGAATCAATGATTTCGAATTTGATATTGTAATTTCAAAATGGCGGATCCAATATGGCGACCAAGAGATTTAAAAAATTATCGGATTCCTTCAAAAAAAGTTTTGTTGTAAAAGTATTTTGAGTCACTGATTTCAAATTTGATATTATGTTTTCAAAGTTCAGAATGGCGGATCCAAGATCGCGTCCAACAGATTTTAAAAATTATTGAATTTCTTTGAAATTCATTTTTTGAATGTATTTTGAGTCACTGATTTCGAAATCGATATTGTAATCTCAAAATTCAAAATGGCGTATCCAATATGGCGACCAAAGGATTACAAAAATTATCGAATTTCTTCGAAATTTATTTTGTAAAGATATTTTGAGTCAGTCATTTTGAATTTGGTATTCTAATTTCAAAATTCAAAACGGCGGATCGAATTTGGCGACCAACAGATTTTAAAAATTATTGGATTTTTCTTAAATTAATTATTTAAAGGTATTTTGAATCAATGATTTCGCATTTGATATTGTAATTTCAAAATGGCAAATCCAATATGGCGACCAAACGATTTTAAAAATTATTGGATTTCTCTGAAATTTATTATTTAAAGGTATTTTGAATCAATGATTTCGAATTTGATGTTGTAATTTCAAAATGGCGGATCCAATATTGCGACCAACAGATTAAAAAAATTATTGGATTCCTTCAAAAAAGTTTTGTTGTAAAGGTATTTTGAGTCACTGATTTCAAATTTGATATTATATTTTCAAAATTCAAAATGGCGTATCCAATATGGCGACCAATTAATTAAAAAAATTATCGGATTTCTTTAAAATTCATTTTGGAAACGCACTTTGTGTCACTGATTTCGAATTTGATGTTGTAAATTCAAAATTCAAAGTGGCGGATCCAATATGGCAATTAACCGATTTTTAAAATTATCGGATTTCTTTGAAATTCATTCTGATTTTTCAATTGTTTATTTACAAGCAATTATACTTTTATATTACGAAAAAAATTAAATGGATGAAAAAATTGTCTAACACATGGACTCTACGTAATTTTTTTCATGGGATCGTATGGCGTATTCACTTTTTCCTTAACTCACAGATCAAAACAAAGTGTTTACGCAATTTTTTTGTCAGATTCTTTTGTATAAAAAGTCATAATAATAAACCCAGAACGATTTTAGTACGAAATATTTTTTGTCTGCAACAAATTAATAGACTGGATTATTGGTTAAAATAAATTGTCTATGACAATAAAGTAAAATATTGAATGAAATTTTTATGTTGTTTAAATCTATATTCAGTTATTCTGATCAACAACGAGTTTATTTAAGTAATTTGTTCAGAGATAAAAACTCATATTTTTGAAGTGGCTTATTTTCTCGCTCTGTTTGTTCATATCATTGAATCCAAAAAGAAATGATAAAATCGGCTTTGACGGTCACGGCTGGTACTTGGCGCTCGGACGTTGACTCCGCTATTTGTATTTTTTTACAATTTCTGAAAACGAGCAAAAGTGAGCCGACCTATCTTCAAGTAAACACCTTGAAGAATATTTTGGCGTATGTTATGTTTTAATCAATTGGGGAACCCTTAAAAAGCAGCAGACACTTTATTACAGTACTAATTATTTGTTAACATTAATATTGCTGAAGTGCGCTAAAAAATAATTTTTTAAATTTAATTGTCATTTGTTCACTCCTCCATGCCTAAGGATGAAATAAAATAAGCAATCATTTTGAAATTAATGACTGAATAATAAATATTTCAAATATTTGAACCAAAAGCACATAAAAAATTGAAATATATTTGTATACTTTGAAAAAATGCCAACAGAGCAAGATTATTAATTAATTAATAATTATGTTATAAATACTCTAACTATTACTGATTGCAATGGTCCGATTCTTCCTACGATTTCAAGAGTTTGAAATTTTGATTTTTTCACAAGAAATCGGGTTTCCTGGCCCACTGTGTGTTGTCTCAGTTTAAAATAAAACCGAATCAAAGGTTTTTCCGTAAATTTTTTTTTTCAAATTTCTTCCTTATAAAAGGATCGTTCCGGGAGAATCAGCCGTATAATATTGTAGCATTGATTAGTTGAAAACAGAAGCAAAATAGCATTCAAATGCCAGAAGGGAGGGAATTCATCTATAATGCAATAAGCATAAGATCAATGTTGGGTCATAAGATATCGGAGGAGATATACCTAGGAGAATCATTTCGAGAGACGTCAGGAAACCAAGGAAACCCAGGAACCTAGCTAGGACATCTGTGTGCTATTTGTGTAGTGAATGCAAATTCTCTAGAGTGGAATCACATTTCCTTTCCCTGTACCACTCGCATTTCTATACCCTTCGTAGTTAAGAGAGACTGAGACTATTCATCTGGTATAAATAGGAAGAGCAGTTAATTGTTTTAATTAGGCATTTATTGACTTATAAATTTACATCCCAGACATTCACTTACTCTTTCCCTCGATTTCCTCGATAACGAACATTCATTTCAATTCAAATTCTCTTTTCAGATAATTATATTACAACTACTTCAAATATTTCTTATCAAATTCTAAATAATTTTCTGACTGGCAACACATCAGCTGAATCAAGCCTAAATGAAAGTTTAATGCTAATGGGATTTTTTTGTTGATTATGATTGTCTGCCATCTTACGATTATTTCAAAACGAAAATTAAAATAATCTTTAGGGCCCTTTTTGAAGAAGTCGATTTAAGTATTTAATTAACGTGAAATAAGTGCAAAAATTTTCCTAAAAAGATGTGGTAAATGTTGCCTTCAATTTTATTTCGCTGGACTTTTTTATTGATTATGTTTCTGTGACATCCCACGAATATTTTTAAATGAAAATTAAAGTAATCGATCGTGCCCTTTTTGCGAAAAGACGGTGTTTGGATTTGTATGATTCGAAATGTAAAACAATAAAATATTTTATATTTCGTGTGTTACTTAAAATTGAATTGTGAGTCACAGTAAAAGTATATGCAAACATAATAATTTTTTTGTGTTTTAAGAAACATGTTTGCAATTCGAATTAATTAAAGCCAGAAATTTACTGTTTTAAAAAAAATGCCCCATTATTGTAATTTTCATTTTCAAATGTTCGCGAGATATCCGAGAAACACAATCAAAAAATGTGAGGCAACCTTTACCATTATCTTTTCAGGCAAATCTTTACATATATTAATTAAATACTAAAATCGACTTTTTTTCAAGAAGGGCCCCACCAATTATTTTAATTTTCATCTTTAAATATTCGCGAGGCAGCAGAGAACTACAATTGATAAAAAAATCTATTGAAAAAAAATGTTTTCATATTTACTATATCTTCTTAGGAAAATTTTTGCATTTCAAATTATTTAAAGTACAAAAAATAACTTTTTCTAAAAAGTTCTCGATCAATTATTTTTATTCAGAGAACCATAGATTAGAAAAATATTAGGCACCGTTTTCTGTGACATTTTTCTCTCTCCCAAAAAAATCTCAGAATTTCTGTGAGGTTCCTTGTCTTCAATTCAAGGTCAGTTTACGTCGTGGCTTTGAAGACTGCATTTCGCATTGATGGAGAATTTTCTCTGTTAAAATTAAGTTTTTCCTTGAATTCGTTATTCTAATCTTTTTCTCACAAATTGAAAAATTGAAAAAAGTGTATTATTTTCTCAATGCTTTATTTTTCAAATTTTAATAATTAAATCTAGATGAAAATAAAACTTTCGCAATTTAACTTTGTGTTTGAATTCCTGACTATTTTTTGTTTTGACAAAATTAAAATGTACATTTAATTAATGTTGTCGTTAATTGTGAAAAATAGTGGAATATAATTTTTGAATTTTCTACGTAGGAAGATAAGTTTTGTCTACTCTGATTGTTCCACTTTGGTATTATGGAGTTCAGCGAAATTGATATCAATTTGGGTAATGGGATGAATGTGATTGGAGGACCGGTTAAAAAATGAAAAGTAAGATTCATGGGGTTTTTTCTAAAAAAGAGATTGATATTGATAAGAAAATAGAAAAATGGACCAAAGAACATTTGATATTAGTTTCCTTATTTTTATTTTCAGGTAATAATTGAATTTGATGAATATAGGTTTCATTATTTATAACTGTAGTCTTCCTATAAATTATCCCTGATGAGGAAGTCTAAATTGGCTTCGAAACATGTTGAGTCGCCAGTATTATAAAAAAGACGGAAAAAAGAAAAAGTGAGAGGTTGGTTTGGTTGACTCTTTCTTTTTCTTCCTCTTTTTTCATTTTGTTGTACATTTATTATACGTTTGTCTCTAATGAGCCATAAAATAGGTAGTTTCGAAGTCTATTTTTGATTTGTGTATTTTTTTGTGTTCTATTTTAGTACGTAAAACTCTTCATAAGAAAGTTTTGCATTTTATATTAATTACATACTAAAATCAACTTTTTGCAAAAAGGGCCCCAACGATTATTTTAATTTTTGTCTTGAAATGTTAGTTCATCTAAATTATGTGAATTTCATATTTGTAGATGAAAGTTACTTCTAAACGTGTATGTGAACGTGTATAAATCTCTGAATGGCTTTTATGCATTATTATCAAATAATAATTAATAATAATTGCGAAGAAAAGCATGACTAAATATCGTTTCTTCCCCTGTCAGGCCGACTGCTTCTGCTCATAACCGACGTGTTTCTATATTTTGCGGTGAACGAATAAAAATGATGCTTGGATTTTTATCCTCCCTTGAATCCCTGGAATCACATCCACAAAACGCTTCTTGGCTAATAATCTAAATTCTTTAGGAAATTCACCTATTACTTCCATTCTTTGCTTTTACTTTTTATTTCCGCTTGATTCGGATATTATTTTCGTTCGGATGGTTTGGATTTTCGATTTCTCATTTTTAGGCATTTTAGGTTAGGTTATACACTCAGCTGTAAAGCCGAAAGCGGCGACGGCTACTAAACCTGATTGGTCGAAATTGAAAAAAAGCAACATGGCGACTATAGTGGTCTGATTGATGCGCAGCAGTATATCGTAGTGACGTCACATCTGTTTGAGTACGACCAAATAGAATCAAATAAAATTTTTTTTTATAGAATTAGAAACAGAAATTTTTTTGTTTTCTCCATAACGTTATTCATTGCTTCAAGTTTCTAAAAATATTTGTATCTCATCTCATGCAACATACCTATTGAAGCGATGGAATTTTATTATTAAAACTATAATTCATACTTAATTCGAAACACTATCAATTCAAAATCGTCAAATATTTGGGAAATGGCTGAGCTTCGAAAGCATTTAATAGAAAGTTTTTCTATTAAGAACCGGCAACTTCTAAATTATTCATTCTTAAAATGAGTCAATTTTTTGTTAGTCCCCGAATTCAGAAAGCCTTCGAATTTAAAAAATCTAATTTTGAAATTGTCTAAACTGAGGAATTTTCTAAATTTGGAATGCATCTAATATAGTTTTAAAACTCCCAATATGAAATCTTTCAAAAATTTCTCAGAAAAAAATAATTTAAAGCACTTTCAAATTTGTAGCTAGCCAAAGAAAAACCCCTGAAGGTATGTGTATGAATTTTGAAAGCTCCCAAAATTCAACGACTCCGAATTTGGAAGTGTTAAAAATCGCAAGACATTCTGAAATTTAAAAATGTTTAAATTTTGAAACCATCCAAACTTCTGGAACTCCTTTAATTTAAAAACCTATCCATTTGAAAGTTTTTTTAAATTTGGAAGATTTGAAATTTAAAAAAATAGTTATTATTTGATAATTTTCATCGAGTTTTAAAAAAGGAAATATAAAAGCTCTCTCAAAGCAATAATTGCATTGGAAGGTTAATTTAATTGAATGGACAGAAATTATTGTCCAAAAAATAATGTATATTGATTCATTCTAATTATTATATTTTAGATTTTATTATCTTTTGTTGGACTCTTTTTTTCTTTATAAAAATTCTTTGAAGGTTCGAATGATAGTAACCTAGAAAATATAAGATAAACTTATCGATTTGACATTTTTTTCTCTAATTAGTGTTCATAATTCAATTTCTTACACTCTGATTTATACTTTTAAGAACCTCATCAATTTTTCGGAATTATAGTGAAAGACTATGGAACAAAAGCGGCATACGGAATGCCGTATGAAAGAGGAACTAACTTTATAAAGTTTGAGTGCTTTCACGAGTTTCTGACATACTAAGTCTAGAATAGGGTCGTCAAAGTACAAAGTGACTTCGTATGCATTGTGCAAGTGCTTTTATGCTCCCATTTTTCATGAGGGAAAATAAGAATATAATTTATTGTTATGCAAAACATTTGAGATATTCGGAAAAATTTACTTCATTCAAAAACGAAGTGTAAGTTAATTTTTATTTTTTTACTTTCGAATTATTAGAATTTGATGATAATAAAAAGATTTAAAGTTTAATCAGGGTCTCTAGCATCCTGAAAATCCTTGAAAACCTGGAAAAGTCCTGGAATTTTTATTCCCTCAAAGAAAAAATAGGTTTTCAAAGTTGTTCTCTTCTTTACCGTCACGCGTCAGGAATTTTCAAATCAAAAAGCATTAAAAGTGTTGAATTTTCAACAAAAAGATTAGTTGATATTTCAAAAAAAAAAAAATTTATTTTTAAACCAATATCAGTCGAATTCAATCAAAAAAGACGAATTTTCAACAAAATACATAGTTGAATGCTGATCCAAAACAAATTAACTTTCAATTTTCTACAAAGCACTTGCACTTGAATTTTCAACCCGAAAATATGAATATTTTGTACCAAAATAGTCAAATTTACAACCCTAAATTACGAATTTTTAAATAAAAAAGGATGACTTTCCAACAAAATAATTAAATTTTCAACCAAATAATACAATTTCAATCATGAAGGGGAATTCTCAACTGAAGCAATTTTCAAAAGTTTTGCAATCTATCCTAAAAAAATTTTTAACATATAGAAACTTAATCGCACTCAAAATTTACCTAAGAAAAATTAGAATATTTTGGAAATTAAAGTGGCCAGACCCTGAATTTAATGAAGATTTAAAAATTCATAATTCTCAAAGCTTTGCAAAAATCGCAAAAATTTATTTCTTTTCGTAATCTACATAATATGCCTAATTTTCAAAAATCTTGCAAGATTTCAATATTTTCAGTTTTTTGACAACAATTTTTGAAAACGCTCCAAATTTTTTTATTTTGGGTGGATAATAATTGCAAATTACTTAAAATTACGATTACAATTTAAAATCATAAAATTAGTTTGAAAATCGTTTAAATTTTCTTCTACTGTCAAATATTTTTAATATTTAAGTACATAGTTACGTTCTTAATATCTTGAATATAAAATTATTCATATTTGAAGAACTTAGATTTACAATGGATAACTTAGAAATTGGTCAGTTTTTAATGTTTAAATTTGAAAAATTGTCTGATTATGAAAATTTTTATTTTATATTAATCGATTTGAAACATTTTCTAATTTTGTAATTTGAAGTTGTCTATAATCTATGTATTTTTAAAATTATATAAAAGTATCGTGATTAATTTTGTCTATCTACTAATTTTATCAGATGTCTGCATCTCTTTATACAAAAGAAAAATTTTTAGGAGATTATAAAAATTTCAAGGTATTTCTAGAGAACTTTAGGGAATAAATTTAATTCATTTTATTTTAAGCGGATTTTAAATTATTTCTATAAATTTCTATTTCAAAGTTTTTTATATATAAATTCGAAAGGGGTTAAAAGATTCGAAGGGATATCTTCGAATTTTAACAGATTTCAACAATTTTAATGGCTTTCAATGAAACTTCAAGCGGTTCTAAAGATATTAAGGGAATTTACAGATTTTTGCTGTTGAAAAAGTCAATCTTCTTCAATTTCAGTTGAAATTTCAAGAAAAAAGTAAATTTTGTATTAAAAATGTTTTATTCGCATATTTTTATACGAGAATTTAATAAAGAAACATTTCAATACATAAAAAAATATTTGAAAAAAGTCGATTTTTTCGAATGCGGGTCGCCATTGAGGAATAACGTTTTGGGAAACTAATAGTCATCCAATGAACTCTTAGTGGAGAATTTATGAGATTAAAAAAACCAACTCTGATCATCTCCTTGTTAAAAATAAGAAATAATAATTTCCACACCCGTAGAGATTTACAGCCCAATACTGAAAAGTAACTTCTAACGTCACCCAAACTCAAGTTTTAGGCATTTTTTTTCTGTCGCATTGCAAAATTGCAAATGGAGAAAATACTAATCAATAGTTTAAAAAATTTCATATGAAATTAAAAAGCAAAAAGATAGCCTAATTACGAAAGTACCTAGAAAAATGTATTTTTTAGTCCTGAAATACCTGGAAATGTCCTGAAATTTTTTTATTGAGAAACGGTAGACACCCTGGTTCAATGGAATTTTAAATTTTCATCAGCATTCTACATTTAAAAAAATGTGCTTTCAGATTTAAATATACTAACTTTTGATTTTGAAAGCATCAAAATTTAAAAGTTAATTGAAAAACGCCCTAGTTTTCGTTGCCTCCGAGTATGGAAAATATGCAAATTAAGTTTAAATTTGTACTTTGAAATCAAACTTTTGAAGTGAAAGCAGAAAGCCTCCACAATTCTTGCAAAAAATCTCTGATAAATAAATGTTGATAAACAAATTCTTCAAATTTCGATCCCTAACCAAGAATCTTAATTAAAGAAACTCTTTTGATTCCCATTAAAAAATGCGATATATCCGGTGAATATTTTCTCGCTCAATTTAAATTCCTAAAAGCGAGGTCCCGTATCTAAATTATTTTTTCAGCAGCTCATGTGCAGGGAGTTCAGAGATTTAATAATTCGAGATGAGGTCAACGGAGGGTCAGAACAACGATTAAATCATATTCATCGAAGGGGAACGTGCTGTTTGGGAACTCTATCGGATATTTCTTATTTGAACAGATAACGGAACATCCCATGCGATTCTAAATTGAATATCTGAATCTAAAATCTCTACCATTTCGGTTGCAGGATTTTAAAAAACGTATTTTTTCAGATAGTTTATTTAATCTTTTTAACGGAGATATACGAGAAAACAATGCCCAGGCCTTAGACTCATTCAAGAAATTCAAAATAGTGTCATTAGTAGCATAAATTAAAAAAAATATTAGGAAAATCTGGTGAAATCCCTTGGAATCTCTGAAATCCTTGAAATCCGTAGATATCCCCAGAAGTCCCTTAAAATTTCATTTCATTTTATTTATTCCCTAAAGTTCTCCAGAAATCCGTCGAAATCTCTTGATATATTTTTAATATCATTTATATTCTTGATCCTTTTTTTAAAATCTTTTGAAAGGACCCTGCACAAAGAAAAAGCCATAATTGGTCCAAGTTCTTACGGAAAAATTTTTCTAGTTTCATAAACTACAAACAGGCATCGCAGTGCACTATGAAATTTGAAAAAGTATAAAAAAAGTATCTGTCTGAAGAAAAAAGTGTTCTCAAAATAAAAAATGAAATTATCAAAAAAGTAGCCTTTTCAAGTCAGTCGAAAAATTAACTTTTTTAAAAAAAATTAATGTAAAAAATAATAGAAACTACAAAGAGAACGTATCTAAAAGGCAAATTTCTTTCATATTTTTCTTTATGTAAATTATAACTGCACCGAAGACTGCATCTAACAAGAAGACGATCAGAGTTGGGATTTTTTCTTGAATCTCATATAGTAAATTCCCTACTGAGATTCCATTGGATGACTATCAATTTGCCAAAACATTTGCCAATGACGATCCGTTTTCGAAAAAATCGACTTTTTTCCAAATTCTTTTTTTATGGATTAAAATGTTTATTTATTTGATTCTCATGTTAAATTATGTAAATATGCTACCAAAAAAACTAATTTCCGACAAAATATTAAATTTTCTATCAAAGAGATGAATTTTCAATTTGAATAGTGATTTGTCAGAAAAAAAATGAATTTTAAAGAAAGTAGTTCAATTATCAAACAAGTAGTTGAATTTTCGAACAAAAAAAATTCTATTTTATAAAAAATAGTTGAATTTCAACCAAATTGTTGAAGTTTCAAGCCAAAAAGACGAATTTTCTACAAAGCAGTTGAATTTTCTGCAAAAATGTTAATTTTTAACTAAATAGTTGAATTGTTGAAAAAACAGTTGAACTTTCAACCTGAAAAGACGAATTTTTAACAAAACAGTTGTAATTTCAGCCAAAAAGACTGGTGAAATTCAAGAAAAAAACGACACCCCTTTTCGAAAAAAATCAGCTTTTTTCCACATTTTTGTTGATGGATTAAAATGTTAATTCATTTAATTCTCATGCAAAATTTTGTAAATTTACTACAAAAACAAATAAATTTTCAACAAAATATCACATTTTTAACCAAAGAGATGTAGTTTCAACTAAAATGATGAATTTTCAGATAAGAAAATGAATTTTTAACAAAGCAGTTCAACTTTCAACCAAGTAGTTGAATTTTAGAACAAAAAATATTTTTATTTTATAAAAAATCGTTGAATTCAATCAAAAAAGACGAATTTCCAACGAAATAGTTGAGTCCTTAACCAAAACAGATTAATTTTCAACCAAGGAAGATTTCTCACTCAAGAAATAAAAACAATTTCAACCAAATGGTTGAAGTTTCAAGCCAAAAAGACGACTTTTCTACAAAGCAGTTGAATTTTCAACCCGAAAATATGAATTTTTAACAAAAATGTTAATTTTTAACTAAATAGTTGAATTCTCAACAAAATAGTTGAACTTTTAACCTATAAAAAGACGAGTTTTCAACGAAACGGTTGAAATTTCAGCCAAAAAGACTGGTGTAAATTAAAAAAAAAAAACGGCGACTCGTTTTCGAAAAAATCTACTTTTCCAAAATTTTTAATTTGTGGATTGAAGTGTTTATTTATTAAATTCTCATTTAAAATTATGTAAATTTAACATTTTGAACACTTGTTTTGAATATAAAATTCGCTTTTTCTTGAATATTCAACTGTTGAGAATTCCACTATTTAAAATTTTTCATAAAATTGAATTTTAAACGGTTATATTTTCAATTGTTGAAATTCGAAAAAAAATAAAATTGAATTTTTAGTAGTTGAATTTTGTAATAAAAACAAATGTCAAAAATGTTAAATTTGCATACTTTCACCTGAGAATTTAATAAATAAACATTTAAAGCCATGAAAAAAATGTTGATAAAAGCTGATAAATGAGTGATAGATGTATATTTACTAGGGCGGAGTGAAAATGATCAAATTAGTTGAATCGTTTGAGCTGAGCGAAAAAAATTTGTGGGTTGACATTCGAAAAAAGTATTTAAAAAATTTTGAAATCGGTTAATATCTTCTGTTCTCTTTTTTTATTTAAAAATTCCAAAAAATTTCCCTATTGCTCCGAAAATTGTGGCGAATTTTTTCTATGTACAGTTTTTACTAGTGAATAACAATAAAAAATTATAAATTAGAAAAAAATTTTTTGCTCAATTTAGAATTTTTTGAAAATGGGAAAAAAACATATTTTTTTGGATTGAGTCCTGTGCACACATTTTAAAAAAAGTTGAATATGTCGAACCTGAAATTTCTTCAGCTTAAGTCAAAGAAACATGCTATTATTTTGTTTAAAAAAATGTAGTGATGTTTCAAGCGTTCAAAAATTGTCAGTTTTACGTTTTTTGAGCGAATTTGACAATTTGCTAAAACTAAAAAAAAAAATTTCGAAAAATAAAATAATAGCATGTTTCTTTGATTCAAGCTGAAGAAATTTCAGGTTCGACATACACTTTTTTTAAATGTTTGCATTGGACTCAATCCAAAAAAACATGTTTTTTGGCCACTTTCAAAAAATTTTTGATTGAACAAAAAATTTTCTTTTAATTTATAATTTTTTAATCGGTGGGGAAATTGTATTGACCCTCAATAGTAAAATTCGTGAGGAATGTTGATGTTCGTTATTGGCTTTA
>JAUMHM010000078.1:26893160-26908830 GCA_032362435.1 Melikaiella ostensackeni
TATATATATATACATACATATAATATAATAAACAATAATAAACAATATAATATATACATATAATATATATATATATATATACATTTATATATATACATATGTATATGTATATATAAATTATACTATTTTGGGGCGAACAAATTTAATTCCCGGGTGCAAATATTGATTTTCAATATTGATATTGGGAATTGGATACTTCAACCCTCTGACTGCTGAGTCACCTCAAGGAGCGACACCAATCTCACAGCCTTCTGTGCTCTAGCCGCGAATCAAAGCTGGGAAGGGGAAAAAAGTGTATCTAGAAACCCTCTCACGTATCTACTCACATGCACGGATTATTTTATTTTTGACGCATGTAATATAAAGTAACATGCCCGCACCGTTGCACATGCGCTCTTCAATCCAAAATCACTTTTATATACGGAGAAGTTACGCTAACGGACATGATCGCAGCATGATCAACTGATCGCATTAAAAGATTGATTGTGAGTAGTTCGTGGACTAACTTGAAGCGATGAAGTTACATAAATTACCGATGAATAACCATACATAATTCGCATAAAAAATATGGAAATTGTTTTTCTAAACATTTTTAGAATGCATGGACTAAAATGAAGAAGTGGGATTCTTGAGAAATAGACTATTTATATTTTTATACAAATCATTGCCATTTTTTTGTTATAGAGGTTGAAAGCAGAAATCGGTTGTTTTTTGGAAACTAAACAGCGAAATTCAAACACTTATAACATCGCAGCAATTTTTTTTTCTCAAAACGTAAAATACTGGTCTCCTAGTTTCTACTAAATATAGTATATCATAGTATATCATATAGTGTATTATCGTATATAGTATAATGTATCATATTTCGTCAGTGAGAGAGTCTACGACTTGAAGCATATCAGCCTGCCTGATTTGAAATAGATCCGGTCTTTTTGATTTTTTTAAATGTGTATATCTTCTATAAAACAAAAGATTTGTTTATATTTTTTAATTCTAAAGCTCATAATTGAGTACTTTCAACTTGCTATGGTTATGATTTCGAATTGATTTGAAAGTATCCAGAAATAGTCTGTACAATAATAATTCTAGTAATTTTTGCTCATTCAAAAAATTTAATATCTTTGGAATGTTACTATAATAATTCTTTTTGGAATTTCGAAGTGACAAATGCCATAAAATGATAGATTTCCACATGTGTTATTCTCAGGAACATTTTTTCCTGATAATGCTATTGAATGACTTAAATTGTTTACAACATTTCATAATTTCCTAGAAATCATGTTATATTCACATACTTGAGTTGGCTTATCTAATAATTTCATTTGTTAAGAATAGGGAACTGACAACATTGTATGATTCGAAGAATGCAATTTCTCTTTAATCAAAGGTCGGAGAAGTTCAGTCCTTTGTTATCACTATCTCTTAATAAGCAGACGCGTTAGTGGGAAATTATTTAGTTTAATGTGAAGAGTGGCACAGTATTGCCGAATATTAAGAATTCATTATTCAGAGACCATATACTAGAAAAAAGACATATTACATATTCGGAAAAAAATGAAATTGTTATATTACATCTTACTTCTGGCGACTACTGCATTTGCATTTCCGAGTAAGTCAATTGCCTATTTTATTTTTTGAATATTTATTATTTATTTATTTGCTTTTTTGTTTTTTGTGTATTTATTATTCATTCGTCATTTTTATAGAGCATAAAGAATCTTTTGATGAAAGCAGTGTTACAAACCATTTTACGAAAATAGAAGACACTCCTTATGCAGTAACTATTCTGACAGTCTTATTAATTCGTTATTTGATCAAGAGAAAATTGATCTTATTGTGTATGAATTAATATTTTCTAGGGATTAATTAGAGATGATTCTGGTGGATACAGTTACTACTGTGGTGCCACAATTCTTACAAACTATTGGCTTTTAACTGCAGCAAGATGTGTTTCATGGGGGTATGTAAAAACTCTACAATCCTTTTTGAATTAGTGAAATTTTACTGGTAAATCAGTCAATTCAGAGACAGGATTTTCATTACATACGTCAATTCAAATTTACTAATCATCAATGTCAGTTTACTAACAATGAGTCGAATTTCACTAATTTACATTCCAAAGTTACTAAAAATTTCAATGAATAAATTTGACTAATTAATTATTAGCAAAAACTCTCTAACATATCTAGAGAAATATTTTCATTAAAATTTGGTTAACTGCTTCGACATAGAATCAGTGACAAAAAAAAGTAAATAATCTGATAACAAAATTCAGCTGATATTTCAGTCAATTTTCACTAAAAATTAATTTTAATGATCAACAATGTTTGTGAGTGCAAAATGAATTAATTTCCAATTATAATATTATTATATTTCTTTAGACTTTGGAAACTTTCAGAGTCAAACGTTAGAAATGATATGAAAGCAATGTTAGACATATTTTTTTAAAAATTAGAATCGTAATATTTGGAATCTCTAGTGACGTACAAAATGACTTCGAGTCAAGTCGATTCGGGTTTCGGGTTCGATTGATTCGGGTTTTCGAGTTTTCAGGCCGGGTTCTAAACCCAAAACCAGATCCATCAAGTTCGGTTTTTTTTTGAGTTTGCACACGCAAGTTTGCATACTGCAATTTATTCAATGTTCAAAATTGAATATCGTAAGCTTAAATAATTCAAAGATTTTAAATATTATTTAATTTGAATTATTCATAACCGGATGCGGAATACATATGTAATTAAAAATTATTATAATTAACCTAATTGAATTAGGAACAGAATAATTTCAGATAAGAATAAATGAAATTCCTGGTGGGGTAAAAATTATACCAGACTACCCAATATGTCTAATTATGCATATCACTCTCATCATATCACTTGATTGCATTATCAAAATGCGTCCGTGACTGATGATATAAACCAGGATAGCCCTGTGCAATATATTCAATTTGGTACAAATATCCAACTCAAGAAGTGCCTTCGACATATTGGGCTGTAACTATCTTAAGTCTGAGATATAATTTAAAAAAAAAAATCTAATAATAATAATAATAAATGCACTAATCTAATTTGTTAAGCGACAAACATAATTAATTATAGACATTAAGGTACCGATATTAGTAAAACATAAATTTATTATAATACAGCTTAACATAACATAGAAAATTTCGCGTTTTGAACGGACTATTCGGGTGCGAAGCACAAGACACGTGATGAGAATGTTTCCAACCAAATAATTTAATTTTCTACCAAAATAGTTAAATTTTCAACCTAAAAAGACGATTTTTCAACAAACCAGTTGAACTTGCAACCAAAAAGACGAATTTTCAACCAAAAAGGATGATTTTTTGAGAAAATTATCAAATTTTCAACAAAATAATTAAATTCTTAACCAGAGAATAAGATTTTTAACCAAAAGTGATGAATTTTCAAACCAAAAAGATGAAATTCAACTAAAATGATGAATCCTTAACCAAAAAAATTTAACGTTAACTGTTGAAAATTGGAGAAAAAACGGCGAACCGTTTTCGAGAAAAGTGACTTAAAAAAAAATATATTTTATGCATTGAAAAATTTATTTATTAAATTCTCATGTGAAATTATATAAATATAACCTTTTTAACACGCGACTTTAATATACAATTCGCTGTTTTCTTGAATTTTAAAATGCTGAAAATTAGACTATTATAAAAAAGGAAAGATCATTGAAAATTGAATCTTAAACAGTTGAATTTTCAATTGTTGAAAATCGAAGAAGATTTAAAATCGAATTTTCAACAATGGAATTTTTAATTTTCTTCTATTTTCAACACTTGAAAATTCATCTGTTAAAAAATCAACTGTTGAAAATTTAATTTGCTTTAATTCTCAACAGCTGGATTTTGTATTTGAAAAACAAGTGTTAAAAATGTTATAAGTACATAATTTTACGTGAAAATTTAATACATAAATATTTCAATCCATGAAAAAAAATTGAAAAAAAGCTAATTTTTTTTTTATAACGGGTAGTCATTGGCAAATGTTTTTTTCTTAACTTTATGCGCTTGGAGGTGTGATGACATACACACCACACCTTCTCATTCTCTGATTTTTTAAGAAACCCATCGACTATTCTATTTTCATTCATTGATTTCTTTTTCTTATGCAGAGTAGTTCCTTAGAAATACCTTTTGTTTTTCATTTTTTATATTTGAAAAACTGAAATTTGTTGGTACAATCAATTTTTTATTTCATATAACTTTCCTGAAAAAATAGAAAAAAGTAGCTTAGCCTAAAAAAGTATCAAAAAAGCAAAAAAGCGTGGAACGTCGATTCCTGTGGGTTCCTAAAGTTCCCCATTTTCAAGATTTTGCAAAATTCAGAATTCATAAAAATTATTTTATGTTTGAAATTCAGAACTTAAGTGAAGTTTTCTTTTTAAATAAAAAAGGAAATATTTTTTTTACGAAGTGGCCCTATTGGCTAAAATTACAAGATTTTTGTATCGCGGGTTAGAGAACTTTAAAAGCCTTTATTACACATTCCACTTGCACTCTGCACTCATATACGTCCTAAATGTTTGGTGCTAAATATTTGCGCTTACAGGCAGCCATAAAGATTAATTACTCTGAAAAGAATTTTTACTCTCGTTAACAAGGGATGGAATTAAATTAAATGTCACCCTTTAAAACCTATCAAATTTAAAATTGCTGGTAGTAATTTTACTGGATGAAATATTTTTAAAAAATAGTGAATTTTCTTCATTTTTACTACTTACCCAATTTATCTTTTAGGCCGATGCACTGGGATATGTGTGGAAATTGCAGTATTTTCCTCCATTTTTTGCTCTTTCCTTTATTGCTGTCACCACCACCTAAAAAGGAAAAAGCGAGAATTTAGTTTTACGAGTGGGTCGTATTCTTCCGGGAAATAAATTCTTATCCTTTTGCCTTTATGATCATTCCTTTCTTATTGGGATATATTCTTAAATAGGAAATAAATAAATGGTCTGCGAAACAAGATCGAATAACATTTCCTTTATTGTGTGTTTCGAAAATGGAAATGTTTTCTTGTTGAAGTTGCTGGTAAGAAAAGCAATGCAAATTCAAATATCGTCGAAAATACTCGAGACTTTTATTCAAGATGAATATTTCAAATTTTAGTTTATTCAGGTTTATTGAAAATAGAAATGATTCAGATAGAAAACTAAAGACAGCATACAATACATATTTGCAATTTTTACATAAGATTAAATGGAAATTATTGTTTAGCATATTTTTTATCAAATAGATTATTATTTGAATTTTAACGCTAAGTTAACCTTAGTTTCTTGGATTTTCTACAAAAGAATATTTAATTAATAGCATAATGGTGGAATTCACATTTAAAGAAATGTTACATGCTTTAAATGTGAATTTCACCTGGACTTTTATCAAAATTCCTTTTTATGGATTGAAATGTTTATTTATTGAACTCTCATGTGAAATTATGTAAATATAACATTTTAAATATAAGATTCCCTTTTTTCTTGAATTTCAAACGGTCGAATTTACAACTGTTGAAAATCGAAGAAAATTGAAAATTGAATTTTCAACACTTAAATCATTATATAGAAAACGATTATAAGATAATCAGCATTGAAATAAATAATAAAAAATATTGAAGGAATTATTGTAAAAATCAATGTAGAAAATTCGTCTTATTGGCTTTAAACTTTAACAAATTTGGTTAAAATATTCATTCTTTCTTGAATGAAAAATCTTTTTTGGTTGAAAATTCGTCTTTTGGGTAAAAAATTCATATCTTTTGGTAGAAATTTCATTTTCTTTTTGTTGTTGTAAAAAATGTAACTTTTTGATAGAAAATCAACCCTTTTTTGGTTGAGAATTCAATTATTTTGTTAGAAAATTCAATACTTGGTAGAAAATAAAACTATTTTATTGAAAATTCATATTTTCGGGTTGAATATTGAACTGTTTTATAGAAAAATCGTTTTCTTGGGTTCAAAATTCAACAATCTGAAAAATCCTTTTTGGGTTTAAAATTTAACTCTTTCGTTGAAAACCCTTCTTTTTGGTTTGAAAATCCATCTCTTCTAGTAGAAATTTCATTTTTTTTCTTTGTAAAAAATACAACGGTTTCGTTGAAAATTGATCTGTTTTAGTTGAGAATTCAACTATTTTGTTCAACATTTATCATTTTAGTTAAAAATTAATTTCTTTGGTTGAAAATTCAAATATTTTATTGAAAATTCTATTCTTTCTTGTTTGAAAATTCATTTTTTCACATGAAAATTAAAGTATTACATTTTTGATAATTGATAATTTTTAGTTAAAAATTCCAAATATTCGATTAAAAATTCATGAATTTTGTTGAAAATTCGTCTTTTTAGCAGAAAATTAATCCTTCTGGCTGGAAATTAAACCGTTTGAATAAAAATTTATGTGTTTTTTTTTTAAAGTCGTCTTTTTTGGTAGAAAATTAATCTTTATGGTTAAAAATGGAAGTGTTTAAATTTAAATTTATTATTATTTATTACTATTTATTAATTTAAATATAAATTTTTAATTTCATCACTCAGTAATAAACCAATATTAAAACAAAAGAATTGAGAAATCCAGAAACTTACGGACGGAAGGACAACATTGGGAAGTCACGTTTTTATTATTATAGACTTTTTCTTTTGAATTAAAAATTTTATTTGTTTCAGACCAATTGTTTGAAGTTGGATCTATTATATTTCAATTTTTCGATAAAATTTTAGTATTTTTTGAAAACATTTCGCCCTTTTGAATAAATGAAGTATCTTGAAAAATATTTTCGTGCTTTCACAAACTTGGTCAGACTATGACGCTGAGAATTTATGAAAATGTCAGAATCATAAATTAAAGCTAGTGAACTGTTTGTGTTACTGGAGAAAATTTTTCCTCAAAGAAAAAGATCTACTAGGAAACCTTGCAGGACAAAAAAGTTGAGTTATATACGAGGACAGTCTACATCCGGCCAAGTTTTCAATTGCACATTAAAACTTGTGGAGGGAGGTCATTTACGAAGAATCAGCATAATACTATCGCGGACGGAGAACTTTACTGCTTTCGTCGGGAAATTAAATATATGGAAAAGACTTTTTTTTGAAAACCGCTTCACGTCGAAAGCGTTTCCGCTGTTTTCCTCCCTTAGCGAAACCGAGCGAAAATTTCATGTAAATCAGCACGGTTTGTAATTAACGTTGTTCTATTGCTCATCCGAGTTGAAAAATTTCTTTCTTAAAGAAACACAAGTTCCTGACTTCTTCAAATGGGAAATGTCGAAGTTTGTTTCTACCAGGATTTAAGAAATATGAGAAGAGAAAACTTCATTTGAGCTAAGTCCTCTCTCGAAATTTGAATATGCAATCTGAATTTATTAAATAGAAGGTTTATTGCACATCTAAGTTACAAAATTTCTTTCTTGAAGAAATAAAAGTTCCTGACTTCTTCAAATGGCAAATGTTGAAGTTTGTTTCTACCAGGATTTAAAAAAGATGGAAAAAGAAATCTCAAATCAAGCTAAGTCTTCTCTCGAAATTTAAATAATCTGGAATTTATTAAATAAAAAGTTTATTGCGCACGTGAGTTGAAAATTTAGTTTCCTAAAGAAACACAAGTTCCTGATTTATCCAAATGGAAGATGTTAAAATTTGTTTCTACAGGGATTCAAGAAAGATGGGTAAAGAAATCTTCAATTAAGCTAAATCAGGGTGTCTGGCATTTCTCAACAAAAAAATTCCAGGACTTTTCCAGGTTTTCCAGGACAAAAAAAAACTTGAGGTTTGGGTGATATTAGACGTTACTTTCCTGGATTGGTCTATAAATCTCTGTGGCTCTGAAAATAAATTTTTTTATTTCTAACAAGAAGATGATCAAAGATGGGATTTTTTTTTCAATCGCACAAATTCCTCACTAAGAGTCCATTGGATAACTATTAATTTGACAGAACATAATTTGCCAATGGCGACCCATATTCGAAAAAATCGACTTTTTTCAAAACAATTTTTATGTATTAAAATGTTTCTTTAGAAAATTCTCTCGTAAAAATATGTAAATATAACACTTTCAATACAAAATTCACTTTTTTCTTAAATTTTTAACTAAAATTGAAAAAAAATGAATTTTCAACAGCACAAATCTCTGAATTCCCTTGATATCTTTAAAACCGATTGAAATTTCATTGAAATCCATTCAAATTTGTGAAATCTGTTAAAATCCATAGATATCCCTCGAAATCTTTTAACCCCTTTTAAATTTATTTGAAATCTTTGAAACAGAAATCTGAAGAAATAATTTGAAACCCGTTGAAAATAAAATGAATTAAATTTATTCCCTAAAGTTCTCTAGAAATCCCTTGAAATTTTTAAAATATCCTAAAAAAATTATTTTGTATAAAGAGATGCAAATAGACAAAATTAATCACAATATATTTACAGTTTTTAAAATGCTTACATTATAGACAACTTCAAATTAGAAAAGCAGAAAATGTTTCAAATCGATTAATATAAAATTAGATTTTTCATAATTTAACAATTTTTCAAATTCAAACCTTTAAAATTGACTAATTTCTAAGTTATAAATTGTGAAACTTAGTTCTTCAAAAAAACAATATTTTATACTAAAGATTTTAAAAATGTAACTACCCAAAATTTAAAAATATTTGACTGTAAAAAGTTAAGCGACTGTCAAACAGAAACATTTACATTCTATGATTTAAAATTGTAATCTTGATTTTAAGTAGTTTAGAATCATTATTCAATTAGAATTAAAAAATTTAGATCTTTTTCAAAAATTGTTGTCAAAAAACTGTAAATATTGAAATCTTACAAGACTTTTGAAAATTAGGTATATTATGTAAATTAGGAAGAGAAATAAATTTTTGTGATTTTTGTAAAGCTCTGCGAATTACGAATTTTTAAATCTTTATTTAATTTAGGGTCTGGCTATTTTAATTTCCAAAATCTTCTCATTTTTTTTAGGTAAATTCTGAGTGCGATAAAGTGTTTATATGCTCAAAATTTTTTTAGGATAGATTGCAAAGCGTTTAAAAATTACTGTAGTTAAGAATTCCCCTTTACGATCAAACATTTTATTATTTGGTTGATAATTTAATTATTTTGTTCAAAATTCAACAAATTTGTTGAAAATTCATGTTTTCGAGTTGAAAACTCAAGTGTTTTGTAACAAATTAAAAATTAATCTGTTTTGATTCAGCATTCAACTATATATTTTGTTGAAAATTCGTCTTTCTTGGTTGAATTGAACTGCTATTGGTTTAAAAATAAAATCTTTTTTTGTTCAAATATCAACTTACATTTTTGTTGAAAATTCAACACTTTTGTTGAAGTTTCGCCTTTTTGATTTGAAAATTTCTGACGCGTGACGGTAAAGCAGAGAACAAGTTTAAAAATCTATTTTTTCTTTAAGGAAATAAAAATTCTAGGACCATGACCAAAATTCAAGGACTTTTCCAGGTTTTTCCAGGTAAAAAAAATTCAAGTACTTTTTCAGGTTTTCAAGGATTTCCAGGACGCTAGACACCCTGGCTAAGTCTTCTCTCGAAATTT
Organism: Melikaiella ostensackeni; assembly: GCA_032362435.1. Classification (NCBI taxonomy): domain Eukaryota; kingdom Metazoa; phylum Arthropoda; class Insecta; order Hymenoptera; family Cynipidae; genus Melikaiella; species Melikaiella ostensackeni. Next base: position 26,902,734 of record JAUMHM010000078.1, read on the forward strand.
GAATAATCTGAAATTTGTTTTTAAAAAAGTTTATTGCCCATCTAAGTTGAAAATTTGATTTCTTAAAGAAACACAAGTTCCTGATTAGTTTGTTTCTAACCGGGTTTGAGAAAGATGAGAAAAGAAAAATTCAATTAAGCTGAGTCTTCTCTCGAAACTTGAATATACAATCTGAAATTTATTAAATAAAAGGTTCATTGCACATCTAAGTTAAAAATTTTCTTTCTTATGCAAACAAAAGTTCCTAATTTCTCCAAATAGGAAATGTTGAAGTTTGTTTCTACCAGGATTTAAGAACAATGGGAAAAGAAATCTTCAATTAAGCTAAGTCTTCTCTCGAAATTTAAATAATCTGGAATTTATTAAATGAAAAGTTTATTGCTCATCTGAGTTGAAAATTTGGTTTTTTTAGAGAAACACAAGTTTCTCATATTTTCTTCGAATGGAAAATATCGAAGTTTGTTTCTAACAGGATTCAGGAAAGATGTGAAAAGAAATCTTCAATTAAGCCAAGTCTTCTCTCCAAATTCGAATAATCTGAAATTGATTAGGAAAAAGTTTATTGCTCATCTGAGTCGAAAATTTTTTTCTTGTATAAACACAAGTTCCTGACTTCTTAAAATGGGAAATGTTGAAGTTTTTTTCTACCAGGATTTGAGAAAGATGGGAAAAGAAATCTTCAATTAAGCTAAGTCTTCTCTCGAAATTTGGATAATCTGAAATTCATTAAATAAAAAGTTTATTTCTCATCTGAGTTGAAAATTTGGTTTCTTAAAGAAATACAAGTTCCTGATTTCTTGATATGGAAAGTGTTGAAATTATTTTCTACCAGGATTTAAGAGAGATGGAGAAAGAAAGTTTCAATTAAGCTAACTATTCTTTTCAACTTTGAATAATCTGAAATTCATTTTTAAAAAAGTGTAGTGGCCATCTGAGTTAAAAATTTGATTTCTTGAAGAAACATAAGTTCCTGATTTATTCAAATGGCAAATGTTGAAATTTGTTTATGCCAGGATTTAAGAAAGATGGGAAGAGAAAGTTTTAATTAAACTAAGTGTTCTCTCCAAATTTGAATAATCTAAATTCATTTTAAAAAATGTTTCCAATATTTGTTAGATTCTTTCAAAATGCGGAAGCTTTCAGTATCAATTTTTAAATTTTAACTACCTGCAGAAAAGTCTAGAACATTTCGGCTCGTTCTAGAAAATTTCGGAAGATTCTAGGAGGTTCTTAAGCATTTTATAATATTTTAAAACATTCTAGAATACTCTGTAAGAGTCCAGACTTTTTTTTAACATTTACAGAACATTTTAGAAAATTCTAAAACATTTTAGAATTGAAGAATAACTTAGATCTTTCTTAAATACAGGGATGACAGTCCGTTCTCTTTTTCCCCTCATCCCCTATTTACTCCCTTTCATTTCAAAAATCTCCTAAAATACCTAAAATTAAGAATTCTGATCCTTCTTTTCATTTTTTCCACAAAATAACGATTTATTTTTTAAGAATCATAGACAGAATTCTAAGACATTAGAAAAAAAGATGCTTTCAAAGAGATTCTCTTCGAAGATACTGATTTCAAGTATTTCCTAAATGATTTATTTGTTAATTTTGTTCATTTGAATTACATCGACAGAGAAGTTTACTTTTTGAAATTGGAATATTTGAAAAATGCCTTTCTCCAGAAAACGCTAAGAAAGCCGTAAACATTAGACGTTAGTGTTGAGTGTAGTTTGTAGAAATATAATTTTGGAATTGAAAAATAATATGCAAAAAAAGTAGCGTATTAGGAACGTAAAAAAGTATAATTAATTTAAAGCTGATTTTTATATGGCTGGATTTTACATGTTTGAAAACTGCATATACATATGAAAAATATCTTACCTTCACAATTTCGTTATTTTCGTTAGTAATAATTTTTTTAATTTCTGTTTTTACAGTTAAAAATTTTTTTAGCTGACATTAAAAACGGTTTTGTTGTTTTTTCAAATCATTTCTTTCTAGCTTACTTAGAAAAATACTTTGAACAAATCAGGGATCTATACTAAAAACAGTGCACTAGAAAAAATTTTGACAAGATGAAGGAATCAAAATCTATTTACTGATAAAAAAAGAAAGATAAACAAAAATTCTGACAAGAGTACTTTTGAATTCTGTTGTTTGTCTATTTTTCAATATTAGATCGTCTAAGAAATCATCCAAGAAAAGGCAATACTTTTTTAATAATAAATGAAATCGCCTTTTAATCCCCATTTCTCGTAAAAATCCCCTTTGTTTCTTAAAATTGAACTACTAAACCGCTGTGATCCCTGTAAACATTCCATAATAGTTTTCCAAAATTTCATAATCAAAGAAGTTTGGGACATTTCGAAAATTGTCAAAGATTCTAGAATATTCCAGAATATTGTAGAACATTCCAGGATATTTTAGTTAAGTCAACAAATTGCTAGAATATTTCAGAATTTCAGAAAAATGTACATTTCGGCATATCATAAAGTTCTAAAAAATTTCAGAATACTCTAACAAAGTTCAAAAAACTCTGAACTGTTCTGGAATGTTCTAGAGTAATCTACAAAATTCCAGAACGTTTGAGTAAATTTTAGGTCATTTTCTCTAGTATATATTCCAGTAATGCAGAATAATCTGGAACGTTATTAAACATTCCAAAATGTTTTAAAATACTGCTGAATAATTAAAAATTTTTAAAAATATTCCAGAACTGCAGAGTAATGTATAACATTCTCGAAAATTTTAGAACCTTCTAGAACATTCCAGAATATTCTAGAAAAGTTAAGAACCTTTCGGAAAATTCCAAAATATTTTAAAGGAGTTTAGAACGTTTCAGAGATTTCTAGACAAATGCAAAAATATACATAATATTCTGGAATGTTCTAGAACAATGTAGAAAATTCTGATACATTGAAGAAAATTCCAAAACAGCTCAGATTTCTAAATTTTCAGAAAATTTAATATCAATAAAAAAATATTCAGAAAAATTTCAGAACGGTATAGATTATTCTATAGAATCCCAGAGAATTCTAAAAAAGCTAAGACCATTTTATAAAATTTCAGAAAACTTTAGAACAAGGAGATATTCAAAAGAAAGAACATTCCATAGGATTTAGATTTAAGAAATTTAATTCAGAATAAGGGAATATGTTTGGAAACTTTCACTTTTCAGTAAAAAAATTAATGATAAGATTTTTTCAGACACAAGATTGGAAATTTTACTATATTAGATAAATGTACTTATTAATGATATTCTGTAATTTGGACAGATGCAAACTACTGTCTTCTAATAGATATTAATGATTAAAAAATATTTAATTTTGTGAAAGAAAACGATCTATCGAATCTCATTTTTCTTTAAAAACATTTTATTGACAGTGGACGAAAATTTGAAAATTAAGATAAAATTCTGAAAGGAAATTAAGTATTGGGTAATTATGAGAAATTTTGTCCTAATGTTTCGTAACGCTCAGCAGAAATCCGCAACTTCACGTTGAATACATTTTAATTTTGTATTAATTTTCATAACAGTCGACCGTTAAAAAAATGTTTGCTGAAAGCTATTAAATAAGTGTTTGTTTGGTAAGAACAACCATAGAAGGCTGAATAAAAACCATAAAAAGGTATTTATAAACTTTTCAAAAACTCAAAATTATATTTCAAGAAGTATCATGATTGTAAAGGTCTTCTTTTTTTTAATTTTGTACGCAGACGATTATTTTTTCGAAATACTATTCACTTGAGCAGCAAATATGCACAACAGTTTAGGTTGGTTCTTACCCTTTATTATTGCTAAAATTTTAACTTTCAATAGTTTTGTAACGTGTGCAAGCTTGCTTTTTAAAATAAACTATGTAAATATAACCATAACGGTCGAAATGTCAAAATCGAGAGACATTATTTTAAAGCCTATAACTTTATTTGCATCGAACGAAATACAGGTTTTCTTAAATAAACATGATTCTGGTTCAATCAACTTGAAATGCATACTGTGTTTTATAACATTATCGCCATAGGTTTTAGGCATAAAATGCATAAGAAAATGTGAATCGAGACAAGCTGACTTCATTAAAAATCGAATATTCAAACTTTACTTACTTTTGATTCAGAGTATTAATCTATTTAAAATAATCTTAACAGTAAACTTTACACTATAATAGGTATCTCGAAACAAAAATTCGTTTTTCATTTACTAAAATTACTTTGATATCTTTGATGGACATAAATCAAAAATTAAATTCTTCTTTAACGTATAAATTTTTGAGGATTGAGAAAAAATAAAAGATATCAGGCATATTCCATGTAAAGGAACATATGAACTATTGAAAACTAGATCTTATAAAATAATAGTTATAACATATCAGGAATGAATATCAAAGGTTTAGAAAATTAGGTGGGTAAACCTGGAAATACGACCATGCCCAAACAATATATGCCCTATGCTAAAATTAAGGGCTCATTTAGGGCTCTTGCGTGGCCCCAGGCGCAATTTTTCAAAAACAACCCCTATCACTGAAAAACTACCTTAAAGAATAGATATGCTCTAAAAATAAAAGTGAGTATATCAGAATTAAGGGTTCTTTTTAGGCTCTCTAACACCCGCAAAATAACTTTTCAAGACCATCCCCTAACATTGTAAAACTACCCCGAAACCAAAAGTACTATTTAAGTGCAAGAAAAAGTATTGCATCAGTTTTGAATATTTTCTAGCTATCAGAAAACATCAAACACTTTACCAACAACCACCCTTAACACTCGAAATCCACCCCGTAAAAGAATTGATTGTAATCGAAGTTCCAAAAGCATTTTTGCAACTTCAGTGTATTGAAAGTATCACGTGACACAAGACTTTGGCTCCCCGGTCCCCTCGCGTAATAAACCATAATATTTTCCTGAATACTCTCTCACCCCCAAGAGTATCGCGTATTTTGTGATACAGGAATTTTGAGTATGACAAAAAACAGCCGTCCACAGTACACGTATAGCTTAAATAAATATGAAAAATCTTGTACCAAGTACGTTGAGTATGGGCGTTTCTCCACATAACGCACAATTTGAGGATCGATATTAAAAAATTTTTTTTTTCGTGATATGAGATCAAATACATACTTCATGGAAATTTTCTTTGTAAAGTTTTCAGGGGTCACTGGTGATTACTTTATTATAAATTATAAATAAAAATTATCAAAGAATTTATTGTTACTATTACCAATTCAGTCAATGAAGATTATTTGATGCCCTGCGAAAATTCACTGTTTGACATGTGTTAATGAAGTGAAATTCTAGAATCAGATGAGCTGATCTGCAGGTAGAGCAACTCATAAAATTTAAATTTATAAAGCCTAATGTATTGGCAATTCTTAAACGAGGTTTTTTAAAAAGTTACCACTTTTTATAGCCAGTCTCAATATTTTTTACACAATAAGCTTTTGATTTTCTCAAAGGTACTAAAGCTGAAAATATTATATTATTAAAAGTAACTATATTTGGGGTAGTTTTCCAATGGTAGGGGATGGTTTTGAACAATTTATTTTAGGGGTGTTAAAGAGCCCCAACAAAGCCCTTAATTCTGTCATACTCACTTTTATGTTTGAAGCATATTTATTGTTTAGGGCAGTTTTTTAGTGGTAGGGGTTGTTCTTGACAAGTCGCGCCTGTGGCTCCAAATAAGACCGCAATTCCTGTTAAAGAAAAAAGTTGATGCAACAAATATTTTTACCATGGCAATGCTAGCGTTAAGTAAAGCTGGCAGTATCATGCATAAAAAAAAATGCAGAGCCCAAAATTAGGCTTTTAGATACTAAATGAGCCCTTAATTCCGGCATCAGTGTTGCTACAATAAAAATTGAGTTTGTACTCGCAGAGTGTACTCAAGATATAGAAATTGTACTTTCGAAGATAATGCTGCGGCGGCGCCACAAACTTACAAAATTTTGGCGCGAAATTTAAATATGTTTATTTAAATTATTAAATAATTTGAACTGTCAGCATTTTAAAAAGAAACTGGATGTAGGAGATGTTTCGGGTTTCAATCGTGTGCAAAACTACGAATCTTGCCGACGTTTCGTGAACATTGCAGTTCACTTCT
>JAUMHM010000078.1:26908930-26922022 GCA_032362435.1 Melikaiella ostensackeni
TAAACCTTTTTTAAAGATAATGTTTATTGAGACCCATACTAAAAGTATACTTGCATTAAATTATATACCAAGTAAATAAAATTGAATGAATTATCAAGCGTAATTATATAATTCAATTATGTTATATAGAACCGACGAAAATTATCTACATGTCTACACTGATATATGTACGTACATACTTAAAAATCAGTACTTTGATGAAGTTTGATTTTCGAGCACAAACATTTTCACTTTTATTATGATATTATAAAACCAAAATGGCAAAAATCCCAAAAAAAAATTTTTTGATGACAAAACTCCAGCAGAAGTGGTTCATACGGCCCTGATTATTTATGGTTTGGAGAATCCCGAGATAGAAACGAAGGCCATTGAGGGTACCCCCGTCACGGTCTCTATAGCGAGGTTTGAGTGTACTACACTGTAGCGTGCGGAAAACATTGCGCTAACAATTGATTACAATATTTGAAGAAACAGTATTGCTGTATGATTTCAGTTTAAAATTTTATATTATGGCAGAGCAGGAAAGCTAAAATTAATTGAATCGTTTTAGCTGAGAAAAAAAATTGTGGGTTGACATTTAAAAAAAGTAAAAGAATATGAAATCGCTCAATGTCTTGTACTGTCTTTTTCATTTGAAAGTTCAACGAAAATTTCATATTGGTTCAAATATGATCACAAATGTACACTTTTTTGGAAAAAGTTGAATATGTCGAACCTAAAATTTCTTCAGCTTGAAGGAACATGTTATTATTTGTCTTTCAAGGAAAAAGTTGTTTTCGTAGTGTTTAAAACGTTCCAAGATCGCGAAAAAATAAATAATCCCGAAATTCCTAAATCACCATTTTTTTTTTAAAAACAACATAACAACATGATTCTTTGGTTCAAGCTGCAGAAATTCCAGGCTTTACATATCCAACTTTTTCCAAAATATTTGCATATAACTCAATCCAAAAAACATGTCTTTTGCTCATTTTCAAAAACTTCTAAATTGAGCAAAAAATTGTTTTTTTAATATCTCAATTTTTGTTACAGTACACTGGAAATAAGTATGCATATAAAAAATTCGCCATAATTTTTCAAAAATTTGAATTTTCAAATCAAAAACGAAAACAGAAGATATTAAGCGATTTAAAAAATATATTCTACTTTTTTCGGATGCTAATCCACAAATTTTTTTCGCTTAGCTCAAACGATTCGATTAATCTTAACATTTCTGCTTCGTCCTATTGTATATCAATTTTACCATCTTCAAATTTAAAATCCTTCCATGTGGAACGCTATGAGTATAAAATGGATGAATGTTAAAATGATCGATTTAATTGATTTTCAGTTTTGAATTTTCAAGACCAAAAATTCAATTATTTGAGTTCTTATATCTAAGAATAAAACTTGTTCAATTTTGGAGGCTTCAAAAAATATTCCACACCATCTTCAAAGTAGTTTGCAACATGTAGGAAGACATGTCTGTATTATATCGACCCTCCATAGAAAATGTTACTTCTTTTTGACAGAAGTATGATTGGTTGGTGAAACTTGGCCCCACCTGACCCCAACGTCAAGTTCCACCAACCACCAATTATATTTCCTTCAAAAAGAAGTAACATATATTTCAAGTGCACAGTTTATAAACGTTCATTTCGAATCGGCCAAATTATAAAATTTTGAACGCTTTGAGTTTGAAATTGCAAATTGGTCAACTTTCAAATTATAAAAATAATTAATTTAAAATTCTAAATGCTTAATACTGAAATTACATAGGCTTGCAGACTTTAAAGTAAGAACTATGCGATTTGGGTGGATTTCAATTCACAAGTACAATGTTAATTATTTCTCTTTTCCATGTTGTCTACTTTAGATGGCTTTTAATTAAAAATTGTTTAATCACAAACGCTTCTATTTCCATCCCTTTAAACAGAAAATTACCTAACTATCAAGGCTTTCAATTTTATATTCTTCAATTTTTAATGATATAATTTGAAATCAAACAATTTTTTTTAACAATATTGAATATTTTAATTTAAATTGAAAACTGTCTATCAAGGTTTTGAATGTAAAAGTTCACTGTTTTGAAAGACGTGAAAATGAAACTGTCCTGCAATTTTTAATATCTGAATTTTAAATAATTCAAAATTCTTCTATTAAAGAAATTTCTGCCTGGTATTATTAAGCATCTAACTTTTTGGTTTAACAATTTCGTAATTTTCAAGGCTTTCAGTATAAAATTACTGTAAATTCTAAAACTTTTGAGTTTGAAAACATACCATTTTTAGCGTTTAAATTTTTAAAAATTTCGATTTCAAGAACTGTCGTTTTTAAATTATATAATTTAAACAAACTGTCTACCGTGACGGAATTTTCCGTAACACCAACCCCTTTCCAGCTCGTTCAGGGCTAAAGTTACGAAATTATCCGTAACTCTAGCCTTAGCGCTACACTTGACCGGCTTAGTTTTACGGAAAATTCCGTAACGCTAGTCAGTGCCTAATTTAAAATATTTTGTTTTGAAAGACAGTCAATTCCCAATTAAAGAATAAAATAAGTTGACTTTGGTATTTATTCAAAATAGTTGGCCTGTGTCAAAATCAATTTCAATCAAGAGATGAAATATGTACCAAAATAGTAATTGCTATCAATTATCTGTGTTTCATTTTCAGGTAATAATGATTTTCTAATCTAACAATTTTTCATTTTTGTACCTGTTGTTTTCCTATAAATTATCCCTGATGAGGAAGTCTAAATTGGCTGCGAAACATGTTGGTCCCCAGTAGTATAAAAAAGACAGAGTAAAAAAGTGTGTGAGGTTGGTTTTGGATGACTATTTTTTTTCTCCCTCTTTCTCCTTTTTGTTTTGTACATTTATTGTACATTTGTCCCTAATGAGCCGGAAAAGCGGATAGTCTCAAAATCTATTTTTGAGTTATGAACCTTTTGAGTTCTTTTTTAAACCACACAAAATATTCTCATAAAAAAGTAGATTTTGTTAGCCGTGTGGTTTAGTTGTTAGGGATAGAATGCGTTAGATGTAAACTAGATGGAGTTCGAAACCCGCCGGAACGTTTACGATTTTTATTAGCGTTAAATGTGTGCGATTATAATATATGTGCTGTTTGTAATATAATGTAATAATTTAAGTTAAAGTGTGTGTATGTACCAATGATATATTTAGAGAAGTAGACTTTGTTTTCTTTTCTTAAATCTGTATGTAATAGTTTTTCTCGTTTTACCTAACTGTTAGGTAGTCGCCGTCTCATTTTACCAAACTGTCAGGTAATGTTTAGTCATTAGTTTTATTATTTTTTGCTAAATCGCGAATCAAGTTGTAATGAATTTTTATTAATTATTTCTATTTTCACATCAAATATTACCCTGTTTCATTTTACATGACTGGAAGTGAAATTTTAACGAAACGCCGTAATGTCCTTGGTTTACCGAACAAAGATATGCAAAAATTTAACGAATAAATATTCTCCGTGTACGAATATAATACCAACATATCTTCAATTCACAAGGAGTGGTGCACTTATCAAAATCAGCACGTGTTCTCACAAATGAATTCTAGACTCCAATCTATGTAAGAGTGAAGATATCATAAATGCATTCGTGTTGAGCTGCTCTTAGTGAATGGTAATTCCGTAATTCGCAAACGTGTAAACAGCCAACTTGATATTATGCATTTTTGTCTTCTGCTATGTTAATTGTTTTATGTAGGCCGTAATTACGATATTAATTCATTAATACGTGAATCACAAATTAAAACAGCTACTTTCGAGATTATTAAATTGACTATAAATTATCATTTCTGTGAGTGGTGCAGCCAATTACGGAAACATTTCATTAGAATGACAAGTAAATGAGTATTTAATTCCTTTTTAATTACCCGTAATCGTCGTTAATTAGAAGTGCGAAAAAATGGGAATGAGACTAATTTTTTACCGGACTAAGTTTTATCGGGAGAATTTCAGACCATTTTTTTGTATCTTTTTAGGACAGGAAAGAAGATTAAATCTGCATCCGGGGATGTTTTTGGATGTCCTGTTTTAGAAACAGAAATCCCCAAAAATGATAAACTACTACTACTACTAACTTTTTAAACTAAAATGGATGTTATTAATTTTTTTTTTAATCAAAGAAGGCGAGAACAATAATTAAAAGATATTTCAATACTTGATGGAATCGCGCCTTTTGAAATCAGGCAAGTTCAAGACTTCAAGTCACAAAATATTTCGGAAAAGAAATAGGTTTTTTTTTTGAATGAAATTAGGCGACACGTATTTTTCCAATTTGAGTAAAGACATGTCTATAAAGTTACGAGTATTTAAATTTTGAAGATCGTTTAAAGAAAAATACAAATGGTTTTTTCAACATTCGATTGTTTTTGACCTAATTTGATTTCATTTTTCTTTTGATTTCCCCTCACCGAAATGGTTTTTAGCATGCAAAGACTCGCTAGATGTGTTTCTTATAAAAAGTCAAATCATATGAGATCCTGTCATTTCTTTATTGAATATTTGGACTAATAAATTTTTTTTTTAACTGTGATCTTGCAAAATATTAATATTCTAGAATCTAGGTTAACATATGAAAATTGGTATTTCCCCCCAACTCGAAATTAAATATTTCCTAAAACATTCCCTGCTCATCCTAGGAAGTCGTAAATCTTCCAGAAATGGCAGTAGTAAAGGAATGACTGAAAAATCTCAAAAAAATAACATTGCAGATACGGAGGAGCTCCCAAAAAAAAGTATTTTTAATTTTACTTATTATTTAACAATTTGTTAATTATTTAGATTCGGGAATTTTTCTGTGTCAGCAATTTTATAGTGTCGGATATTTTGTAATTTCGGCAATTAAATTCGGAAATATATAATAAATCAATAAGTAAATCTGAAGTGACACTGTTTCAAGAAGAAAAATTAATTTCTGGAGCCAGAATGTTTTATAGGCCAACATATAGGGAAATTAGTATTTACCCTTCACCCCGAAAATCAAACTTTTCTAAAACATTCCTCGATTGTCCTAGAAAGTTATAAATCTACCAGAATTGGAGGTAGTAACTACGTAAATCTCAAGAAACACTTTTTGAAGGCAAAAATAAATCATTTCCAGAGCCAGAATTTCGCCCCATTCCGAAATTTAAAATTTTCTAAAACATTATTTACGAACGTTAAAATAAATGGGATTATAATTTTTTAACTTTATATAACGTTAGAAATATTTAAACTATTCCCTGTTGACCAATTTTTAAACTATTAAAAACGTTTTGTAGACCGAATCCATTTCAAATCATGCAAGCAGTACAATTTCAAGTCACAGAACCATTCGCCTTTTGAATATTTTGTTTTTTAACGAAAATAAGACGACACGTGTTTCGCCGTTTAGAGAAAAAAATTATTGTCGTGACGTTAAAAGTATTTGAAATTTTAGGGTTGTTTAGAAAAAAATATACATTTTTTATTCTAACCTTTATAACTTTTTACCTAATTGAAATATTCAGGGTTTCTTTCCTGACTCTGGCGAGATAAATTTTTCTCTTTTGAAATCCGCCAGAAAATTAACAAAATGTTGAAAAGGATCAAAATGGTGGCGGGTTTTCTAAAAATAATATTAAAAGTCGATTTTCTCAAAAAGACCAGATTTTTTTCGCTCAATTTTTCTTTGCTGAATTGGTAATCGAATGATGAAGAAGTCTTGTAAGTTTCATGCAAGTCAAACTATTTTTCTGGTAGAGAAAATTTTTTTTCGAAAAATTGAATTTTCGCACTCTTCATTCACACAAAACAGATTCGACAAAATTCTAAGAAAAAAGTTGGCTTATTTTCAAAAGTTCTACAAAGAAATACCTTTTACTCTTTTATGATATCTTGTATCGTTCGCCAAAAAAATAAAAAAGTTCAATTTTTCGAAACAAAATCTTATGGACACAAAAATGATTTGGCCTGCATAAAACTTACTTCTTTATATAAGCACGATTTTTAAAAAAACATTGGATAAAATAAAAGAATCGGTCTTTCCATAAAATCTACTTTCCATGCTTTTAAAATTCAGCTGAGAAGATAAAGTAAAATTTAATAGAAAACCCCACTTTCTTTATATTATCCAATATTTTTAAAAAATTCGTGCTTATAAGAAGAAGGTATTCTGTAAGATTTATGCAAGCAAAATCATTTTTGTGGCCATAAGAATTTTTTTTTTTTTCGAAAAAATGAATTTTTTTAAACTTTCCTGTGAACGATGAAAGATAATATAAAAGAGTTAGACGTATTTTTTGTAGAACTTTTTTAAATGAGCAAATTTTTTCTTAGCATTTTATCAAATCTGTCGCTGTTTGAATGAAAAATGCGAAAATTCAATTTTTCGACAAAAAATTCTCTTTTCCAGAAAAATAGTTTGTCCCGCATGAAACTTACAAGATTTCATCACTGGAGTACAAATTCAGCAAAAAAAGGTGGGCTTTTTGAGAAAATCAAATTTTAATATTTTCAAAGAAACCGCCGCCATTTTGATAATTTTAAACATTTTGTTAATTTTGCTGGCGGATTTCAAGAGAGAAAATGAACCTCATCAGTCAGGAAAGAAAACTTAATACCTCAATCAGGTCAAAAGTTATAAAAGTTTGCACAAAATTTCGTATTCTTTTTTAAACAACGGGATGACATAATTTTGTCGAATTTTCTAAATCCTGAATGTAGAAAATGCCGAAAAAATAATTACCGAAACAGAAAATTTCCGAAAAATGAAAATTCGCCGAAGAAAATAAAACCACCGAAAATATTTAATCCTGAATTTTGAAATTCCCGAAAACAGTAAATTGCCGAATTTTCAAATTTCCCAAAAATAATAAATTGCCCAAATTTCAAATTCCTGAAATTAATAAATTGCCGAATTCTCAAATTCCCGAAAAAATAAATTTAATAGTTTTTTTTCTGTTAGAATAATCTTTTATTTTATATGGGGGTCAAACTCATTTTATATCGGGCAGGCAGTCCACGCTCAATTTGCAGAATCATTTCCACTTAAATATGTGGTTTTTTAAGCGGAATAAGACGACACGTATCTTAAAGATTTGACGAAAAATTTTTTTTGTTAAAGCAAAGTTATGAGTATTTGAATTTTGAAACCTGAAAACGCGGTTGATCAAAAAATGGTAAAGATTTGTGTTAAAAGTGTGATATTTTTCAAGCTAATATAGGTATTCATCTTTTTCTTTTTGATTCTGATAGAATTTCTCGTTCTCTTTTGAAATCCGTAGAAAATTTTTTAAAAAGTCTAAAATAGACAGAATGACGACGGATTTTCTGAAAATATTTGAAGTCCGTTTATTCAAAAAACCCCAGTGTTTTTTTTTCTCTTCATTTTTTCTATAATACTTTTGTCTTAATCTAAAGAGTGTATTCCATGATAGTCTGCCCTATGCCCGCGCTTTGGAGAGAAGATTAATTTAACAGTTTCAACAACTTTTACTAACTTTTTCCTTTGAAGTCGGTATTTTTTAAATAATCGATATCCTCAATTTTTTTAAAATTACTTTATTATTCTTTCATCAACACGTTGTTAAAACTGTCGAATTTTATCCTTTCTGGTCTTTCAATGGCACCACAAAACTGTATTGTTCAGAAAAAAATAAATCTCAAAGGATTTTATACAGGTTTTCGTAAGAATTTCGAAAACAAAGCGAAATAGAACAAAGCGTCAAAGACATATTTTGTTCTAGCGCCTTTTTCGAGAAACGATTTTGTTCCTTTGACTTTTTTCAAATCTTGTGTTAGTTTGACAAAAAACGTGAATTTTCTTTCTTCAAACAAGAAAAATTCTCTCTCCTCTCCGAGGCGCGGGCACAAGGCAGACTATCAGGGATAATACGCTTTACAATAAGACGAAACTAGAAAAAAAATCAAGAGAAAAAAAACACTGAGGTTTTTGAGTAAATTGACTTTGAATATTTTTAGAAAAACCTTCTCTTTTTTGTCAACTTTGAACTTTTAAAACATTTTCTAACGTATTTCGAAGGAGGACGAGATATTCTATCAGAATCAAAAATAAAAAGATGAATACCTATATTAGCGTAAAAAATATCACACTTTTAACAACAATTTTGACCTTTTTTTTATAAACCGCGTTTTTAAGTTTTGAAATTCAAATAGTCATAGCTTTGCCAACAAAATTTTTTCAGCAAATCGGTAAAATAATCTTATTCCTTTTGAAAAACAACATATGTATTTAAGTGGCAAATGATTCTACGACTTGAGCATGGACGACTGCCTGGCCGATTTGAAATGAATTCGGCCTGGGGTACTTTTTTTCAAGTGTACTATTAAATATGATTTTTCTTATTTTTTTGGGTATTTGAAATTTCAGGAATTTGAAAATTCAACAACTTACTAATTTCGGTAATTAAAAATTTCGGAAATTTGAAATTTTGGGACCATGAAATTTCCGGAATTTGAAAATGCGTGTTTTAAAATTTCAGAAATAAACGTTTCCGGTTGTTTTATTTCCTTTCTGGAATTCTCATTTTTGTGGTAATTTCTGTTTCGGTAATAATTTTTTCCGTGTTTTTCCACATTCGGGATTTTCAAAGTTCGGTAAAATTATGTTGCCCCCAAAAAAAATATAAAATTTCAACTACTCACAACTTCGCGAAAATGATTTTTTTCTCAAAACGGTAAAACACAAGTCGTTTTATTTCCTTTGAAAAACAACATACTTAAAAAGCGAATGATTCTGTGACTTGAAGTTGCACTGCATGCATGATTTGAAATGGATTCCGTCGGTCGTTTCCCGGTCCAGCAACTACCCTGAGAATCACATCATCTGTTTTTATTCTTATTTTATACCCTCCAAAGAATTTATCCTAGGTGTATTGAGCAATAAATTTCGAATCTTCATTTCCAGACACTTTATATGCAGATCGTATTTTTGACGATCAACAAGAGCCATAAAGACATACCTTCTCTGGCTTTCAGGTACACAGTATTCGCTACGATGTTCTCCAACTCCATCAATTCCAGCTTGATCGAGTTTGCGCGTCTGAACCAAGGAGAATCCACGAAGACAGCTTTGGCAAAGACGTTGAGGAAGACGAGAACTTGGAAGACCTTGCAGGAGGAGAAAACTCCACGTACACCTTTGTTCGGGTTCGATCACCCAGTCTCTAATCAGACCTGTTCCCATCTGTTTTCGACGGCCGTCCGGAAGAATCCACTCGTATGCCTGCCACGTGGGATTCCAGTATTGAGGTTCCAGAAGGTCTAGACTTTCCAAATCAACTTCTCTTCTGATCCTTCGGTATGAATTTGGTGACTCCGTCTTCGACTTCTCCTCGATTTGAAAAGAACCTTTGGAAGACCTCTAATTCATTTTTAAAGAAAGATCCGGACTCATCGATTCAGTCACACTCTCATTCTCACAATTGACGCGATTATGAGAGATTGTCGATCCGCACTTCATTACTTGAAGGCAGCAAAGCTGAAGCCGATGAAGAGACAAGGGCGACGGGAGACATTTGCGCGAACATTCTTTTGTATTTCCAACTCAGGGGTCTTCCACTCTTCATGAACGAAGTGGACACTTTGGATATGTTCCACGATGCAATCTCTAGATCTCAGTCGACGTCCTCGCGGGAATGACGTCAGAATGTTCGAAAGTGTGTCCTTTTTTTGCTCGACTCCCTCCACCTCTCCTCTAATTGGCAGAAATCTTTCTCCGTCGATGGGATCCCAAAAACAGACGCCTTTTTCAGACCACACGTTGTCTCCTGAAAACAAAATATTAACTATTAAAGAAGGGAAGATCGTCACTTATAAACTATTATTACAATATATGATCAGGGTTGCTAGAGAAATCGGGTTTCAAAATTCCATGAATCTTCCAGGTTAAGGCTTCGAAGTGCTCTATGGAACTAAACAAAGTACACTCGACTCTCGATTTAACGCCAATCTCGGGTATGGTCTATATCGTAAGCAATCAGGGCCGTATGAACCATTTCCAGTAGGAATACATAATATTAATTAACTGTATTTTGTACAAACGTAGATTTTTGTCATCATAAAGGATGGACCCTTTTTAATAATGAAGACTAATTAATGAGCAGAGAATTTTTCACGTGTATTTAAAAATGAATGCGAAATATGCACGCGAGTGTTCGAACTGCCTGCTTTGTGGCTACGGAACTGCTTAACTCAGCTGAGCTCACAGCGACTCTTTCTTGGCTCCTTGGACCCCCTCATCCCCGAATGCAGCCGGCGGCAATCATAGGAAGGCGATACATCGATAACCGTTCAATCAAGAGTTGAGTGTGTCAAGAAAGTATCTTTCTAAAAAAAAAGTATCTTAAGGAATAAAAAAAGTATTTAAAATGTAGATATTTTAAATAAGTCAAGAATTAGTTTTTTAAATGAAAAAGTGGTGTAAAAATGCTTTAAACTGAGAAAAGAATGTATTTAAAAGGGAAATTTCTTTCATACTTTTCTGTATGTAAATAATAACTGCACCGAAGACTGCATCTAACAAAATGATCAGAGTTGGGATTTTTTCTAAAATCTCATAAATTCCTTATTGAGATTCCATTGGATAACTACTCATTTGCCAAAACATTATTTGCCAATGGCGACCCATTTTAAAAAAATCTACTTTTTTCTCAATTCCTTTTTATGGATTGAAATGTTACTCATTTATATAATTTTCATGTAAAATTCAGTAAATATAACATTTTTATACCAGACAATATAAATTTTCAACAAAATACATGAACTTCTAACAAAACAGTTGAATTTTCAAACAAACAAAAAAACGAAATTTAACAAAAGAGTTGAATTTTCAGCCAAGAAAGATTTTTCAGTCAAGAAAGAAAAACAATTTCAACCAAATTGTTGAAGTTTCAAGCAAAAAAAAATGAATTTTCTACAACGCAGTTGACTTTTCAATAAAAAAGTTAATTCCCAGACAAATAGTTGAATTTTCTACCAATTTAGTTGATTTTTTTGACAAATTAGATGAATTTTCAACCCCAAAAAGACGAATTTTCAACAAAAAAGTTGAACTTTCAATAAAAAAAAAAATGAATTCTCAACAAAACAGAAGAAATTTCAACCAAAAAGACAAAATTCAACTAAAATTATAAATTTTTAACCAAAAAGAAAAAATTATTAACTGTTGAAAATTCAAGAAAAAAAATAGCGACCCTTTTCTAAAAAAATCGACTTTTTCCAAATTTTTAAAATTATTTTTATTAAGACGAAATTCAACTCAAATTATAAATATTTAACACAAAAAAAAATGGTTTACTATTGAAAATTCAAGAAAAAAACGGCAACCCGTTTTCGAAAAAATCGACCTTTTCAAAAATGTTATTTTATAGATTGAAATGTTTATTCGTTGAATTTTCATGTAAAATTATGTAAATATAGCATTTGTTAAAAATTCAACTGCTGAAAATTTGATTGTTGAAAACTGAATTTTCAATTTTCCTTAATTTTCGAAGGTTAAAATTTGTTAGCATGATCAATTTCATATATCACTTTACTGAAAAAAGTAGCAAAAAAGTAGTTTTACATTTAAAAAAGTAACAAAAAAGAAAAGTAGCAACAAAATAAACGAGTGCCAGTGAAATACAATATTATTTAATGAACATATTTCATATTTTGTTTGTTATTATTGGTACAGGATGGCAAATGATGGGATTGCACGAAATTTTATAGAGAACGCTCGAAATTTAATTATTTAGTTTCTATTTTTCTTTATTGATTGTTAAAACAATTTTTAATTGTTTATTTTCTGGGATTTTATAATTCGGCAATTTTAGTTTTGGATATTTTATAATGTCAATAATTTTATTTCGAGAATAATCAATTTCAATACTATTATAAACTGTCGGTAGTTTTATTATTCTGGAATATTCTAATTAGGGAATTTTAAGTTGTTGGTAATTTTATAATTTTGGCAACTTTATATTTCGAATATTTTCTTTTTCGTGAAGTTCATTTTTTGGGATTTCTATTTTTCGGAATTTTTCAGTCGTCCCAAATGTTTATGAACGAAATTAAAATATTTCGAAAGTGAAAATTAACGAAACAAGAAAACTTTATTTTATTATTATTTATTAATTACCGAAATTACTCAATTCCCAAAATTGTATAATTACCGAATTTCCAAAATGCCGAAATTAGTGAATTGTCAAAATTAGTAAATTCCCGAAATTTCAAATTAAATTTTATTTAAAATTTAAAATTTTCGGGGATTTGATAACTTCGACAATTTACTAATTTCGGGAATTTGAAATTTCGGCATTTCGGAAATTCGGGTTTTAAAATTTCGGTAATTTAATATCCTCGATAATTTGAAATTTCTGAATGTTCATAGTTTCGTTAATTTTCACTTCCAGAATATTTCAATTTCGTTGATTTCTTCGTAATTTGAAATTTCGGAAATTTTTTTTTTCAGTAAATATATTTTTGGTATTTTTTAACATTCGGGATTTTTCTTTTTCGGCAAAGTTATGTCGTCCCACCTGGAAAACCTCGAAATGTCAGGGTTTTTTGTGGGTCAGGAAAAGTCAGAGATTTCTTTTGTCAAGGAATTTTATGAAGCATGATTAAATTTGTTGAACAAATTGGCTGATTTTATTTAAATACCAACATATTTTGGTACCCAAACGTAAAATAACAAATGTAACTCCATCCTTGATTTTGCCGACCCTCAAATAACGATATTTTTTTATTTGTAAAAGTAAATTTATAGTATTGGAATTATATTTATTTAAATCACACTTCTTTTAATCATTTTCACTAATTTCAGGACAATATATTTTACTAAAAATATTAATATGCTAAATATGCACTGAACTTCAAGTACATACCTATGAAAATAATTTGAAAATTTGTTTTAATTATTCGTCAAAATCATGGACTTTAGCAACAAATTAAAAAAACTGATTAAGTATTATGTTTTTTAGTACTATTAATTGCTTTAATTATTGGATAGAGATAATACGAGTATATTTAGGAATATCATGTAAAAATATAATTTAAAATATTGATGTTATTTCATCGACCAGGGTAATTAATTAATTAATATTTTGATGTTCTTGTATCGATT
>JAUMHM010000078.1:26922122-26932640 GCA_032362435.1 Melikaiella ostensackeni
GACCCTGCGGGGGTTGTTTGACCAAATTTTTTATATATATATATATATATATATATATATATATATGATACATAAATACTATATAGTAATTACGTATCTTATTTTTCATAATTACTTTTGACAAAACAAAGGTCTAAACACTATTATAAAGATTTCATCTTTATAAATGTAAAACTATAATAATACCTATGAAAAGTGTGAAATTTTCTATTTCTTTATACCATATAATTCATAATTGTGAGCCACAAACTGTAAATGTTTATTTTAAACAATATTTCAGATTTTCGAAGTGAACGATTGAACACCATTTCTCTGGACTGGTTTTGAAGAGTTAGCATGTTGTTAATTAATCTTATTTGATACCAAAATTATATTTGTTTCAAAAAAAAAGGGGAAAAAAACTTATGATCTATAAAACAAATGTAAAACAAATAAAAAGGTGAATCTTGTCTCCAAAGATCTACATGCAATCTCGAAGAACGAGGTGCATAGTATAATTGTACGATCAAACGAACTTACCTGTACGTGAAGTTCGATTGTAATTATATGTAGCGCCTCGTTTGAGATTATTACACTTCCCTCCCAAAAATAAAATACTAATTGAAGTTGAAATGAAAATACCAATTGAAAATCTTGAGATTCTTAACCCAGTATTGCTCAGTAATCCTCCTAAACACAAAGATCCTCCTTCTTATTTATTTATTTTTTCAAATATTACACTATGAACAAAATGAAGTTAGGTGCACGGCCAGACCTTAGGTTTATGAACAGGCGAGAGTAAAATTTTTCAAATTTAAACTCTAAACGTTGTGAAGTTTCTGCGATAAGTGGACACTACTATGTATGTGCATGTAATCTCGAAGAACGAGGCGCATAGTATATTTACGATCGAACTTCATGTACATATAGGGAAGTTCGTTTAATCATATAATTTTTATTTGCAAAGCTCAAAAGATTATGGCTAAAAGGAAGGATGTCTGAAATGCAAGCAAAATGCATTGCAAAAGCAATATAAAAAAACGAATAAAGTGGGAACAGAAGAAGGGACTACAAATGCTTTCGAAACCAAAAGAGGAGTCCTTTGAGTGCTACATTGCTTAATATATTGACGACATTGAGAATGGATGTGAGAAAAAGAATGAAGGGGAGACAGCGATAGGGGAAAAAAAAAGATATTTGCACTTAAATTTGCGGATGACTTTAACTTTAGTTGATGAAGAGAGCAAAGATATAAGAATAAGGAAGACGGCTACGTCTAATGGATGTTTTAGCTAAATCGGGGGGATTATATGGAGTTGAGATATGGGGATGGGAAAGGTGAGAGGAAATGGAAATGGCACAAGGTAAATTTGTAAAGATGGAACACTCCAGATTACATCTGGAAAATGGAAACGGGAAGGAATAGCATTGAAGCTGAGGCAAGAAATAGGGCTAATAAGTATCTTTTGGAAATAATAGACAAGGATGATATTACCGAAGATTGTTTAAGGGAAGAGTTAACAAGTCTGTAAAATGACAATCCTTCTAGTTGAGATATGAAAATAAGAGAAGTTTTAAGGGAAGTAGTAGATGGTGAAACTCTGGTTTGGATATGTAAAGGGTCCAGAAGAGAGGAGGTAGGGAAAAATCTATAAAGGGCAGTAATAATCAGGAGGGATCAAAAAATTCCGAGGAACTAGAGCAGGATAGAAATATCTAAGTACTGCAAATTCTATGGAGACGTGAATGATTTAGGAAGGAAAAAATATTGGGAGGGCGGGAAACTAAAGTTTTAAAGATGCAAATTGTAGATCGTGTGGGGAAGATGAGGAGAATTTATATCATATATTAATTTGCAGGGTAGCAAAAGAATTAATAGATAAAAGCTGGGTTGAAAGATAGAGTGGATAAATAACAGCTGTGGAAGTGAAGTAACGAACAAAATTTGCTAAGCATTATCAGCGAAACAGAGCCGCAGCCTATGCAGATATGCAAGAGAATTTGAAAAGCTAGCTCAAAAATCAGAAAGGAAAGGAAGAGAGGAGGATGGAGTAAGAGACCAAATGTAAAATAGTTTTATAGGTTAAGTTTAAAATGTAATAGTTTATATAAAATAGGTATAAGCTTATATGTGAAGTAACATATAATCAGAATGGGGTATTGTATATACATATATGTAAAAACCCGAGGTGGATGTATACATGGAGAATAAATTGAATTGAATTTAATCGAAACTTTGTGCAAAAAATAAGAAAAAGGGGATTTTAAGAATGTAAGGGGGAAAAAAGAAGAAAACGGAGAAAAAATGGGACGGAATGTGATCCCTGATATTGTTTGCGTTGAAAGATGAAGACTCAGTAAATAAATCTTGACTGAATAAATGGCAAGGAGTTAAGAAGCGAGAGTCAACTTGGATAACAACACGGCTCATCCGCATCACATGTCCCTGAAACTTTCCTCCTTCGTCGAAATTTGACGTCAATGGATTAAAGCCTGTCCACTAACACATGTAACAAGCGATCACGGAAGAAATATTTCTATGAGGTAGACACCAGGTTACGGCGACATACGACGTCAGCAATCCAATGACATGTGAAGCATACTCGCTAAGTTAGCACGCACTTCTGTCCTTAATTACGTTTGCAAGGACGCATTTTTATTTCTACAAGAAGTCACGAGATGATTAGGGATGTAAAATTTCCAAAATTACGGAAAATCCTTAGTAATTTCTGACATTTGCCGGCAAAAATGAGTTCACATGAGTTTAATGAACATTAAACATCGAAAACAAATATTCGATCATTTTAAACTCGCTCCTGGAAACAGTTGACTGTGTTGGTAATTGCACGGAGAAAACTGGCATGGTCACAGCAACTAAAATTGTCAAGTTGCATACAATATGGATGCATTGTCCAATTTTGTTATTCAGGCATCTTTTATTTACGTTGTTAGTTCCAAATGATATAGTTGCCACAACCACACGCTTTTAGCTACAGGCTTGTGGCTCCCACAACCACAGTGTTTGTAGCTTATCCCGTTTTAATTAGTACCGCTTCTTATCTGGTGGCTTCCACTACCACCATGTTTGTGGTCTGCCAAATTGTTTCTTATGCGCAACAAGTACAAGTGAAAAGTGAGTGTAACTGCTAAAGTGCTGACATATTTGGATATTAACCGTGGTTGGACAATGGCTAATGAAGGAGAAATGTGTGCAAAATCTACAGGAACGCAAGATTTTCTGGACGGATGTATGGATGACTGACAATTTCATACATGCACGCGTATATGAATTAGCTTGGACATCAGGATTTACAATGTGTGATGTTGACACATCTTGTCACCCAATTCCTTTTTATTCTTGTGTGCTTCTATAATTTAAATAAAACCTTATGAATAATTAATGCAGATGATGTTTTTCTTCAATCAGCAATGCTGATTGTGACGGATACATCCTATTGATGAAAACGTTTACTGTGTGGTTGTGACAATCATATCCTATTAAAAATAACATTCACTGTGTAGTTACAATAACCATACATTATTACAGAGAACTTCCACTGTGTGGTTGTAACAACCAGTGTGTGGTTGCGACAACCACACAGTTGAGACCTTATAACTAGGCTCTTATCCAAACAGCTATGTGCTTGTAGGAACCATAGTTGCAATTTTACCATATTTTACTACTTTTTGTGGCTGTGACAATCATATTTATGGATCTTACTTCCATTTAGTTTTCTCCGTGTGTCTGACATTTTCCGTAATTCCCAACATTTCCGACAATTACGAACTTCACATCCCTAGAGATGATGGGTGTGAGTTTCCGGATTTCAGACTGAATAAAACTTCATTCAAAGACATTAAAACAAGCGAGAAAATAATGATACGAATTAGACTTTGGAGACTGTTGGAGTTGGAAAAGGATTGGTCTGTAAACGCCAATTAGACTGTCGTTCAACCAAACATAATCCTCTTTTTTATAATCCGATGCAGTAATGAGTTGCCTCGCGAGAGAGCAAAACAAAAGAGCAAAAAAGGGATGCTACGAGAGCTTCTGCTCTGTATGGTAATTTATAGTGAGCAAATGAAGGTTGATGGTCTCTTTGCCTTTGCCACATATGACTAATGCTACGGTCATTTTAATCACATACGGCCAATGAGAAAATCATCGAGAGATTCATTCTTCTCTGGGAATTCAGCTGATAAGATGCATTTTTTAGCTTGAGTTCATAAACTGGCAAGTTCTCTTTCATAAAGTGGAAAGTTATATTTTTATTTTAAGTAATGGATAATCTCGTTTGCTCTTTCTAAATTTGAATCAGTTGACATTTTTACTAATTTTGTCGACACAGAGACACGTTTGGACAATTTTAGTCATATCTCGGAAACCCGTGAAAGATTTTTCATCTTTATTGGTTTAAATTAAAAATAAGATTTTAAAGATCACGCCCTATAAATATCAGATTTTTGCTACAACTTTCCTATGTCATGCCACGAGTTGAATTCAAGGTACACAATTCGAGAAACTCTTGAAATTTTTTAAACTTCTCACGTGATATATCCTGTTCAAAAAGTCGAAAATATCTCTACTAAGGGTCACTCGATGTGGAATTCTATAAGCTTCCTAACCATTTTTAAAAAGTACATTTAGTCTTATTTTCGACCGAGTTATCCAGTTTCAAAGTCATCAGTAATTTTTAGTGCCACTCGCGCTAGCCTTGTAGATAATTTTCGACGGTAATACAGCTTTTGGAAAATATGTGAAAAGATAAAAAAATCGTTAAAAGACTTGAAAAATGGTATCAACATCCTTACGTCTTCATATTTTCATTACTTAGCTCTTAATCCTTTCATATTACTCGTGCCTTAATTCCGAGCATAATTCTTAATTTTTTTATAGCTTAAGACTTAGTATGTTTACATTATCTGGAATTTTATAACGTCATTACTCAAGACTTCAAAGAAGAATAACCCGGAATCGTGGAGTTGAATTAGCAGATAGCAGACGGTAACTTATCAGTCGCTCGTGCCAGGAAAAACCATGGAACTGGAAGACGTGTGAATCAAAGCAATTAGAATTAAGAACTTTTGTTTGTTGACTTGATGAAAAAAACTGAAAAAAAATTGTAGACTAGCTCAACTAGTTAGAGTCTTAAAGCATCCTACCACATCTATTATTGTAACCACGTGTTTCACAAGAGTCGATCGCACATGTGCGTGAGAAAAGTCCACAAACTCTATTCGTAATTCGTCACAACACGTCAGTTGCAAAGACTTGATACTTGTTAATAAGAAAATTTGCAAACATTGCTTCTTGCCACATGTTTCGAATATCAACGATCTAAATCAATTATCCAACATCGGAATTTTTTTCAATTAAGAAATCATAATTTAGCTCTAGCATTGAGTCTAGCTTTCAAATTTTGATTTTGTGAAAATGGTCCTAAAATTTTTTCTCTGCTGATAAATAAACATTAATATAAATATTAAGATTTTTCTAAATAATATTTAAAATACTGACTAGAGTGGTTCAAAAAAGAAAAAGTTTCTTTTATTTGTAAGGACATCCCCCAAAAAGCTTTCATTTGGTGCAAAAACAACGGTTGTGGAATTTTTATCAATTAGGAAATCATAAATTAGCTCTAGAATTAATTCGCAAGCTTTCAAATTTGGATTTTTATTTATTGGTCAATTTCTTTTCCATCCATTTCCTTTTGAATTTATGAAATTGGTCCAGCAATTTTTTCTCTGCTGATAAATGAATACGAACTGTCCAACATTACGGAATTTACCGTAAGACCAACCCTTTTCCAGCTCGTTGAGGACTAAAGTTACGGAGTTTTTCGTAACTCTAGCCCTAGTGCTATACTTGACCAGGTTGAGTCTTACGGAAAATTACGTACCACTAGTCGGTGACAAATAAATATTAATATAAATATAATAATTTTTAGAAATAACTTTTAAATGCTGACTAGGGTGGCTGAAATGAGAAAAAGTTAATTTGATTTGTGGGGACACCTCCCCAAAAACTTTCATTTGGTGCAAAAACAAGTCTCGTGGAATTTTTATCAATTACTCTTCCATCCATTTCCTCTTGAATTCATGAAATTGGTGCAGCAATTTTTTCTCTGCTGATAAATAAATATTAATATTTTTGGAAATAATTTTCAAAATGTTGTCTAAGGTGACTGCGATGAAAAACAGTTTCTTTGATTCGTAGCGATACCCCCCAAAAAGTTTTCTTTTGGTGTACAAACAACTGTGGATTTTTATTAAATTTTGTGGATAACGGAATGTACGTTCCCACGACGGTTTAACCATCTCAAAACCGAGCTCAAAACGTAAAAAAATCGTATTTCCTTACATGATGTATTAAACAAAAAATTTATTCTCTTAAAAATCGTAAAAAGTCCCTAACAAATGTAAGAAATTGAAAAATATTAGAAAATTGAAAAACTCACCCTTAAAATTTAAAAAATTTAAAAATCTAGATCTCTTTAAAGTATTTAGTGTAAAAATTTCATGAATTTCAAGTAAAATAATTGTTACAAAAATTGCAGACACTAAACAGTTATCCTAAACCACCCTTACGAGTAAAAAACTATCCATTTAAAGTTTTAATTATTGATTTTTCGATTTAATATAACAAATGTCATAAAAATTACGTACAAAGAAGTCTGTGAAAAAATATTTAAATTTAATAATCTAACAATTATAATAATTCTCATTTTTTTAAATTCAGCAGAAACTAATTAATTAATAAGGAAAATATACTTTTATAATCCTCCATATCATATTGTTAAGGTGAGACCATGACATTATAATTTCAATCAGTATCCTTATGATAATAAATAGAAGAATTGAAATATTTAATTATATTGATTATCTATTAATAATATTAGGACTTTATACAATCATTTTCTTTCCAATGTAATTTAAGAAAGAAACTTTACTTTGTACAAAAATGATATTTTCTCATTTAATGCATTAAACTATATTTTGTTTGGCTTAAAAATCGTAACTAAAAAGTATATAAAGTCGAAGACACCCCTAGAAATAAAAAACAAACTTTCTTAAGAACAAAAAGTTCCAGTCTACACTGGAAACTGTAAAGAGCTCAAGAATAAGTTTTTTGTTCTTAAGAAGGGTTGCTTTTATTTCTAGGGGTATCTTTTACATATTTATGTTTTTTAATTTGAATTAACTTTTCTAAGGGCTTTTTACGACTCTTCATCGAAACAAAATACATTTTTTTATAACGCATGCATGATTTCAGCCCTTTTCGTCGCCTGTAAGGCGGGATAAAGTTCTATTTTTTACTCCCTAGGAAGTAAAAAATGACGTCAAGAGATGAATAATGAAAATTATACATCTAAGAGCTCACATTTTTCGTTCACAAAAAGTGATCATCAAGCGATCAGTTGATCGCGTTGACAGATTGTTTGACAGATTGGACAAATTCGAAACGATAATTTACCATGAATTACCGACAATTTCCGAAAATTTTTGGATACTTGAAATTTTCGTAAATTACCGTAAAATCCTTAAATTTCCAAAAATTTAAAGCATCCAAAATTTTCGAAATTTTTTAAAATTTTGGAAAATCTAGGATACTTCAAACTTTTGTAAGTTTTCAAAATTTTCGAAAATTTACAGAAATTTAAATCATCAACAAATTTCCAAAATCCAATTTTTTTTAGGAAATTATTCTACTTGAGATTCATGATATTTTTATATCAAAAACTGTAAACAGCTCAAATATATATTTTATTTCTTGAAAAGGGGTTGTTATTTAACCACCGTGAAAACTTACTTGCCGTTATCCGACAAATTTAAGAAAAATCCACAGTTGTTTTTTCACCGAATGGAAGCTTTTTGGGGGGGTGTTCCCACAAACCAAAGAAACTTTTTTTCATTTGAGCCACTCTAATCTGACTAATAGAATACAATGAAAAAAATAAATAAATTCTGAAAGTTTAGATTGAGGGGAAAAAAGTAGAATGAACTCATAAAAATTTGACGAACAGCGAGGAGGTTTGCAGATTTTTAAACTTTAAAACAACTCTGCAAAGGTTTATGCCCTTTGAGGGTGGTTTTGACCACCTATATAATACAAGGTGTATAATAATATTTTTTCAGACACCACTTTGTGCGTAATTCAAACGAAATTTGTTATATAACATCTAAAAATCAATAATTAAAACTTAAAATGGGTTGTTTTTGAAAAACCTTTGAAAGGCATCAGTTTTTTTTAAAATTCTATGTTTCTGGTGCATTTTACGCAAATGTTCTGAGAAGCAAAAAGAAAGCTCATAAATATTCCAAAAATTAAAAAAAATGGAATGTTAAATGTTAAAAAAATGTTAAATCTTTCTATTTTCGCAAAATATCTTGTCCCTGTACAACCTACATGAAAGTTGTATGAATATGGATTAAAATAGATTAAATTATCTTTAAAACTAAAAAAAAATTAATTAATTCTATGTAGCTCTCATAAAACTGAAGTTATATTTGCTCATAGTAGGCTGCTTTTTATGAAATTCTCTTTACAAATTGAATAATCGAATTAATTTAATAGTCTTCAAGTGTAAATACTTATAAAAATATTGTAAATAGTTCATATAGTAATATTCTGCTCTCTCTTCGTGTTCATGACAGTATTAAGACATTAGAAATATATAGAATAACAATAAATAATTCATAAATTTTCTCTAAATGATGGTTTTAAATCTTGATTCTTGTGAAAAGTACAGATGTAATATATACAAAATGAGTGTTTAATCAAAAATGCGATCTATATTAAAATTCCACGAAAAGCAGTCTGCCGTGAGTCTGCAATTTTTGTTCTATAAGAGCTAGAATTAATTTTTTTTCTTTAGTTTTAAAGATAATTCAATCTACTTTCATTCATTCTCATATAACATTCATGTAAAATCTACAGGGGACAAGACTATTATGCGGAAACAAAAAGATTAAACATTTATTTCACTGAAAAATTACTTCAATAGGTTATAACTTCTTACTCGTAACTATCTATGCTAGAACATTCTTCTTCATTTTGAAATTGTTGGGAAAGTTGTAAACTTTCTTTTTGCTTTTTAGAATATTTGCGTAAAATGCAACAGAAACGTAGAATTTTAAAAACACTGATGTCTTTCAGGTGTTTTTCAAAATCTAAAAGGAAGCAGAAAGTCAATAAATATTAATCACGTAGGTACATTTTTTGGACGCAAATGAAATGAAAATAAAATGAGATCAATGATATGATGGGTGCAAGTGAAAGCAAACGATTAGGGAGGGAAAAAAGGAAAAATGGAGGTGACTGGAATAGGTGGTGCAGAAGAAAAGAAGAAGCAGATGGAGGGGGTTAAGGTGAAGAATGCAAAAAAAGCAGAGCAAAGTGAATAGGTTCGAAGGGAGCGGAAATCAGAGTGGGTTCAATGAATAAAGATTAGAGACAGTAAGTGAAAAGTGATAAAAATTCGAAAAATTATGCACATTCTAGTTAAGATGAGGGATGGATGTGAGGGGGTGTAAGGAAAAATTAGGGCAGGAAAAGGTTGGAGAAGTAAAGCACAGGTAAAACTAAGGTAAACGTACCAGTTTGTGAACGTGTAAGATATTCATAAATGATTGATCCGGAATAAAATAAATTTAATGCGTGTTTTAGATGTGAAATGAATTTTCTTGTGATACGTGTTCACTGCAGTAGTAAAAAATACGTTTATATACTTCTTTAAAGGCTTTTATTACTTAATGTGAATTTTTTTCGCAAGCTGTGTCGCTCAATCAGTTTGTTAACGATGGTTGCATCAGTTTGTGAACGCTCAATTTCATTTTGAATTACTTTGTGAACCACGACTCATATCAACTTGCACGATGTTTTAATGGAAACAATCACTTTATTTTTCATAATTTTGTCATTTTTTCATAAACTAACTTCTTGTAATAAAGTTTATGAGTATATAAAATTTTTCTGTATTAGAAGGTGCAAGATTTGTATAAAAAATGACCAATTTTTCGCAAGCAAATCAATTAGAACATCGAAAATATTATTAAAGAATTATTGAAATCTGTATTTTTGTAATTATTTATTATCATATACGTACATAACCAAAAGATTTTCCTGCGCGAATTTTGGCCAGCGCTTTGAAGACTTTTTTATCTGACCAATTTTTTCGTATTTTGCCCCTTGTTTTCTACGGCAATCGAAGAATCGTTAATTAGCTGATGAGTTGCTGAGTAAACTTGAAAACAGAGATAAAACACGGTAGAATTAATTTTCTTACATGAATGTCCACAAACTGGTACATGCATGTACTTTATGTATCAGTTCGTAGACGGCTGTATTTAACAACAACTAATAAGATATCAAGACTTTTTAGCGACGTTTGTGTAAAACATAAACATCCTTGATTCATTGAGACTTTTTTTCCTAGCTTATCTTATCTCTTGTGCGTTTATCATGGATAAACGTAATTCAACTGTCAAAATAGTTTCTAGTAAGATGGAGGCGATTTCATTGCTACCACTACGCTGACG
>JAUMHM010000078.1:26949490-26990395 GCA_032362435.1 Melikaiella ostensackeni
CCCCCCCCCCCCCCCCACTTCCTCCCGTGCGGCGGTTCTCCGAAACGAGAGAGCCGAGCCTGGGCTCGGTGCGCAACTTCAGACTGGGCTCGTCCGCTCTCTGCTTATGAAAATTTGTTTCTCATTTATAGAAAGATAGCCACCAAATTCACACCATTCCGCAGACTGCAGTTTACTAAGAAATTCACCCTCATCCATATTACGAATATCACGATATGATTTTCTAACTTGAGAAGAGATACAAAATTTCCAAACGTATTCAATTGCAATGAGTTTATGTCTAGCTCCAAAGGACACTGTTGATTGATGGCTTGAGAGTACCTTTCTCTCATTATCTACTACACATAGATCCAACCACGTGTCTAGAGATCAGTGTTTGATGCATTGCAGCGTATGGTACTATAAATAGGTCGAGCGAGTCAAATAATTCTTATCTATATAAAGATCCAGGTTCCTAGCTATGTAAATCAAAGTTGAAATCACCCATAACTATAATGTTTTCATATGCATGGCTGAATCTTAAAAAGGAAGGTTCAAAACTGTGTAGTTATTGACCTTGAAATCTTCTATAGACAACAGGCAGTAGCAGCGGTGAGATAACATGACAAAAGATTTCCATTATAATAAATTCTCGTTCATAAAAAACACCATTTGATGACTCCAATATTTTGATGTTTAGATAATTTATGACATACAACCCCCCCCCCCCCCTCCTGCTATCTCTATTTCTACGCACAAACGAATGACCATCAAGAGCAACAATATTATCACTAATGGCTTCGGTTAGCCATGTTTCACTTATTGCTATGACATGATATACATTTTAATTTAAGTAAGCATGAAGTAATTTAATATGCGATTTCAGTGAAACAATATTAATGTGACAAATTTTTAGTTGTGAGCTATGGGAGACAGGATAGGAGTCCAAGACATTACTCAGAGGCAGGGGTCCACGAAAATCAAGAGTCAGTCATTCAGTCAAAAAGGTCAAGGTCACTTTCATATCCAATCTTGATTACAGGATCCTTATCCTTTTGCCTAACAAAGATCACACTATTTACCTGCCACACATACTTGTACGATAGTAACTTAGCCTTTTTTCTAGTTAAGCGAAGTGAGTTGTATGTGGCTGCAAGGAGGTATTCATTTACGTAAAGAAGGGATTTTCCAAGATTTGAACAAACTTCACTAGCATACAGTGATTTCTCCTTTTGCATACTAGAGATCATCTCTTTTCTGGGCTTTATCGTTGGAAATCGAACAAGAACTAATCGTGGTCTTCCTGCTGTATGTGCATCAACTGATATTGTCGAGGAAGGTTTTGAGGCAGAAGTTAAACTTGACACTCCTAAGGCAGATGACTGACCATGCGCCGACGATACAGAGAGTTTAGAAGACATCCTTTGTGCATTCTTGATCTCAGCTAGATCAAGCTGCATATTGAGAGCTTTTGAGACAGAACACATGAGATCCACAAGACTTTTCTCCTGTTAATGTTAATCTCACTTAAAGTTAATGGGACTTATACATACGTGTCTGCGTACCAAGCTGTAAGTAAAGATTTGAACACAGTCACTAAAATCAACAGTTCACTGTCAACACACATTCAAGAAAGCAAGTAATTTAGGTAAATTAGTAGTACCAGACAAGCGAGCGAATTAGCCTTACATTAATAAATGAAAGTCTCTAGATATTAGTGTTGGAAGTAGTCACTAGTAATCACTAGAACAAGCTAAGCACTCTCCAAGATGGCAGCAAGGGCTTCAATATTCTATTGGCTTAGCACTCACCAAGATGACGGACACGCCTTCAATATCAAAAGCAGCCGATCATATACCAAGATGGCGACGATAGCTTCAATATTCGCAAGTAACCTTCATACCTCGAGAGCCCATGCTGTAAACAAAACCTCAAAAGTGACAGCTATTGCCTTTATATACAGCTGTTAGCGAATAACTTCAAAGCTCTTAGACAAATAAATTATCTCAAAGCATTTTTAGGTGCATGCTCAACAAATCTGCAACAAAAGAAAGGGCGCAAGGGCCAAAAAGCAGCAGAATAAAGGTTTTTCTTACGGAGCGAAAATTTTCGTATATGTCAGTACTCACATAGGTAGGTAGGTAGGAGGGGTTGGTGAGACGACGAATGCAGGGAAAATAAACACAGGATGAAGGAGAGTGTAAGAAAATGAAGCAAAGGGGAAATGGAGGAATGGGATCTCAACAGGAGAAAAAGAGATCATAAGAGAAGGTTGAGTGGAAAAAGACAGATAAAGAAGGAAAGGTACATGGAAGAGATCGAGGAAGTGGTGAAGGAAGGGTGGGAATTGGCAATGATAAACAGGGAAAGAGGAGGAGAGAAGGGCATAAATGAGGAAATCGGATGGACGAGTTGACGGAGTATTTAAAGAGACTGCTAGGGAGCGTGGAAAATAGGGTAAAGTGTGAAGGAAGGAAGGCCTTGACGGGAAACGCAATTGCAAGGCTGAAAAGAGACAAAGCAACAGGTGAGGATGGATTGGAGAATCTCTCTTTTGTTTAGGAAAAGGGGAAACAATATTGGGAATAGGCAAACTGTATTCATTAGCCTAATCAGACGATGTAGTTCTGGTAGCGGGTGATGATAGAGGGATGAATTTAATGGTGAGAGCGCTCGAAGACTGTGAGAGAAAAAGATTTAAGAGTGAATCTAAGTAAAGACTAAGGTGATGAGTTTTAGAAATAGAAAGTATAGAGCAGAGTAAAAATGGAAGATAAATAGGAAAGTGGTGGAGTTGGTGGAGAAGTTCTGCTACCTGTGATTTTGGTTCGAAGCAGGAGGGGGAAAGGAGATGCAGGTGAGGAAGGGATTGGAATGGGCGAGTGAAATAATGGGACAAGTGTGGATTATAGAGAAGAGAAAGTTCAAGGACGACTGGAGGGTAAGAGTGTGAATGTTCCTCGTGCTAGTGTGGTCAGTCTTAAGTTATGGAGTGAGAATTTGGAGATGGAAGGAACACAAGAGTGTGGAAAGTCTGCATGAGATACTTCTGATATGGGTCATGGAGTGAATTTGAGCTGCCCGGATTATATGCTGAGGACAGAAATAGGACGAGAGAAAATGGTTGTCAGGCAACTGAAAATATCCTGGAATTTTGAAGAGAAACTAAGAGAAGGGGAGGGAAGCAAGATTGCACAAGCGTGTGTCCAGGAGATTATGAACAAAGAGAGGAGGGGTAAAGTGGAACATTCGAAATAGGAGGGAGATGCAAAATGAGGTTTGAATGCAGTTTGTAAGAAGAATGGCAGGAAATAGAGGAAGAGATGAGTGCAAGGCAAGAAGAGGAAAAATGGGAAAAGATCTCGGAGTTAAGATACAAAAGCTGGTATAGGATGGTGAAGAGTGAGGGGTAGCCGGAATATCTGAAAAAGATTAAAAAGGAGAGCAAATGGAATGGAGTGGTGAGATTTAGAATGGGAGAGGGCGTAAGAGCATGTAGGTATTGGATTAATCAAGAGGAGAATCAGTGCAGAGTATATAGGTATGAGCAGGAATCATGGTTGCATGTGTTAGAGAGGTTTACAGATGACGAAGGGGGGAATAGAGTGGATTTTGAATGGGAATGGTTAGGGCGAAGAATGGACGAAGAAGCTGGAAGAGTTGAGAGAGAGGGGTAGGGAAAAGCCAAAAAATGGCTCCTAAAGAAAGATAGTAATGAAGTAGTGTTGCGGAATAAAGCTTCAATTTTTAGATCGCAAGCGTCTAGGAGCAGGAATAATGGTTAAGTTGATTTGTAAGAAAAAGTTGATAAGGTAGCATATAAGAATTGTCGCTACGAAAACATGTAACGGTTCTGTAAAGACTGTTAAACCCATAAAAGGGAGCGAGTATAAATAAAATGAAGAAGATTGGAGACATTTAAGAGTGTCTTGTCCAAAGTTGATCGCTGGGTCCTTGGTTTTTTATTTTCCAAGAATTTCGTGGTTAAATACATATGAAAATCCATCTGAGCTGACTTGCACATACCCTTTCTATTAATATCCTCTACGAAGCATATGGTCAGTCAATATGGTTAATTAATTCTGAGATGGTAGCTTTGCTATGACACACGGTCACAAAGAACCGATGGGAAAGCTCAGACTAAGCGCATCATCAACGATTTCATTGCTGATCATATCTTCTTTAGAAGCGGATTGATTTAACAGTAATAACGTAATAACAGTCGTAAGCAATACCCATGTCATGTTATATTTGGCTTGAAGTCTTCGTGCATCATTGCGCTTTTCAAGATCGAGTGCAACTGCTGTATAGAGTGCTTTTCCTTATAGTTGTAGGTCGTTATGTGACAACCCTCTGTATTCTGAAGCTTGAAAAAGGCCATGACATCTCAAGCGGAAGAAGCCGTGAGAAATAAGCAAGATGCTGAGTTCGATAAGGGAAAATGGACGAACTCGACGGCAATGTGTCACTGATGCCATGCGGTCAAGTGTGAAGCCACTTGTAAGAGTTACGCACTTATGTGTTCACTACTAAATACTAAAGCGTAAGACGTATTATATCGCGTGACAAGTAGAGCATACATTCAGTATCGACGAGAACGCTCCGCGAAAAACACGTGCACTCATTTCAAACGATTCTGATCTGTCAATATTTCTCTTCCCAAACAAATTATATACTGCATCAGGATAACTTTATTTTCGATCGATTAGATACGACTGTTATGGCGGAAGTAAGGAGATGATAATTTTCCCTCGAGATGTAGACGATTGATACTTTTTGAATAAAAGGAACAAATGTCCCCCATGCTGTAATTATATTTAGCATTTAGTATAATTGTGATTTAGAGGGTTTTTCATGAGTTGATGAAGAGTTTGGTATAGAAACTGATAGGAACTATTAGGGATAAAATGTGCAGAGTTAGCTTATTGTTTTTTGCAATTGTGATCATAGTTGGGATGATGATAGTTGAGGGGAGTAATATTACGTATGCGAAACGTGTGAAGAAGGGATTTGTAGGGAAGAAATTGAAGAAGGATTTTAAGAGGCTGAAAAAACAGGACGGTGCTCTCAAACTTGTGGATGGAGACAGAGGAATATTTGAAGGTATATTGTAGGATAGGGTGTAATGTAAAATACAAATTTCAGGAAATGAAAGACCCTGGGGTCCTGTTCGTTTCCTTTTTATCTGAAAAGCAACTGTGTAAATTTTAGTTTCTGATGAAAACAGATTTTTTCTGAGGAATTCTGCCAAAATTGCCGGGAAAACCCAAGAAGAACATGTTTGTCTTGAGGCTCAAAGTTTGCGTATGATGGAGGAGAAGCTTTTCCCTTTTTTCTACACATACAAAATTCGTCGGTTGTTTTAGCCTTCTCTCAGAGAATGGATTATAGAATCATTTTCACAGAAAAATACAAACAACTACTAAAAATTACAACAAAAATGCCCGGAAATTAGAAGTTTTGTCTATTATTTAGACTAATTTTGTACTTTTTTGTGTAGGATGATAAAATATGTAAAACACTATGTAAGGAGATGATTTTACGTTAAACTGTGTAAGTTGTTTTGTATTGAAAAAAATATTTTACGGTCATATTATAGATTATTAGGATGCGATCATGTCTAAAAGAGAGAAAAAAGTTTAAGTTGCAGAGTTTTAAGTTGAACTTAACTTTTTCCGATTTTATAGAGATCATATCATTCAATATTTGTCATCCTGCGTCGAAAACAATAAAAAAAAATTTGATGCAAAAACTGTGAATTCTTGTATACTTTCTTGTAAAATATTAAAACTACAATAAAATACAATATTATATAACAATATACAAAGAAAAAATGCAAAAAAGTACAAAATTTGTCCAAATGATAGGCGAAACTTTTAATTTTCTGTCATTTTTGTTGTAATTTATTCGTATTTCCCTGTAAAAATGATTCAAATTTTTCGCACTTATTTGTAAAAAAAATTTGCAACAGTAATTGAAAAAAAAATTTCAATTTGTTTTTTTTAAAATTATTTTTTGTGAAATTTTAGATAAGAAACAAAAACTACCTAGTTAGAATTGTTATGTGTCGAAAATGGTGATTTATATTTTTATGGAGTCCACTAGTAAATAAAATAAAAAGTACCCACTGATTTTAAGAAATATGAAAAAAATTCACAGTCTTCTCCAATTTATTTTTATTTTTTTCAAGAAGGTTTTTTTCAATGAAAAAAAGTAATGGAATTAACAAGACGTATTTCAGAGAGATCTACAACTTTCATTCCTAAAGTTGTTTCACACAACTAATAATTTTGAAGTACGTCAAGAAAATCATGTTTTTCGGGTGTTTCGGACAATTGTGTCAAAATTCAAGAACTCTTTTTCTGATTGGCACAAAATTTTACACAGTTGATTTTTAGGAAAACAATGCATATGTTTTGATACAAAAACTCTAAATTGTTGTGTACTTTCGAGTAAAGTAATGATTAAAACTACGATAAAATACAATAGTATATGACAATAGACAAAGAAACATAAATGTGCGAAACGCATCCAAATAATAGACAAAAGTTCGAATTTCCTGTATTTTTGTTGTAATTTACTGCATTTATTTGAATTTTTGAATAAAAATGGTTCTAGTTTTTCGTACTTACTTGTAAAAAGTTTTCCACTAGTAATTGAAAACAAATAATTAAATTTAATTTTCCTTCTTCAGTTAATTTTACTGAAATTTTAGATAACAAACAAAAACTACCCTGTTATGGTTTTTAAGTGTCGAAAATGATGATTTATATTCTTCATGGAGTCCACTAGTAAGAAAAATGAAAATTCCCACTGATTTCAGAAAATATCAAAAATAAATTTTTCACAATTTTCATACATTTTTTTAATATTTCTCGAGCAGCCTTGTTTCAATAAAAAAAATAGATAGAATAAATAAGATGTATTTCAGAGTGATCTACAACTTTCATTCTAACAGTTTTTTATTACAGCTAATGATTTTGAAGTAAATCAAGAAAAACATGTTTTTTTTCGGACTTTTCGGACAATTGTGGTAGAATTCCTCAGAAAACTTTTTTCAGATTGACACTAGATTTTATACAGTTGATTTTGAGGAGAACAAAACATATGTTTTGATGCAAGAACTCTAAATTGTTCTGTACTTTCGTGTGAAATAATGATTAAAACTACAATAAAATACAACAGTATACAACAATAGACAAAAAAAATACAAAAATGTACAAAATTCGTCCAAATAAAGGACAAAAATTCTAATTCCTTATGGTTTTTTCGTAATTTTTATTTGTATTTTCCTATAAAAATAGCTCTAGTTTTTCGTAATCATTTGTAAAAAATTTTCCACCAGTGACTGAAAACAAATAATTAAATTTGATTTTCTTTTTAAAATTAATTTTTGTGGAATTTTGGATAACAAACAAAAACTACCTAATCATGGTTTTCAAGTGCCGAAAATGATCATTCATATTCTTCATGGAGTCCACTAGTGAGTAAAATTGAAAATTCCCACTGATTTAAAAAATGTACAAAAAAATTTTTTCACAATTTTCACACATTTTTTTTATATATTTTTCTCGAGAAAGCTTGTTTCAGTGAAAAAAATTAATAGAATAAATTAGATGTATTTCAGAGAGATCTGCAGCTTTCAATTTAACAGTTTTTGAATAAAGTAATAATTTTGAAGTAAATCAAGAAAAACATGTCTTTTTTGGATTTTTCGGACAATTGTGGCAGAATACCTCACAAAATTTTTTTCTGATTGGC
The DNA here is from genome assembly GCA_032362435.1 of Melikaiella ostensackeni. Taxonomy (NCBI): domain Eukaryota; kingdom Metazoa; phylum Arthropoda; class Insecta; order Hymenoptera; family Cynipidae; genus Melikaiella; species Melikaiella ostensackeni. The sequence goes on from JAUMHM010000078.1 coordinate 26,957,231, forward strand.
ACAAAATTTTACACAGTTGATTTTTAGGAAAACAAAACATACATTTGTATACAAAAACTCTAAATTGTTGTATACTTTCATGTGAAATAATGCTTAAAAGCACAATAAAATACAACAGTATACAACAATAGGCAAAAAAAACAAAAATGTGCAAAATTCGTTCAAATAATAGACAAAAGTTCTAATTTCCTGTGATTTTTGTTGTATTTACTTGTATTCATCTGTATTTTCCTATAAAATTAGTTCCAGTTTTGCGAAATTTTGTATAACAAACAAAAAACCACTCAATTAGGGTTTTCAAGGGTGAAAAATGGTAATCTATATTTCGTATGAAGTTGACTAGTAAGTAAAATTAAAAATGTTCACTGATTTTGAAAAATATGAAAATAAATTTTTGTCTTTTTTCACCATTTTATCAATTTTTCTCGAGATGGGTTGTTTGAATGAAAAAAATAATACAGCAAAAAAGATGTATTTCGTGGAGAACCACAAGTTTCATTCGAAGAATTTCTAATGTAAACAATAATTTTGTAGTAAATCAAGAGAAACATATTTTTTTCGGGTTTCCGGGCAATTTTAGCAAAGTTCCTCAGAAAATTTTGTTTTCATTGAGACCAAATTATAAACAGTTGCTTTTCAGGTAAAAATGAAAAGAATAGGAGCCCAGAGTCTTTTATTCTCTGAAATTTGTATTTTACGCTACGCCCTATTGTAGGATATAAAATATGTTCACTATGACATTTTTCGAAGGTGGAAGATTTTAATTCATACCCCCTGAAAGCTTTTAGAATTCTAGATGATTTTAAAATCAGATTTTTTTTTCACGGTCAAATGAAAAGGCTACTTCTGACATAAAAGCGTTTAATATCTTGTTTGTTATTTTTTGTTCAATAAAAAGTTTTAAAAAAGGGTAAATTTGAAGTTTGTTACTTCAAAAAAGCCTAATCATTTGCAAGTCAGAGATAGTTATTTCTGGATGTCTCACCAAAAACGTCTACGATGGAGAAAATTCCGTCAAGGAAAAAGTGACTAGTACAAACAACATAGTTTGTGAAATTAAAGTTTGCCAAGTAATCCTAAAGGAGATATAAATTTTTGAATATATTAAATTGATGAAATGACAGAAACTTAAATAAAAACTTGGCGAGATTTTCTCTGCTTAATAATAATAAAAATAATTTTGCCATGTTTTTACCTTTTCCCTTTCATTACACTTTCGAAATTTCTGTCATTTTATCAATTTAATTCATATTAAAATTTAGTTTTGTTTTTGATGAGAATTCACTTCTTTTTCAATGAAAGTTTTGGTTAAATCATATACTTGTTTCAAAGTAATAAGAATATGTAATACTCAACACAATAGAATGCATATAATTGGTATTAATGTTCATATTATATCAATATATATTATTATTGGGGGGTCAATTGCAAGTTGACTTTACCTAGATATCATTTGCTGTATAATAAGAAAGCAGCCTCAACATGAAGTTTAATAACATGCTTTCACGCAGCTAACCATTAATTTAATAATGTAACCGTTTAATATTAACAATACTGACTATTGAAGGTTGATTGAACTGCTAAGAAATCGAATTTTGGGCCTAAAAAGTGAAATATCTCGAAAAATAATTAGTCAATCAGAATTTCCTGAGAAATGCCATGGAAGCTTCATGTAGTTAATTTATCCTGAGTTTTTTAGACAAACCAGTTGAACATTATAGGCTATAAATGCAATATGCTGAAAAATCGAGTTTTGCACATAAGAAGTGAAATATCCTTAGAAATAATTAATAAATTAAAGTTTCCTGAAAAATACCTCCGGAGCTTCATCTAATCAATATATCTTGAATTTTTGAGACGATTTGGTTAAATATTGTAGGCTACAGGTCGACTGAACAGCTAAAAATGATCCATTCTTCATATTTTCTGAATCTGTTGTGTACATTTTCTAAAAAATGAACAATGTTCATGTACAGAAGTTATTTTTTCAAGTAATTTCTTAATAATCCCACAGGTTTTATGCAAATCGATGAAGAATTGGCTGAATTTTCGATAAAAGGGGCTAAGTGCATAGATAGTTCGAGAAAAGATATTCGCGATTTTTACTTGGCGGCGATTCACTACCGCGAATCTTGTTAAATTTCCTGATTTATAACTGAAATTGCGTTACTCAGTTTCGCTTTTTAACGATAGATTTCTATTTGGAGGTAAACGAAATTTATCAATCGTTTACTTACAAAAATATTTGTTTTGAATCAAAGAAACCGTTTCATTAACATAATTTTTTCATTCAACCAATGACCAAATCTATTTTAAATCAGGCAGGCTGTGCAAATTCAAGTCACAGAATTCTTCGCCTCTTAAATATGTTGTTCTTCAAAGGAAATAAGACGACACTTATTCTACCGTTTTGGGAAAAAAATCATTTTTGCGAAGTTACAAGTATTTGAAATTTTATGGTTGTTTTCCAAAAAAGCATCAATTTTTTCTTTAGACCTTCATACTCGTAACTTCTGACTATTAATTGTCGTATTTCGAAATTATTCGGAAAATTAAAAAAATGTTGAAAATTAACAAAATGACAGCGGTTTTTCTTCAAACATTAAAATTCGATTTTCTCAAAAACCACACCTTTTTTTTCCTCAATTTTTTGCTAAGTTGGTACTTCTATAAAAAAGACATTCTGTGAGTTTTATATGGGCCAAACCAATTTCGTGGCCATGAGAATTTTTTTGTTGAAAATTTTAATTTTCCCATTTTTCCTACAAACAACAACCAATTCGACAAAATGCTTAGAAAAAACTTCGCTCATTTTAACAAGTTCTACAAAAAATACGTTTCACTCTTTTTTGATATCTTGCATCGTTCGCAAGAAAAATTAAAAAATTCAATTTTTCAAAAGAAAATTCTCGTGGCCGTAAAAATGATTTGGCCTGCATAAAAGTTACAGAATATCTTCTTTATGTACGCACGAATTTTCGAAATATATTGAATAAAATAAAGGAAGTGGGGTTTTATATTAAATTCAACTTTGTCTTCTTGACTGAACTTTGAAAACATCGAAAGTTGCTTTTATAGAAGAACCCATTTTTTTCTTGTATCCAATATTATTTAAGTGCGTGCTTATATAAAGAAAACAATCTGTAAGTTTTATGCAGGCAAAATCATTTTTGTGGCTACCAGAATTTTTTAATTTTTCTTGCGAAGGATGCAAGATATCATAAAAAAAGAGATATTTTTTGTAGAACTTTTTAAAATGAACAAAGATTTTCGTTAGAATTTTGTTGAATCAGTCATTGTTCGTAAGAAAAATGCAAGAATTAAATTTTTCAGAAAAAAATTTTCGTGGCCACAAAATTAGTTTGACCCGCATAAAACTCGTAGAATATCTTTCTTATAGAAGTACTAATTCAGCAAAAAAAGTGTTAGCAAAAAAAGGTGGGGTTTTTGAGAAAATCGACTTTTAATGTTTTCAGAAAAACCTCAGCCATTATGTTAATTTTCAACATTTTGTTAATTTTCCAACGGATTCCGAGAGGCGACAATTAACTTCATTAGATTCAGGAAAGAAAATTCAAATATCTCATTGACGTTAAAAGTTATGAAGGTTTAACCAACAATTGGTGTTTTTTTTTAAACAACCCAAAAATTCCAAATAGTCATAACCTTGCAAAAGTGATTTTTTTTCTCGAAACGGTGAAATACGTGTTGTCTTATTTACTTTGAAATACAACATACTTAAGAGGCGAACGATTCTGTGACTTGAAGTTGCACTGCCTGCCAGATTTGAAATAGATTCGGTTCAAAAATAACTCCAAAATAGAGAAAATCATTTTAAATTGAAGAACATTTTTTTTGGAACGAAAAACTATTTCCTTTAACCAGAGAAAATTGTTTGAATCAAAAGAAATTCCTTTGAATCAAAGAAACTTTTCTTTGACTGAGAGCAAATAAATATTTTTCTTTGTAGGTTAATTTAGAATCAATCTATTCAGATTATTTCATTTTTCAAAATAGACAAAAAGTAATAATCCAAAACAATAACGCATTTCTTAAAATTGCTAGCTTCCTCAAAACTGAAACCTGAAAATCAAACAGAGATAATTAATAGCAATTGTTATTTTGGTACATACGTAATTCCTTGATTGAAAATGATTTTCACAGAGTCAAACATTTTGAATAAAACTATGGTCAATCATTTCATTCATTCATTGAACATTGATTTGCACATAAGCAAAATTTTGACCATAACTACAGTCAATGAATCCAATTAATGACTCTATCCCAAATTTTTTTGTATCTCGAAAGATCTCTTTTCAAATTAATAGCTTTGTTATCTTCTCTCTTTGAAAATAGCATTTCCATGAACTCTTTCTTTTTTTCATTTCTCTCATAATATAAAATTCTAAAATCATCCCAATCAAAGAAATTACTACGTGTGAGTCTATGTTTTGTAAGGACCGAATAATATCTTGCACTTCTATGAAAATTATTTTTACGTCTCTCTTTTCTTGTTCTAAGTGACCTCCTTCTTTGCCCTATATAAACAGCATCACATTATCTACATTTAAATTTGTAAATCACAAATTGTTGAAGATAATTTTCCTAAACCATTATCTGATCGCCTTTATTGAAAAACACATGCATAACAGAATTGTTCAAATTAAGAGTAAAGGCAATAATCAGAACAAAAACAATATACAGGATTACAATAGATTCAGTATGGTTGTCTTACCTTATTTTGGGAAAATCTCAAGTATCTTGAAATCAATGTCGATTCTTCCTCTAAACCATTATCCAAATTATAGCCTTTATTGAAAAACACATGCATAACAGAATTGTTCAAATTAAGAGTAATAGCAATAATCAGAACAAAAACAATATACAGGATTACAATAGATTCAATATGGTTGTCTTACTTTATTTTGGAAAAATCTGAAGTATTTCGAAATCAATGTTGATTCTTCCTCTAAACCATTATACAAATTATAGCCTTTATTGAAAAACATATGCATAACCGAATGGTTCAAATTAAGAGTAAGAGCAATAATCAGAACAAAAACAATATACAGGATTACAATTGATTCAGTATGGTTGTCTTACCTTATTTTGGGAAAATCTCAAGTATCTTGAAATCAATGTTAGGAAAATCGGGCTTACATACGATATATACATTTCCATTTTGAAGTAATTTGATTGTGAAATTGGGTGAAGATAAATATGAGAAACTTGATAAACAATGTATGGTTCACAAATTTAAATGTAGACAATGTGATGCTGTTTGTATAGAGGAAACAAGAAGGTCACTTAGAACAAGAAAAGAGGAACATGAAAACAATTTTCATAGAAGTGTAAGATATTATTCGGTCCTTACAAAACATAGACTCACAAATGGTCATGTCTTTAATTGGGATGGTGTTAAAATTTTGTATTATGAGAGAATCCAAAAAAAAAGAGTTTATGGAAACGCTATTTATAAAGAGAGAAGGTAATAAAGCTATTAATTCAAAGACAGATCTTTTGAGATACAACAGGATTTGGGTTGAAGTCATTAATTGGATACATTAATTGTAGTTTTGGTCAGGATTTTTCTCATGTGCAAATCAATTTTGAATTGAAGAATAAAATAATTGACTATAGTTTTTATTCAGAATGTTTGCTGTTAATAATCTCTGTTTCATTATCAGATAATAATGGTTTTCTATTCTAATAATGTTTTCATTAGTTGTACCAATTGTTTTACTATAAATTACCCCTGATGAGGAAGTCTAAATTAGCTTCGAAATATGTTGATACTAGTAGTATAAAATGACGGAGAAAAAAAAGAGTGAGAGGTTGCTTTGGTGGACTCTTTCTTTTTCTACCTCTTTTTTTTTTTGTTTGTCCATTTATTGTACATTTGTCTCTGATGAGCTTTAAAGTGGGTAGTTTTGAAGTCTATTTTTGATTTGAGAACTTTTTGGGTGTTCTTTTTTAGTACACAAAAAATTTTCATGAAAAAGTAGATTTCATTTCGATTTTTAAGAAATTTATTTTTAAGAAATTTTTTCAAAGAATTTTTTTTTCTCAGTGTTCTCTGGGTTTGCCTATATTATACCCAAGAGCACAGTTTTCAAGATTTTATCATTATTGTCTAACCAGGCCATTTTCATACTTGCATGCAAAAGTAACACAGATACTGCATTCAATGTGTGTTGACGAGGAATTCTTTGTTGAAAATTCAGCCCCTAGCGTGTATTATACAACGATTATGAACTTTGAAAGTATTTGAGGTGGAAAAGCAGGCTTCCCTGAAAACTAGCTTTGAAAGTGGTAACTGCATTTGTTTCTTTATGCATGCGAGACTGATGCGGCGGACGTTAAAACAACGAAGGAAGTTCTGCAGGAGAAACAAAAAATATCGGTTTGTTGCCTCGAGCAGCAGGATCATTAAAACAACAATGGAAAATCTCTTCAGAGAATAAAATAGATGTTGCTTTTATTATCAGCATTTTCGTCCAAGCTTCTAGCAAGAAAAACGGAATATTTTTCCCTACAATAGTGGGAAACAATATTCCTTTTTTTTAAAAAATTTATTAAGTCGAGCTTGAGAAGAGTGCATCATTATTCATGAGTGTTTCTGTATCATACAAATATCATACATACGATCGTCGGAAATCATCTACACAGCTAGAGCGAGTGGTATTAAAAATCACTGATGACTTTGAAACACGATAACTCGGTTGGAAATTAAGCTAGACATTTTTATGAGAAACGGTTGGAAAAATAATGAAATTCCACGTCGAATGACCCGTTACAGAGATATGGTATTTTTGACTTGTCAAAAGAATATATCACGTGAGATGTTTTTAAGAAAAATTCAAGAATTTCTCGAATTTCTTACCTTGACTTAATCTCGTGTCATGATCTGAGAAATTCCTAGAAAAACTACGAAAATTGCACTAAGTGATCTTCAAAATCGTATCTTTAATTTAAGTATATAAAACCTAAAAAATCTTCACGGCTTCCCGAGATATGACTAAAAATGTCCAAACTAGACGCAGACATGCTTGGACATTTTTAGTCATATCTCTGAAACTCGTGAACGTTTTTGAATTTTTATTGGCTCGAATTAGAGATAAGTTTTTAAAATCGACATCCTGTAAATTTCAGGTTTTTTTACAACTTTCTTAGATTAATTAAAACAACAGTCGAAAATCTTTTCAGAGAATAAAATAAATGTTGCTTTTATTATGAGCATTTTCATGCAAGCTTCTAGTAAGGAAAAATATTCCTTTCTTCTTTCACTTTATTGAGTCGAGCTTTAGAAGAGAGCATAATTATTTAAATGTGTTTCTGTATCATACAAATATCACATACATTACCGTCGGAAATCATCTACACGGCTAGCGCGAGTGGTACTAAAAATCACTGATGACTTTAAAACACGATAACACGGTCGGAAATAAAGCTAAATATTTCTTTTAAGTTGGTTAGAAAGTTGATGAAATCCCACGTCGGATGACGCATATTAAAAATATTATTGACTTCTTAAGGAGAATATATCACGTGATAAGTTTTTTGAAGAAATTCAAGAATTTCTCGAATTTCATACCTTGTCTTAAACTGGTATAACGATCCAGGAAATTTGTAGAAAAAAATTAAATTTACAGGAAGCAATCTTTAAACCCGTATCTGTAATTTAAGCCTATGAAACTTGAAAAATCTTCACGAGTCCCCAAGATATGACTGAAAATGTCCAAACTTGACTCAGACATGCTTGGGCATTTTTAGTTACATATATCTCGGAAACTCATGAAGCTTTTTTGATTTTTATTGGCTAAAATTAAAGATGAGTTTTAAAAATCGGCATCCTGTAAGTTTCAGATTTTTTCAGCAACTTTTCTTGATTAATTAAAACAACAATGGGAAATCTCTCCAGAGAATAAAATAGATGTTGCTTTTATTATGAGCATTTCCATGCAAGCTTCTGGCAAAAAAAATTGAATATTTTTCCCTACAATAGTGGTCAAAAATATTCCTATTTTTAATTCTTTGAGTCGAGCTTTAGAAGAGTGCATCCTAATTTATGAGTGTTTCTGCATCATACAAATATCATATAAGTACATTACCGTCGGAAATCATAAACACGGCCAGCGCGAGTGGTACTAAAAATCACTGATGACTTTCAAACATGATAACTCGGTCGGAAATGAAACTAGACATTCTTTCAAGGAACGGTTAGGAAGCTAATGAAATTCCACGTCAAATGACCCATCATAGAGATATTTTTGACTTTTCAAAAAAGATATGTCACGTGAGATGTTTCCAAAAAAGATTCAAGAATTTCTCGAATTTCGTACTTCGTCTTGAACTCGTTTCATGATCTAGGAAAGTTGTAGAAAAAACTGAAATTTACAGGAAACAATATTTTAAATCTTGTCTTCAATTTAGGCCTATAAACATGAAAAATATTCACGGGTTCCTGGGACATGACTAAAGACGTCCAAACAAGACGCAAACATGCTTGGACATTTTTAGTCACCACGGGAACTCGTGAGGTTTTTTTAATTTTTATTGGCTCGAGTTAAATATAAGTTTTGAAAATCGGCATCCTGTAAATTTCAGGTTTTCTTACAATTTTCATAGGTTAATTAAAACTACAATGGAAAATCTCTTCAGAGAATAAAATAGATTTTGCTTTTATTATGAGCATTTCCATGCAAGCTTCTAGGAAGGAAAAAAATTCCTTTCTTCTTTGTACTTTATTGAGTCGAGTTTTAAAAGAGTGTATCATTATTTATGAGTGTTTCTGCATCATACAAATACAGGTATCATATACACTACCGTCGGAAATCATCGACACGGCTTTCGTACTTCGACTTAAATTCGTGTCATGATCTAAGAAATTCGTAGAAAAAACTAAAATTTACAGGAAGCAATCTCTATGATCTTATCTTTAATTTAAGCCTATAAAACTTAAGAAATATTCACGGGTTGCCGAGAAATGACTAAAAATGTCCGAATTTAGCGCAGACATGTTTGGAAATTTTGAGTCATAGCTCGGCAACTCGTTGAGGTTTTGTCATTTCTGTTGGCTTAAATCTAAGATAAGTTTTAAAAATCGGCATCCTGAAAAATTTATATTTTTTCTACAGCTTTTCTAGATCGTGACACAAGTTTAAGTCGAAGTACGAAATTCTTGATTTTTTTTAAACTTCTCACGTGATATATCCTCTTTAAGACGTCAAAAATATCTCTGATACAGGTCATTCGACGTCCAATTTCATAAACTTTCTAACCGTTTTTTTTTTAAATACATAGTTTCATTTCCGACCGAGTTATCGTGTTTCAAACTCATCAGTGATTTTTAGCACCACTCGCGTTAGCTGTGCAGACAATTTCCGATGGCAGTGTAGTATATTTCGAAAATCGAACTGAAGTTTTCGTGTTCTTAAACTTGCTTGGATTTTAGCTTATTTTAATTTTCTTTAAGGTTAATATAATTTCTCTACTCAGATTGAACTATTATATTGAAGTCCGTCTTTTATAATTAAAAAATGTCTTAGAATTCTCATTGCATGTATTTTAATAAAGTTTGTTTAATGTTGCTTCTGTTTCTTCACTGTCCGAATAATGATTGATCTTCTTTCATCAAAGTTACTTCACTTTTTCCTTTTAATTTTTTTTTAATTGCATACCTTGCCCTTTGCTTTTCTGGCATGATGTGAATCTCAAGTTTCTAAAGTCTCAAGCACGTTTCTTCTCCTCATCCATTAACTTTGTAGACTGCGCGTAATTACTATGATTGTATTGAAATCGTAGACTACCGGATACTGTAAATTTCCGACACACGGATGTCATCGCATGCTCGAGCACGCGGATTTTATTTAATTAAATTGCGAAAAAATTCAACATTTGAAAGATATATTTAAATAGTTTTTATTTGTAAGTCTTTAAAATGAATAATTTTAAATTTGATTTTTTTAAAACATACACTCAAACAAAGTTATCTTGTATAGCTGAAATTGTACAAGAAGCCCTTAAACGAGAAAATTACGTTTCTGAAAATCAGTGTGATAGACTCATTAGCGACAATTATAAATCGAGGGAAAATGAAAGACTTTTCAAAATTGAACTAAAATTAAGAAATAAGAATTTAAAATGTTAGGCCTTCAAGATTAAACGGGTTTTACTATTAAACGTTCTTCTAATTCAACAGTGTAAAATGAAAATCGATACATTAAACATTTTAAATAAAATCTTCTGTAATAAAATTTCATTAAAACTGAAATCCCTGAAATTTTGAAATTTTTCAACTAAATATAAATTAAATGATAAAGAATTAGAAAATTCAAAAAATTGAAATCGAAATCCTTCAAGAAAGAAAATGATCCCTACCTGGTCTGGCCAAAGGAAAAATGGAGCTATGATGAAAATGCCTAAATTGGTAATTTGTTTCTTAAACTGTTTATAACAAAAATAATTGCCAACTTTATACATCAGCTTTTGTTGGTCATTTTGGCTTTTATGATGCATTTCAGAAATTAAAATGAAGAAAAAATTGGTTTATGAAATTCCTTATTATTAAGGATATTGTAGGTATACTATACTGTCAATTATTGCCCTTTTACTTCAGATAAAAGTCGTTAGCTTTCATTCAATTTTAATGAACAATAGCTCATTTTATGCCTTGAAAGATTCCTTACAATTCTATTCATCATAATTCTATTCTGTTTTCTAGATAATATTCAACGAAAATCTAACCAATAGAATTGTAAAAAATCTGTGAAGGCATAAAATGTGCTATTGTTAATTAAAATTGGATAAAAATTACGACATATATCTTGAATGAAAGGGAAAACACAAATATGCAAATAACTATATTTAAGTTAAATATTAAGAGAATTATTTATGCTCTCTAATTGAGAAGTAAGCGGTCATAAATGAATAAGTCCATTTTTTGTTTTTCCAGAAATTTAGGCAAGTTTTGCATCTCAGAAACCAGATTTAAAAATTTTGAAAACATTAATGTTTTCGAAAAAGAATTAAAATTGTTATAATACATAAAATTGTTATATACGTACATAAAGTTGTTTCTGAAATGCAGAATTTGCCTGAATTTCTCGAAAAACGAGAAATGGACTTATGCATTTATGGCCACTTACTCCTTAATTGTAAGTGAAATTGCAATAATTCTAGTCAGAAGCGAGTTTATATCGACAAATTGTTCCATGATAAAAAACAAAATTCCTGAAATGTACAATTTTGAGATTTTATTCGTTTATATATTATTGCTCTTGGAAAGAAATTAAAAAGTCGAGAAACATTTTTTCTTCATAATAACTCTCGATCTATCGATTGCGAAAATTACGCATTAAGGTGGTTTACAGAAAACTTTTTTTTTGTCGGCAATATCATGACAGTTTGCTCGTTTAAGTGAGAAAATACTCTCCTAATGTTTGCAGATTTTCAAAAATTTTTTTAGATAATGCGACCATCAAGTTCAGGTGAAAATGAAGATTTTTGGAGTTTTTGAATGAAGATTGTAGCTAATAGAACGAAAAAAAAGGAACAAAGGGCAAAAACTTACATTTTGTGTTCGATTGAAAACAAAATTATTTGGCGCCAGTAAATGCCATAAAAAGTACGATTTCGTAGAAACCGAGCATAATTGTACCCCTGAACATTTTTTGCAAGGACTGCCAAAATTCTGGAACTTTACCCATACAATAGAAGGAAAATACATAATAAAGATGAGATGAAAAATTTAAAACATGGGTACCAGGAAAATATTTTAAAACAAAATCTTTTTTAAGAAGTCTTTTAATGATTTCTCCATTACTAAAATTTGATAAAATAGCAACATGCTCCTTGTATGATGGAGAAACCATTCAAAGCCTGGTTGAAGAATATTTTTCTAAAACTATTTTTTGCGATTCTCAGATTAAAAATTTTTCATCTTATCTCTATTATATATCTTTTTCTCTATTGTATGAGGAAGGTCCCAGAATTTCAGCAATTCTTACGAAAAAAGTTTAGGGGTACGATTATGCTTTTATTTCTTTTGTTCCTTTTTTTCAATCAGACATAAAATAAGATTTTTGTCCTTTGTTCTAGACAGTTTACACAGAAAAATGTCTTGTTTTTGTTACACCCTAATTTAAGCCCGTCTTTAGTCTTGAAGCTGGATTTAAGCTCATTTTTTGTGTTAAAAGAATACCATAAGCCTACTTTTTTGGCTTAAAACAAGGCCGAGTTTCTTAATTTAAAACTTCTTTTTCTGTGTAGAAATAATTTTCTGTTCTCCGTACTGAAGTTTCTGTTCTAGGAAATAATAGTTCGTTATGATCAATGTCAATTGAAAAACTCTAAAATCCATTAATGAATATGCAGTTTGCTTTAATGCAGCGTATGATTGTTAAAGTAATTTAATGCCTTCTATGTTGATCATTAAAAAAGGGGTCAGGTTGTGAAATATTTGTGTCAATGACAGTCGGCTGATCAAAGTGATATGAACATAAATTTATTCCATGAACTGCAAGGCATAAAGAGAGCATTAGTTCTTTGCTGAAAAATGAGTGTGATCATCATGTAGTCACGTATGAAAATAATGCAGAAAATCCTCAAGAAAATAAGCCTCATGAGATGAAAATCAATGTTAAAATGCTGATGCCTTCAAATCCAAATAAAAATGGAAATACAAATGAAATATGCTTACAGGGAAAATCTTTAACTGAAGGGTGGCATGCCATTCCTCGGTAAAAAATGTTTAAGATGCAATTTTAAAATTTTTAATTTTCAAAAAATTTAAAGGTTATTTTGTGTACAAAATGGAGTGAGAAGCTTTAATTGAAGACAGTTCGACAAATGGACAAGAGACAAATGGATAAGGACAAAAAAGGAAATTTTACAGGATGAACAAGAAAAGTTTTCTGCGATGGGTTTTCAACTATACAATTTTAATAAAACTATAAACGCATGTGTTCCTCAAGAGTTCTATACATTGAAGGAGCGAAAAAATTGTAGAAAAATTGTTTTTGTGTGAGAGGGGTGAAAAATCAAATGGTCTGTCTAGTTTTCCGTCTCAAAAATTTAAAAACTGCGTATTTGTTTACAAAGTCACAAAAATATAGTAAGAACTTTTTGGGGTCTGTTCAATATGATCAATATATGTATTCCTCAATATGCCAAAATTTCGAAAAATGTTCACACTGGAATTAATAAATTTATAAAAATACTAGAATGACACTAGGATAAGGACCAAAAATAAAATTATTTCTATACAAGATAGAAAATTTAGTCAAAATTAGAGGAGTATGTGGCCATTATTTACCATGCTTCTGGGACCCGTGTGGAGTAATGTTGGCCCCCGTCAGGGGCCCATGTGGACAATCCACAGGGAAAACCCCATGAGGGCCCCCGCAAGGGGCTCGTTTGCTTTCGCGGTCGATCGGTTAATATTCTTTTTGGATACTACAAATTTTGATGTTCGATTACTTCAGGCTTACAAAAACTGCATTTTTGTTAAAAATTTGATTACATTTTTTTGGAAGTTGAACTTCGAATTCTCAGATATTTCACGAGGGTCTCCGTAGCCACGCCTGAATTATTGCTCTCATGGGCCTCTCATAGCCTGAGGGCAATCTATTTTTCCACACAGGGAGGTGAAAACATTTTTTTCTTAATTTTCTGTGTTTGAGGGCTGAAAAACTAAATGGTCCTTATCCAGCTGTCTTATAATATTCGAATTCATTTTTTTAAGTGAAAGGAGAAATGATTTTTACATATTCCTAATATGTATCATAAATAGTACCCTCAATTACTTGAAATCGTTAAAAGCAGAATTTTGAAAAATTTGTTTCTATCCAGTTGTCATTCTCATGTTTTCAATAAAATTGATAGAAAAACGTTCAAAAAAATTGTATTGTAAGGACCTCTAGTTTGCGCGAAGCGCATAATCGCATAATGTTTCAAAAATAAATGTAACTCAGAACTTTCGTGTTATATAAACTTTCCCTGCCAAATATACGGAATTTAATGTCGCATCAAAACGCATTATTTTATTTTCGTCGCATAATTTTGGAATTTTCGCATAATAGCGCACAATTTCATTTCATTTGCAAAATTTATGTAACAAGTTAGAAAAAATGTATTTTCAAATATTTACATTTCAAAATTCGTCAGTAAATATAAAATATCAAATTTTAAACTCATTTTGGATCATTTTTAGAATATCAAATCATAAAGAATTGCATTTTGAGCTACGCGCGGTTTTTCTATTTAAGTATTACGGAGGGTTTAAGGGCTCCTTGTTCTATGTGTCGAAATTTGAAATACGTGTACTAAGGCAAAGTGAAAATTCGTTAGTTAATCGAATCACTTGAGTCGAGCAAAAAAAACATATGTGACTTGGCATTTCAAAGAGGTAGAACAAAAATTGTTTAAATCGGTTAATGTCTTTTGTTCGGTTTTTGAACTTGAAAATTGAAAAAGATTTCCCAATCGGCAAAAACATTGTGATGAATTTTTTGTTAGTAAAGTTTTTTGGTTTGAAGAATTATAAAAAATTAAAAGCCAACTCTTTTGAGCAAGTTATAATGTTTTTAAAATGTGCAAAAGCATATTATTTTCAAAATTCAGTTAATTGCAAATTTTAATAAAAGTTGTACATGTCGCATTTTTGAAGTTTGAATCGAAGAAAGTGGTAACATGTCATTATTTTTTTGTTATGCGGGAAATTGAATTCGTCGTATGAAGCATTGAAAACTTAAAAAAAAGGCGATTTGAAAACGCTTTAAAAAGTATGAATTTTTTTTTCATACTAAGAAAATACTGACATGTTTCTTCGATTGAAACTTAAAAAAGTTCAAACTCGATATTTATAAACATTATTTAAAAATAAGCAATTAAATGAATGAAAAAAACGTGGTATTTCACGTATTCAAAAAATTGTATCTTGCACAACAACTTTTTTTTTCAATTTTCTTATTGTTGTTCAATTCTAAAAACTGTAGCCAAAAATAATTCGTTGTAATTTTCTAGCCCATAGGTAAAATTTTATGAATTTTGAAATTCAAAAAATAAAACAGAAGACATGAAAAATTGTTTTTCATCTTTCGGGTGCGAAACCACAACTTTTTTTTTGTCGGCTTAAATGATTCGAACAATTTCAGCATTTTCACTCCACTAACGTATACTTATATTCTTCTCATTTCTAATATTGATATTTTGATATTTTCTGGAGTAGAACAGTGCATCTTATGCCGTATTTTTGTTTATTTTTACCACACGTAACTTGATTTTACAACGCATTTTTGGCCGATTTTTTTACCCCATCTGGTACAAAAATATGCATCAAAGATTTTATTTTTTACAATTTTCATAAAGTACTCGTACATATCTCTTATTATTTAATATTGAGTTTTAAATTATAATTAAATACTCTCTAGATAAGTTTTGAAAAATTTTGATACTTATGTTCTTGATCATTTAAAAAAACTTTTTGAATATTCTAGAATATTTCTGAAAATAAGTGATGTTTCTGTTATATATCCTGTTTAAAAATCATCCCTCAACTCTTACATTAAAATTTTACAACTTTTTTAAATTTCAAAATCTTCTATATGATTTTCGTAGCTGTAGGTGCTTTAGGTTTGTAATTCGTGAATTTTTTAGACCTGTAAGTTTCAAATAACAAATTTTGAACCTGTAGTTTAATTTTGAACAAGGAATTTTAATATTCTTTAAATTTTTGTATTTTAATTAGAAATGAACAATTTCGTAATACTTCCTTGAAAAATCATATAATAAAACAAAAAAATCCATATTGAACTCTTCAATATTGGAATTTTTTACTTTGAAAGTCTTAAGATATAATTTTTTCTAACTTTTAGGACAATTTCGTTTTGTACGCATTCTCAAAAATAAATTTTCAAAACATATTGCTGTATATCATACGATTCCAGTTACAAATACTTATTTTAAACTTCATATTAAAATTCTACAATTGCAACTCCTGACATTTTGGATTTATTAACTTAGAAATGCTTTGAATTTGCAAGTATCTCATTTTCATAGGCTAGAGATTTTTTCATTATTTAATTTTATAACTCATAATATTCGAAAGGAGCTCAACTTGTTCTTCTTTAAAAGCTGACATTGAAAATTGTACCATTTTTAGGCTCAAAAATTTGTTCTTGCTCACTGTTTAACATTTCAAATTTAAGATTGTTCAGTTTTTCCGTTTTGAAAAATCCATTTTTTAAATAATGTTCGATTTCCAATCTTTCAATTTTATGCGCACTAAATTTGAAATTTTTCAGCATTAATCGCTTCCAAATTGAAATTGTTTCTCTTCAAATCTGAAATAGAAAATTGTACTATTTTTAGGCATCAAAATTGGTTCTTGGTCAGTGTTCAACATTTCGAAATTAATATTATTCAGTTATTCCATTTTGAAAAATCCATTTCTCAAATTGTGTTCGATTTCCAATGTTTGAATTTTGTGTGCTCGAAATTTGAAAATTTTTCGCATTAATCGCTTCCAAATTGAAATTGTTTCTCTTTTAAAGTTGAAATTTAAAATTGTGTAATTTTTAGGCATTAAAATTCGATTTTGGTCACTTTTTGAAAATTTCATGATTGTTGTTTTTTCTGCTTTGAACAATCTATTTTTTAAATTTTTCAACATTTTTTGTTACAGTTAGAAAGTATTCTTCCATTATTCTTTCATATAAAATTGTATAATTTTTTATATGACTTTTAATACTGACTCTTCCAAAATTAAATTTTTCAATTTCTAACGATTACCATGTGAGATTATTCAATGTTGACCGCTTTGAAATTGATTAATTGTAAACAAAAAATTTGGAAAGTCTTAAACTTTTTATGTTTGCTGTTAACATTGAAAAGTTTTATATGAAATTTTGCTTTTCTGGGCTTCAAATTTTAATAATTTTGCAACTTTAAGCGCTCACGTCTAGAAATTTTTCAATATTGAAGGTTTCCAAATTGAAATATTTATTATTTAGCTTTAGAGATTAATTTCCAAATGTCTCAATTTTTTCGGCTTCACATTTTTTTACTGTTTTAGTAAATAGTGCTATATACTACCTGTATAAAAACCCGTCGATTTTGGTATGTTTTTTTCTAGATTTTTCGACAATTTCAACTTGAACTATAATGATCTAAAGATTTTGATAAACTTAAAAAAGCTTGAATAATTTTGGGGGTAGTAGTAGTTTCAAAAATTGTAAAAAAGCTTTGTTTTTATGGATATTTTTCTACTGAATGGTGTAATAAAAATCAAACTACCAATCTAATTACACCGATATGGAAGTCTTTATAACGTTATTACAATCTTTTATTGTAATCACTAAACTTGAACATTATACTATAATTTTGGATATATGGATTTCACATAGGGCTGATTTATTAAAAATATTATGTAACAGTATCGATTAACCCCTCCCCCCATTGTAATAGAGTGTAACATTTTCCCGAACCCCCTCCTTCCAAAAACGCTGTTACGTAATTTATGGATGGCCCCTATGTAAATTTTGAATTTTGCACACAGGTAACGTGGAGATTCTTCACGATGGCAAGTGGGGAAATATCTGTGATGACGAGTGGGATGAATCAGAGGCGAAAGTTGTTTGCAGGCAATTAGGTTTCGACAGGGCACTCAGACCCACCACAAATGGACATTTTGGACAGGCAAGGAGTAAGAAAAAGAATTTGAATAAAAATAATAAACGAATAAAGCAGTCCTGTAATAAATGGAAATTAAATTTTAATGAGAACAAGACGCGAATAAATGATTTTTTTTTTATTTTATTATTTTTAATTATATATATTTATTATTTTTTTTATTTACCTTTCTTTTTAGTTCATTTATTTTAATACTTGCGAATTTGACTTTAAAGATCAAAACTCCAAAAAACTATGAACATTTTTTCTCCTATATTTCAGTGAATAATAAAAATTTTGAAAAAGGCTTTGAACAAAAGTTGTAGAACTTCTGAAAATACATCTTTTATGTATTTTAAATTTTTTCTTGAAAACCATTATTTTCCGCGAAAAAAAGCAAATGTTGGTCAAAGGTGTAGAATTCCTTGAAACTGGAGTTGAGGCACTCATGCAATTACTGATTAGTCACAGAAATAGTTTAGGCCATGCCGCTACCCCTTTCCAATGGCTCGCAAGGGCGCAAGGCACCCTTGTGTGAAAGGGGTAGGGGAATGAATTAAATTATTTCTGTGAAAAATCACAAGGGTGCCTTTCTGCCTCCCACAAGACCTTGGAAGGGGGTAGGAGTGTGACTTAAATTAGTTCTGTGACCAGTGACAGGGGTCACATTCCATCTCCATGAGACGTTGGAAAGGGGTAAGGGTGTGACTTAAAATATTTTTATGATCAGTCATAGGATTGCCTTCCCGCCCCTACGAAACTTTTCAAGACGAACGGTGTGTCTTTAATTATTCCTGTGACCAGCTACAGGGTCGTCTTCTCGTCCCCATGAGACTTTAGAAGGGGGAAGATGTATATCTAAAATTATTTCTGGGACCAGTCACAGGGTGCCCTCCCGCCACCACGAGACTTTGGAAGGGGGAAGGATGTGCCTTTACTTGTTTCTGTGACCAGCCACAGCGTTGCCTTCTCATCTCCACGAGTTGTTGGAAAGGGGTAGGGGTGTGACTTTAAGTATTTTTCTGTGACCAGTCATAGGGATAACTTCCCGCCCCCATGAGACGTTGGAAAGAGGGAGGAGCGTGACTTAAATTATTTTTATGATCAGTCACAGGATTGCCTTCCCGCCCCTACGAGACTTTGGAAGATGGAAGGGCGTGTTTTTAATTAATTACAAGGGTAACTTCCGACCCTCACGAGACGCTGGAAAGGGGTAGGGGTGTGACTTTAATAATTTTTATAATCAGTCACAGGGGTGACTTGCCGTCCCTCGAGACATTGGAAAGGGGTAGCGGCATGACCTAAGTCCTAAACTATTTGTAACTAATTAGTAATCACATGAATGCCAAAAATCCCATTTCAAGGAACTCTACGCCTCTTACCAACATTTTCCTTCCTTTCTCGAAAAATAATGGTTCTTAGAAAAAAGTATAAATCACATTAAAAGTGTATTTTTCAAATATACACAACTCTGATTCGAGGGTTTTTAAAAAAATTTACATTGTTGACTGAATTAAACGGAAAAAAAACATTTTTATATTTTCTCGGAGGTTTGACCTTGAAAATGAAATTTTCGGATATTTTCACTATAATATTCGTAATCATTGCGTCAAAATTCATCAGTATACTGAGTTTCAAATTAATCAGAAGTATTCCCCTTTTGGAACTTCACACTTGTTTTCTGTTTTTTTTTGCAGGACGATTTTGGATGGATAATGTATATTGTGATGGCACTGAGGAAGAATTGGCAAATTGTAGATTTGATGGGTGGAGCAAGACTGATTGCGAAAGTGGAGAGGCTGCAGGAGTGATTTGTATGAACGAAAAAGAGGCAAGCTGGTCTGAGTCAACCTTGAATTTCGTAAAACTACCTAAGGTAAAGATCAAGCACTCTCATCAGCGAGGAATTGCCATTCGATTAAGTGGAGGTCGTTCACCCACTGAAGGAAGAGTTGAAATAAACTTAGAAAATTCAGGTAAATTTTTATATTTTGATTCATGAAGAAGGGTCATTCCAAAAAATTTTCTAAGGGGGTCGTCTCATGTGACAGGTGTTTTTCTTACAATTTTTTCTAAATTTTTTGTGACGAATAATAAAGGTCAAATTGTCTGGTTTTTTTTTGTATATTTATGAACTATTCAAAAGTCATTATAAATTTTTTTACGTTAAAATGTACTGTCAAATCGACTTTAGACATCTGGATTGACATCCGTGTCAAAAAAAAGTTGGGGGATGGTCAACACGATTCCAGCTGTTCTGTTGATCTGAAATGAAAAATTCAACTACCGTTTCAATCGGTAGATCTGTGGCTACAGCCGGTACCAAAACTGAGTCCAAATTTTGATTTTTTTTTTTGAACTGTCGAATATAAAAACACGATTTTCATCATATTCTTAGTTGTAATTTTTTTTAAAGAAAAAAAGAAATATAGATATCACAATGATTTTGGTACGGGCTGGAACTATTGATGTCCTGAGTATACCATAAACATTTGAGCGCAATCGGTCAATTAGTTTTTTGAGATATCGTGTTGACCATTGTGAAAAATGGCGTTTTGAGAAGAACGCGTTTGAAGGTTTGAGTATGAATGTAATAAAAAGCTCTTGACTTACCATCAGTCTGATATGCCTGGTACGGGCTGGAACTATCGATGTCCTGAGTATACCATAAACATTTGAGCGCAATCGGTCAATTAGTTTTTGAGATATCGTATTGACCATTGTGAAAAATGGCGTTTTGAGATAAATGCGTCTGCTACTATCTATATCTGCCACTTCTTAACGAATCCGAATTGCTAAAAATCCTTTTACACACAAATTCTGGATATGGTTAGGAAGCGATTTGTGAAGAAAAAAAAATCGATTTTTTTGACCCATCACATGAGACGACCCCCTTAATCGAAATACCGATTATAAATTACTGTAGTAAAGTGAATGCCAACATTATCAGAAAGGTAGAAGGTGGAATGAGTTTTTTCGATCATCTGGTCTAAATTTTTCATTTTGCTCATTAATTAAAAAACACAAAGAAGTTTCAAAAATTTTCACTGCGGGCTGGGTTTCAACCAACAACCTTCTCATTACATATGAGTGCGCTACCAATTACGGTAGCGTAATTGTGGCAAAACTGGGGTGAAACCCAAACCCCAAACTGACTACCGTCAAACTTCTCATTTGGCATGAGCCAGTTTTTGTGCAAGCGCCGAAGTAAATAGACGCATTATTGTATCTGCTGCAAACATCGTGTGTGAATTGCGATAACGATTTGGATGGAAAAGACGATGATGAAGAATGAAAAGTGCCATTTTTTAAAATAATTATTGCCTACTGAAGGCCTTCAAAATGAATAGAAATTAATATTCGCAAATATTCATCGGAGGTTTACTTCATACTTTCCCATTTTTAATAGATGTTCCTAGGTGTCACACAACTGCGACACTTTTTTTTTGGCAAAAAATCATGTACTCACTAAATTGGTCATAAAATTCTTAGTGTTGATGGAATAACTATACTTTTCCGGGAAAATAGTTGTGTATTTCCATTACCTTCCTAACGCTATATAGAACTCCCGATTTGGTTGAATCAGTGAAAATTTATAGCTCAAATATATATTGTATATATATTGGACTAATAGTCTACGTCAGGTCGTGATATTATATGTAACGAGTTTTATCGGGTTTCCTTAGTACAAAGCATAATTATTGTTAATGTATTACAGGCGAAGTATGAATGGGGAAATATAAAACTGTTTATCCCTGACAAATAAGTCTAAAATCCGCATTGGGATTATTTATATTTCCCTAATATAAACTAAGTAGAACCCAACAGTGCTCGTTATATATATTTTTAGGACCTGACAATGGCCAGAATTCCCATATATATGCAAATTTATTCACTGTAGAATTGTTCTTTAATTTTAATCAATAGAAATGTAGAGAAACACCAATCAAGTTAACAAATAGATTTTCGAGAGCGACTGAACAATTTGATACATGCTTTGTATATAAATTCTTAAAATATAAAGGAATATTATTATTGTTGAGGTTAAATGAATTTTCTTTTATTGAATGTTGAACTAATGATCAACGTCAGGTCGTGAAGTTATACGAAACGAGTTCCTTCGGGTTTTAGTCTTACAAACTATAATTATTGTAATAAAGTACAGGTGAATTACGACAAGATAAATATAAAATTTTTAGATTGAAAATTCGGATCGGAGACCATTCGAATCAATTTTGCACATATCATTGATATTAAATAAAAGTTTCGTACATCAGCAAGCTGAATCCACTGAAATTGCTAGATACAGTGCATTCTCTGCTATATTAAAAAATTTTCAGACAAACTAAGTAGAACCCTACAGTGCTCGTGAGATATATTTTTGAGACCCGACAATGGCCACAATGCCCACTTATATGTTTATTCATCTGTTCAAGAATTTTTTTTAAAATTTACTTATTAAAAGTGTAGAAGAACACTTATCAAATTAGCAAACAAATTTCCAAGAGTCACTAGACGTTTGGATACCTGCAATATACCGCTAAACAATATAAAGTCCTGCTTTTAAAGAAATCAAAACACCATTTATAAATTACGGTAGCAAAGTAAATGCCAACATTATCAGGAAGGTTTTCATCTCGTTAAGAGCTACAGATTTAGTAATTAATTTACAGAAAAATAAGTGTATACTATTATTTATAACGTTAAACGAATTTTGATTTACTATATATTGTACTAATGGTCTACGTCAGGTCGTGATATTATATGTATCAAGTTTTATCGGGTTTTCTTATCACAAAGCATAATTATTGTTAATATATTACAAGCGAAGCATAATTCGCCTGTAATATATTAGCAATAATTATGCTTAGGGAAATATAAAACTGTTTATCCCTGACAAATAAATCTCAAATCCGCATTTGGAAGTTTCAGTTTTTCGTGAAGAAATTTCATGATTCGGCACCATATAAACTAACTAGAACCCAACAGTGTTCGTTCTGTATATTTTTGGAACCTGACAGTGACCAGAATGTCCACACATATGTAAATTTATGTACTTAAGAATGTTTCTTGAATTTTAGTTAATAGAAATGTAGAAAAATACCAATCAAGTTAACAAACAGATTTTCGAGAGTGACTGGAAATTTCGATATATGCAACACATCGCTAAACAGTAGAAAAACCTCGTTTTCACCATATCGAAATATCAGTTATAAATTAGTGTATTAAAGTGAATGCCAATATTATCTGATATGTTTCTTCTTTCTTAGAGAGATATAGCTTCGTATATCATTTATTAAAATATAAACGGATATTATTATTGTTAACGTTGAATAAATTTTCATTTATTGCATGTTGAATTAATGGTCAACGTCAGGTCGTGAAGTTATACGAAACGAGTCCCGTCGGGTTTTCGTCTTACAAACCATAATTATTGCTAATAGAGGACAGGTGAATTATGACAAGATGAATATAAAATTTTTAGAGCAGGAAAATTAGTTAAAATTTCGCATTGGGAATTTCCAGTTATCCGTAAAGAAATTAACTCCTAAAGCATTGTAAATTCGTTTGCTCTACATTATTTAAATTTAACAAACACGCATTATATTCAACCGGGTGAGGGTAATGATTTGAGTTCGTTACTTTTTTAACCTTGAAGGTATTCTTCATTTCGTCTGAGAGTTTCCAAGACGATAGAAGTTTGGCTAAGGGAGGCCAAAAGACTGCCGAACGTCCCTTATGCTACACTTCGCGTCGCCCAAACCGGTCCTACAATACATATATTGTGGAGGGGGTTCAAGGGTAGAGAAGTTTTGCTGGTGAATAGATATTCGTGTTCGGGTATAAGGGATATGTGAGTGTTTCATATTAGCTGAGGTATAGGAATCACATGAGTAATCACATATTCTTCTTTCTCTGAAAAGATGTTTCCATTAGTTGGTTAGCATGGATGGTTAGAGTTTCATTCTCAAAACCAATTTTGTAATTGTTATTTACTATTGCTTCCGAAACAATCACAGGCCTGTCTTTCCACTTTTGAACAAGGTCCGAGTACTTTATCGAAAGTGTTGTTCTCAACACAGAAGGGATGTTTGGTCCACTTTCAAAAGTGAGTTGGAAAGGGGAGTACCCCGTTCCTTCATGTTTCATAGTATTATGAGCCATGGTCACGATTTTTAGTGTGTTATCCCATTCAACTGCATTGTCCTTCATGCATTTCTTATTAGGTCTTTCAGGGTTGAGTGTGACATTTCTAGGATTCCGCTGAATTGTGGATGATAGGTGGAAGTCTTGATATGTCGGATTCTAAACAGATTCTCGAAATTTTGGACAAGTTCTGAAACAAAGTTGGCTCCTTGGTCGGTGAGTATGTGTTTAGGAGGCCCAAACATGTAGATATAATGATGAAGAAGTCCTTTAATTATTCCTTCGGATTCGGCGTCTTTGAGTAGGACCAAAATGAGGTATTTGGTAAGTTGATCTTGGATTGACAGGACATAGTTATTTCTTGAACGAGTGGTTGGCAATGGCCCGAAAATGTCCATAGCTTTTTTATCGTTGGGGTCAACTGACGTATCGGGGATAATAGCTTCACTCTGATTTTTGATCCTAGTTGTATTTTGCAACTGGCAGACTGGACATCTTTTTACAAAGTGAATGATCTCTTCTTGCATGTTTTTCCATTCACCGATTGTTCTTGCTCGTTCGATAGTTTGGTTTTCACTATAATGCTGAGCCATAATGGATCCGTGCGCTTCCTTAATTACTTGTTTCTTTTCTTCATTTTTCAGGTCTCTCGTGGAGTTATAGCATGCGTGGAAGCTTAGTGGTGGATACCGATTGCATAAAAAACTTATCATTTCCTGAATTTAGAGTTTTTCTAATGGTGTAATTATTAGGTCTGCAAACTGGAGTCGTACTATTGTCAATTTTTTTTCTATAAAGTCTTCGACTTTAAGCTTGAGTAATATCAACCACAACTCTTCTTGATAATCTCCAAATTGAGACTTAGTGTCCTCTACCCACAGATTTCCTCAAGCATTTGGTTTCTTCACTTCCCGGGTGGAGGTTTTTTCTTCCTTCCATGCGAGATACTCCTGATAGAATCCTCATTGTTGATTCAATAAATTTTCTTCATCAAATATGAGATAGTCCGCAGCCATTTTCTTGGCCAGAGCTGGTTTCGTTGCTCTTGAACAGCTCGTGGTTTCTTCGTCGAAAAGCTCACTTCCCAAACAAAAATTAAGGATCTTTGACGTTATTTAACCATGCTAGACCTTGGCGGTCGCTTTGAATTTCGAATTTTCATCCTAGCAGATACTGTCTGAGTCGTTTTACCGACCAAACGATGGCTAGAAGTATTTTCTCGGATGTGCTGTGATTCTGTTCTGCTCAATATAATATTCTTGAAATGTAACAGCATGGGTGTCCTTCTAGGGACAGATTTGCCCCTCAACCTTTGTTGCTGGCGTCGGTTGTTAACAGGAACTCTTTTCAGTAGACGGGGTATTTCAGCACTGGAGCTTCACAAAGTTTATTTTTTAAAAGCTCAAGGCTCTCTTGACATTCGAGTGTCCAGTTAAATACTGTGTCTTTTTTCGTTAGCTCTGTCAAAGGTTTAGCTACGCATGAGAATTTCCGTATAAATTTCCGATAATAGCCAGATAGTCCTAAGAATGACTGTATTTCTTTTACATTCCTAGGCTGTCTGAAATTTTTTACTGCTTCTAACTATGCTGGATTGGGCTTTACTCCATCTTTGGTGATAACGTGTCCGAGGTATTCGATATCAAGGCGTAGATATTCACACTTATAAGGCTGCAGTTTTAGACCTGCCTGCCTGAGTCTTTCGAGAAGTGTAGAGACGTTATTGTTATGTTTCTCCGGGGCACATCCGAATACAACTATGTCCTCCAGATAGGCAAGACATATTTTTCCTGCTAATCCTCGTAAGGCTCCGTTCATCATTCGTTGAAATGTGGCTAGGGCATACTTTAATCCAAAAGGTGTCCTGTTGAACTCGAAATGCCCTTCAGGTGTTGAGGAAGCTGTATATTTTTTTGATTCTTGTGCCATAGGTATTTGGTGGAAACCGGAGCATAAATCAAAGGCCGAAAAAAATCAGCTTTTCCTAACTGATCTAGAATATCATCTATCACTGGTAGGGGATATGCATCTTTGTCTGTGTCCTCGTTGATCTTTCTAAGGTCTATGACATTTTATTCCAGAAGCGTCTGTTTTTTTTTTGGTACTACCCAAATGGGGGAGTTATAAGGTGACTTAGAATGTCTTATCACTTTTTTTTCATCAAATCTCCCATTTGTGTTGATATTTCTTCCTTATGACACTCCGGCAGCCTATATGATTTGATGTTGACTATTTTTCCTGATTTAAGGACAATTTCGTTTTCCACTGGGCCGGTGCAGAGCAGTGGATCTCCTTCCAGATGGAAGATGTCATTGTAAGAAGCTATTCCTTTCCATGAATTTTCGCGGATCCCGTCCTTTATGTGCTGCAGCCGAGTTTTATCTCGTAAATTTGTCAGTCGATGTCCAATAGTGGCTTCCTTTTGAGTAACGGTTGCTCTATTTTCTTCCCTTATATTCTGGGTAGGTTCGTACTTCGGTACTTTGATCAGTGTGGGGTTCCTGTCATAGTTGTAATATGGGACTATTAGTTGACTATCTTTGCTTGAGTAAAACCCGTCCGGTATGTTGGGATTATCCTCAATGAATATTTCTTGGTGAGGTTCATCAATGCTTACCTGTATTCTGTTGATTTGAGCTGTGTTGACACTCACGAAAGGTCCATCATCATGCAGAGGTAATTTTTTTTCGAGGATTAGATATTGCGGCGTGATTGAATATCTTGAATATTGGTTTAAAAAGGATAACCCTATAATTCCAGCTTCAGGCAAAGGAAAATCATCATCTACTATGTAAAAAAGATCTTCTTTCCCAAAGTAATTAATGAAAGTGGCATAATGTGAGTAGTGTCGGTCCTTTCCTATGACAAAATATTTTTTCATGAAGAATATCTCGACTTCCTTTGGCACATTGTTTTTCTTGATGAGGTTAATCGCTGCACCAGAGTCGACCAGTAAACTGCAAGTTAATCCATTTAAGTGTTTACCCCTGATGGATAATAATCTGCTGCTGATACTGCATTCTCCACGTAATCTAGTTGTTCGTTTATTTCTTTGGGACTTATTTCTTAAAATTCTAAATAATTCTGGCTGTCATCTTGGTTCTCGATTTCCTGGATATTCCTCACGGGGTTTTGTGGGGGTCCATTTTGGGATTGGCCTGGCTGAAAATTCTGCGTTTTAGCACAACACTGTGCTGCTAAATCTTCGGGTCTTTCGCACTTAATGGCAATTTAATTGCATTCTTTGTTGAAGCGGCATTTTTGAATTCGGTGTAACTGTTCGGGACACTTGGTTTCCGGCAACCTGTGCTTGGTAAGATTTCACCAGAGCTACGTCACTGCGCATCGGGACCCGAGGGTGCGTCTGCATAGGCGGCTGTATTGGTGGGCGTACTGGTTGAGATTCTTTTAACCAGATCTCCATCTCTGCAGCCTGATTCTGGGCCTCGCATAGGCTCTTTGCTTTTTGGACTTTAATGAAATTTAACAGCAAGTCGGCTTGAAAACACCTGTCTCGTGCCCTTTTCACTGATCGTATGAAGTCTTCTACCCCTATGTCATCCTGCCCGGTTAGAGTCTTCATGGTTCTTATTATTTCCTCAGCGAGGATAGTACTGGGAGGGGGCTGTCTTAGAGCCACAAGGGGTCGAGCTCTCGGTAGTCTCACAGTTTCACGTGTTTCATCCACGTTAGTTTCACTAGCATTAGTAGGGATGGCACTTGGCGGTCTTACTGGCGCGAGGGGTCGATTTTCTTGCCGTTCGCGTGCTTCCTCCGCGCTGTCCTCCATATTCTCGTTTCCTTTTGCGTTACTTTCTTCACCCGCGTCGTTCTCATTCTCATCGTTTATTTTCACGTTACTTTTCCTTTTCCGGTGATTAGCGGATTTTATTTCGTGGTCGTCATCATTATCGGAAGTGATAATACGAGTACCTCCATTCGTGTCTATTTCTACTTTCGCCGCCATTTCCAATCTTTGTGTTATCCAGGAAATTTCGTCAATCCGGCTGCTGTTTTCGACAGTAAGCTTTATATTACATCCTCCAAAACTGCCATCCTAGACAGGATCAGGTTGAGTTTATTGTCTGTAGTGAGCAAGCTCATGTTGCCCGATCTGCGACTATGGGCTTCTGGAAAAGTGTTGTCTGAACTATCTGTCATGGATTATGTATCGTAATTTGTGGGTAGGGTTTCCCTATAGGCGTGAAAAGCCAGCGTATATAATTTCTCCTAATTGCGAGTGTCGGGTGTAATTGTGTGGCGACCGCGTTACAATTTTTTTGTTATATATTTTTTTTTATAATCCTCACTTGACAATCCGCCTACATGGAATACATAAAGGTTAATTCGGATCAGGGTTTATTTTTATTAACGGTGGCAGAGCTAGCGAGAACGCTCGGTATACCAACGGTTCCCTATAAAAAAAATTTTTTTTTAAACTTTGCTTCACCTTAATTTCACTTTCACATCACCTTAACTTTGCGTACTTGAAAGTCTTTGTTTGACGAAAGTAAAAAAGACTTATACTCTATCTCAATTTTCAACTACTAGCCTTTTTATTTTTCAATGATTGCTCAAATGTGTTCGTTGACGCATCTCCGACAGGGCTGAATGATTGCTGCTATGCTGTTTTTCTTTCCTCATCTTCTTCTGAGTGTCACTGCTCTGTTTTAGAGGCTCTTGGATTTTACCGCAGTTTGTTGCGTCCCCAAAATTCTTATCACGGAAATTTATGTTAATCGGGTTTACGTAAAATAAGGCGTACTCAATTCAGCTCTCAATTTTACCCAATACCTTACAGGTTCCTTGTTTTACGAACTTTCCGTAGAGAAATCCGCAGTCCTTCCTGGGAGAACTGTAGTTCTTAAGGTCGTATTCGACGCTTGAATCGAAGATAGGGCTTTTTGATTCCTTGTATTGCTGTAGCTGATTCTCCAAGGTATCGTTTGCCACTATCCAGGCAGGATCGCCAATTTGTAACGGGGTGAGAGTAATGATTTCACTTTGTTACTTTTTCAACCTTGAAGGTATTCTTTATTATGTCTGAGAGTTTCCAAGACGACACAACTTTGGCTAAGGGTGGCCGAAAGACTGCCGAAAGTCCCTTATGCTACGCGTCACGTCGCCTAAACCTGTCCTACGCTACATATATTGTGGATGGTCTTCAAGCGATAGCGGAAGACTAAACCTGACTTTCCACATTCTTCTTCACGAGATTTCCAATATTCTTAAAACTTCCTTACATATACACATTATACAAAAGTTACAAAAGTTATTCAAGAAGTAAATGGTCGTATGTAAGCTTACAACTTTATTCATATTCAATAAAATATTATATTTCTTAGAAACAAGAATGCTAAATTTTTACTTTTGATTCTCTGAAATCGGTGAAAATAGTCGTTTGACATTCAGCATTTTAAAAATTTTTTTACAACTTATCTTAACTTTTACACAACCTTAATAAACAATGATACACTTTGTTCTGAGAAACACTCTTTACAGTTCTAATTTGTGAATTTCGACTTAAGGTCATGATAAGAACTATATAAGATTCTTCCAGTTTTTGTCTATAATAATAAATATTTTTCGCCGAAACTTTGAGAACTGGGGATAAAAAGTGACTGTTTGATTGGTTCACATAAAAGAAAATAATATTTTTCAATGAAGCACATTGGAAAAGTTGCGTCATAATAGGGATTGAAAAATGTGTTTGCTCAACCTAATTGAAAAAATTAAAAGGGGCAAACCAACCCCTACATACGACGAAAATAATGGAAAGTAAGGCTGTGTATATGGGGGGTTTTGGGTTCGTCCAATCTAAATTTGATAACAGAATTTCAAAATCCAAAATGCCGGATCCAATATGGTTGCTCAAAATTTTTTAATTTATTGGATTTTCATCAAAGTCAGTATATTATAGTTTTTGGGGTAGCTGAATCCTAATCTGAGATAAAAATTTCAAAATCCAAAATGGCAGATCAAAAATTTTAAAAGTGAGCCATTCTAAAATTTGGATCATCTGCACTCATTTGGAACTTTGACCATTTATTTTTCCACCAGCGTTGGAACAGAAAATTAATTTCTCATAATACTACAAATTCGTCAATTCAATAATTTTTTCTGTATGCAGATTTTTGTTGTAGTTTTTTTTAAGTACGTGTACCATTAATGTGTGATACATTGCACAATTTTTGTCATGGTTCAAACTTGGAAAAATAATGATAATAATAAAAAGAGACTTTAAAACTAAACATTTTGACATCATGTGAATTGAACGATTGTAACATTTGTGCAGCCTTGAATTTCACAATGTATTTTACAAGAATCTTCGAAACTAAAATCGACTGAATTTGCGAATGGTTTTGGTTTGCCATCAATGTATCCACTTTTGTACCAAGCATATTTGAACAAATTTACGTCTCTCTGTGAAAATAATTGGTTGTGAACCAAAGATTGCATTTTAAAAACATTATTTCTCAAATGTAAATTTAGATCATGATTCATGAGGATAACGCTATCGGAAAAGTGCCGCACGAAATTCTTCCAGATTCGAAAACCATATACATCAAGGGGTTGAATTTTCCCTGTCGTTCCTCTTGGTATTATTCTCACATTGACATGTTTATTCTCGGGTGTAGTTTCCGCTACTATTCTAGGGCAATGACCACGTTTCCACGTTTGGAAAATATATTTCTTCCAACCGAGTTTTTGAGTGCTCTGAAAGGAACAAAATATTAATGTAGTTTGAGGAATCATTTTCTAAATAACAATGTTCAAATTAAAAGAGTTGATTATAATTATATGTCTGAAGTAAGTGTCCCAGATTATGATGCTTCTATCTGATAATTTTCGGACTCGAACAGATTGGCTTCTACTACTGGTTCTAAGTTTCTGCTTTGTTCTTTCAAGACTAGTAAAAGAGGTGAAAAAAATTTCCTTTTACCTGATATCAGCGGTTGTGTTGTATAACTATGAGTTCTTGCTGACACTGACTGAACAAGGCATTGCACTTGTTTTTCTCCTTCGACGGCCCAAGTTCTTCCTGAATGAATTTGCAGCTGAAAGCCGCTGTGATCAGAATTATAAACATTTTTCAATCCAAATTGTTCTATCTCTTTTTTAATATCAGTAACAAATTCTTTGGCTTTCTTGCGTAACTCTTCGGTTTTTCCGAAGATTTTTGAATGACAAATTTATTAACCTTCTTTGATACTATTCTGTTTGCATGCTTAAAACGTGTTAACCAATGTTTTAAAGCTCTAAATCGTAAATCTTCATGCCTCATTTTTTTCGGGGCCTGTAAGGCCCTTTTGCGTAAATTATTGTCATGAAAAATGAAGCCGGCGTCAATTGCTGATTTCAAATTTTCCAGAGTATAGTCATAAATTCTAGAAATCTTTTCCCTACAGGTACCACCTTTATTTAATGAATAAGCTTAGCGTCTCAATTGTTTGCTAGACGTTACCCTCCTAAAATTCTTTCTTACATTATCAACGCTTAATTTTTTCTTTTTGTCACTTTTCCAGAATTCTACTGCTCTTTTTTTATAATTGTAAGACACTTCTTCTGTGTCTTCCGTACACTTATCTGTAGGTGCTCTATACTGCTGACGTATAGTATGCTGAATTACATCTCCTACTGTTCCTGATTCAACATGTTTGTGCTATTTTTAGAAATCTAGAAATGCATCAATCATCATATCAGCGTCACTAAATTCATTCATTGCATGTAACGAAATACTTTCAATATGTTCCCTTAATTCAATTTTTTTATGATTTATGGGAGAATCTTCTGTTTTTAACGATTGAAATGTGGATGACTCAATTTGTTGAATGGCTCTCTTTTAAAATTTTCGATTCGCTATTTTGAATTTTGAAATTTTTATTTTAGATTAGGGATCAGCGACCCCGAAAACTATAGGAAACTGACTTTTATAAAAATCAAATAAATTTAAAAACTTTTGATCAGCCATATTGAATCCGTTATTTAAAATTTTGAAATTGTGTTATCAAATTTGTATTCAGCGACCCCAAAAACTTGCGTATACTCAGTTTTATCAAAATTGCAGGTTGCATATATGCATATTTATGATAAAATGTGCTTACGGGTAGTCACCACCTACAATATGATTTTTGAAAAAAATGCAAACACACTTTAACTTGGACTTGTTCTGTAGGGTCGTATGTAGGGGATGGTTTCCACCCTTTTAAAATTTTTCAATTAGGTCGGACGAATAGCGTTTTTCATCCCTTATTATGACACAAATTTTCCAATTGGTTTCATCGAAAAGTATTATTTTCTTCTATACCAACCAGTCAAACAGTCACTTTTTACTCCCATATTTAGGGGACTCTTTCAACCCCTTCAACCATTTAATGGCAGATGAAACAAAATTTTTGTCTCTTAGTTTTTAGTCCACTACAAAATATATCAAAATCATTAAAATCGGCGAGGGACTCCTGTGGTACCTTCCTTGTAAGTAGAACCCTACAGTGCTCGTTAGACATATTTTTGAGGCTTGACAATGACCACAATGCCCACTTAAATGTTCATTTATTTGATACAGATTCAGTAATTAATTTACAAAAAAATTAGCGTATATTATTATTGGTAACGTTAAAGGAATTTTTGTTCACTATATATTGGACTAATGGTCTATGCCAGGTCGTAATATTATATGTATCGAGTTTTAGCGGGTTTTCTTATTACAAAGCATAATTATCGTTATTATATTACAGGCAAAGCATACTTCATCTATTATATATTAACAACGATTATGCTTAGAGAAATATAAAACTGCTTATCCCTAACAAAAAAGTCTAAAATCCGCATTGGGAAATTCCAGTTCTTCGTGAAGAAATTACTGCCAAAAGAATCTTATATCTGTTCGCTTTACATTGAGTGGCGGTACTTGCACGCGTAATCTTTGTTCAGGAGATTTCCAATCTCACGAATCAGTTACCATAAAAAGAGTATTATTGAAAAATAATTTTTTCTAAATATGTTTGAAAAAGCTTTTAATGAGCAGCAACCCCTCGGCACTAACAACAATTTTAGTATCTGAAGAGATTTAATTGAAATAAGATGGCAGTCTAGATGTTTAGGGGGATTGTGAGAGGATTCTTTTTTCTCAAAACGTGAAGTGATCATCATTTGTAATATGTAATGGAGCGCTTAATTTGCTACACCAATACCAAATTGGGTGAAAAGCAGAAGCAAAAATTTGCTCTTTAGGAGAAATATCTGTATATCAATTATTAAAAGATGAATAGCTGTTCCTCCAATAGCTCCAACTCTAGATGATAATTTTTGTCTTCAAGTTCATAATATCTACCAAATACTGTTCAT
>JAUMHM010000078.1:26990495-27003036 GCA_032362435.1 Melikaiella ostensackeni
ACCTAAACCAAATTTCAGGACAGCGATTCATCGCTCTTTGGCAGCAGCGAACCACCTCAAAATAGACTTTTAATCTTATTTTCCTCTAATTTAATACAAATTAAATATAAAGTTATAATTGCATAAAACAAAATTCAAATTCAGCGGCATCGAGGAACTAACGAGGGTCAACACCAGAGGGCGAGGACCAGCCCAGGACGTGACAATATCTTTGCTGCCTTCTTCTTCTTCTTCTTCTATTAGATCAGCCAATGGCTGATCTACGTTGACACTATACTTGGTTGAGCAGCCAGATAGGGAGCCCAGAATACGCAGACTCCAAGTCATGCGCTCTGATTGGCCCTGCCATCCGAACTGCATTTCAAATTTAAATAAAGAGGAAATCAATTTTATTCGTTGATTTCTTTTATTTCTTCATCCTAAAGCAATTTTTATTATCAAATGATCCAGATTAACATATTTACATGATATTTGTGGAAAATTATTAATCGAAATAGGTTATATTTTCATAAATTAATATAAATAATAACGTATTTCTTCAATAAAATGAATGGATCTCAATATTTTTATTTTATTGTTCTTATTTGGCACTAATAGTTAACATATTAATATTGAGATTTTATCATATTCTTAAAATAATGCATTTTACATTTTTAGATAAGTATATGGATGATTTTCCATTTGTATTTTAATTTCACGGATTTGCAACTTTAACTTGCGGATTAATTTCGGATTGATTGGCACTCCTTCCGGATTCGGTGTTTTTATCCGGACTAATTTCGAATTTAACCAGACTGTTTTCCGTTCGCACTTTAATGAGCAGCTTCAACGTGCGAATTAATTTCGGATTGATTCAGACTGGGCCCGGAGTGGAAGTTTTCATCTGGATGAATTTCGATTTAGACCGGACTACTTTTCATTTTAATTTTAACGAAAATTATTTCAGGTTCTGAACTCGAGACTAATCTCAGATCAAATCGGACTCTATCCGGAGTACGAGTTTTCGTCCAGATGAATTCAGGTTTATAGAGTGTACTACCTTCCATTTTCACTTTAACGAAAATGATTTCAGATCCTAAATTCTGGATTCATTTCGGATTAAATCGGACGTTTTCCGGAGTCGACGTTTCCGTCCGGACAGCTTCCGGACTTAACCAGACAAATTTCTGACTGTTTCCTTACGGTTTTTGGATTAGATCGGACATGTTTCGGAGAAAAATTGCAAATCGGAATGATTTCGGATAAGTTCGGACCAATTTCGGAATCCGAAATTTTTAGCATGGCATCTTCTTGACATAAACCGAGAGTGCGTAAACGGGTGCAGCCGTTGAGACTAAACAAAATAGGTTTCATAAATTCCTTCTAGATCGAAATAGAATCTACTTTCTTATGAAAATGTGTTGTGTACCAGAATGAATGTGTGTACCCATGGATGTTGTATTTTATCATTAAATCTTTCTGTAATGCATCCAATCTCGGTTTTTTACTAATTCAATAAAATTCTTTAATATTTTTCACAGACCTTCCAATCACATCCAGATGACATGAGAAACAGATGCTTCACGGTAAAATTTTTTTTCGATTTCAACCGGGAAGAAACTTCACATATACGAAGTGCAGTGTTTCAAATCTGGCCGTAAACTGAGATTGACCGTCAACACAATAATAAGATGAAAAAATATTTTTACCTTCAAATATGAAATCCATGAAGATATCAACAATTGGAAACAAAGACCTAGTCTGCAAATTATTAATGTAGTACTCAATGGTCATAATAAAAGAATGCACATATATTGCATATGGCATCCTCATTTGAGCGAAGATAGTTTATGGGGACGGCGACTGACACTTGCGGCCGATAGGAGCGCTAGTGAGCGTGGAGACACACCAGACGGTGGTTATAACAGCGGTGTCGTCTGCTATTCGCATTATAATAGTCCCTGATACCGCAGTCAAAGTGCTTTCAGTTTACAGCACTATTTTTGAAATTCCAGGTAGGTGTGTGACATTTGGGTGTAAAAATAAAGGAGGACGTCGCTTTCCCAATGACAAAAAACTAAGGAAACTGCGGATAATACTTTGTACCGGTGCAAAAGGCATGTCTCCACTCTCGGTGCCGCCCTCTGCGCCGAGCTTGACAAATCGCCGTCCCCATACGCACTACTGCCCTCCACGCTGAGCTTGACAAATCGCTGTCCCCACTCTTCTACCAGGAATGAAAGTACGCTCGCTATTTTCTGTTATATCAGAATTATTTTTTGTTTGAGTCGTATGAATCGTGTTCCAACTCTCCCATTGCAGATCTACCTGATTCGCGAGGGCAATAGCATTTTCGAGGGTGAAAACATCCTTGTCTCTAATTTGCAAGTAAACATCCCTATCGAGTTCGCGAAGGAAATTTCCTATCGACGTTATTCTGTAGGCTTCGCATATGCCTACAGCTTTATCTATGGGGGTACTTTCCATTATTTGAGTCGTAAATTTATTCAAGATCCGATTGACTCATGCCCCATTTTCAGGGATGGATTCTTTTAAATTTCTCTTAACATTCGTCAAACCTTGTAAAAGTTGACTAGAGTCTTCTTGAGGAGAATATATTTGCTCAAGTGTTTTTAAAATCTCTTCTAGTTTTTTATGTTCACCGATCCTGAATATGGACCCGAGCTTTACCGTAAATTTTGTTCCTGATCAGCATATTTAAATACGACATTTGCAGAAGACCGATCATGGAAGTGGGGGCTCGGCAGTGTTCGACGTACATTTTCACGGACATATTTTTGCCGTGAAATTGAGGACTGATATCTTTCACTATTTTTGAGGCTTTCGTAGGATCTGGAGTTCCAGCTAAAGAATTAAGGGGATTCAAGGGAGGGTAATTATGGATAGGAATCGTGAATCTGCAGTCACCACCACTCCAATGATCTTTCTCGCCTGTTAAGCTAAGTGGACCCGAAGAGCTATTTCAAGTAGATGGATTCGCGTTTCTTGGAAGCACGACAATACCAGGCGAATCTTCAAGAACAGGATTATTAGCGCTTGCGAGCTACCAGGATCAGTTATAATATTGATCGTATTGTTTTCGTCGGTTAAAGGGCCACTGCGCTTGGCAGCCTTTCTGCCACGTCGAGTAATAAGTATTTTCAAATTTTTAGAGCTCAAGGCGATTAGTAATTATTCAAAATATTTCTTGTAGCTACATCTATATTTTTTATATTCACACTTAGTTATTTAAGTAATCATTGTATCATAATGAATCACATGTGATTCATTAACTAAATTTTTAGTATTAAGGTGATTAGTTTTAGTCTTAGATATAAAGATCTTCGTATTTTAGAATTTCAATAAATGTTCTATAATTCACATATC
The DNA here is from genome assembly GCA_032362435.1 of Melikaiella ostensackeni. NCBI lineage: Eukaryota > Metazoa > Arthropoda > Insecta > Hymenoptera > Cynipidae > Melikaiella > Melikaiella ostensackeni. The sequence continues at coordinate 26,993,862 of JAUMHM010000078.1, forward strand.
ATTGATTGCTTTATAAAAAAAATCTACTCATTAGCCAGATTTGTGAGAAAAAATTCCAATGATTAAATCAGTGAAAACTTCAATCACAAAAGAAATCTTTGAAAAGATTCCGATTACTAAATAAATCTTTGAAAAAATTCCAATCACAAAGTAAATCTTTGGAAAATACAAATCACCAAAGAAGCCCTTGAAAAATCTTAGTCACAAATAAGTCCTTAGAAAATTTCTGTCACGAATAAATCCTTTGAAAATTTCAATCACAAATAAATCCTTCGAAAATTTTAATCACGAATAAATATTTTGAAAATTTTAATCAGTAAAGAAATCCTTGGAAAATGTCAATCACAAAATAAATCTTAGGAAAATTTCAATCAGTAAAAAATCTTTGAAAAATATCAATCACAAAATAAATCTTGGTGAAATTTCAATCAGTAAGAAATCTTTGGAAAATATTGATCACAAAATAAATCTTGGGAAAATTTCAATCAGTAAGAAATCTTTAGAAAATATCAATCATAAAATAGATCTTGGGAAAATTTCAATCATTGAGGAATCATTGGAAAATATCAATTACAAAATAAATCTTAGAAAATTTTCAGATTATTTTTAATTATTTTACTGAATCACTCAGCTTTCTCTTTCACTATTTTTGTTTACACGTAGAGAGATAGCTTCACAAATCACTTTTTTTCATAATCCGTCGAAGTTCAATCCTTGGGGTCCAAGGGCTATGAAGAGGTTTCGTGAGGTCCTGCGATGTCCTTCAGCTTCCTTTGTGTCCATTGGTGCCGTAACCCTCTCGTGGGCTGGTCCCACGTTGCCACAACCTTTTCCGGGCGTGTCCCTCGGTGTCGTAACCCTTCGCGGGTCCGGGGTCTGCGTCCTGTTTAATGTTAGATGTACCTCTCTCAAACTCTCATACGAGCGACCCCTGGACCTTTATGTGATCGACCCATGGTTATCCGTCAGCACTCGAAAAAGATTGAGGGGCTTGAACTGTTTGTTCTATTTTTGAAATTTCAAATTTTTGCCGTATTTCTCGCGGTACAGCATATCTCACTCTACTGACACCAATTGAAGCATGCTCTACAACTGTGCATTTATGCGCCATTTGTCATAAGGGCCATCTAATATGTGAATATAGGTACGCACCAACATCTGGCCCGCATCTTCACCTCATATTTGAGGTCGGAGACGCCCATTCCGCAGTGGTTGGTGTTAGGACGCACTATACTCCTACCGAAGAAAGGTGACTTGTCCAATTCAGCGAACTACAGACCAATGACTTGTCTGAATACACTGTATAAGATTTTTACAGCCATCCTGAACGATAGGATTGTTCGGAGAATTACGCCTGTATGGACAGAGATGTACGAACAACGTGGATCTAAGAAAGGCGTAGCGGGATGTCGGGAAAACCTGCTCATCGATAGATGCATCTGCAAATATGCAGCAGAATACCAACGCCTGGCCTGGGCCAGGCGTTGGTATTTTGTATATAATATATTATATATATTGTATATACCTCGATGGCCTGGGTTGACTACCGGAAGGCTTTTGTTTCAACCTCTCATAGACTTATCATTTGTCTGTTGGAAAGCTTGAAGGTTCCTCCACACATAGTGAGGTGCATAGAGAGATTGATACCCCTTTGGAGAACCAGATTTACAATCTCATCTGGAAATAATCGTGTGACAACGAACAGCGTCTCCTACCAGAGGAGCATCTTTCAGGGCGATACCATGAGTCCCCTCCGATTTTGCATCACACTTCTGCCACTATCTCTCGCACTACGCAATTCTCCTGGATACCTTTGCGGCAAAACTAATCATCGCGAGCATAAGGTTACTCATATATTTTATATGGATGATCTGAAGATCTATGTTAAAGGCAAAAGCCAACTTCAAAGTACTCTAGATGTCGTTGAGGGGTACACAAAAGAGATTGGTATGGACTTCGGACTGGACAAGTGGGCCAAGGTTCATCTGAAGCGAGGACGAATTAATGGCGTTCCTGAGGACCCTGAGCTCGTAGATACCAATGTTATTAGACACATGGACATTGGAGAGACCTATCCGTACCTAGACGTGCCCCAGAGCCGCATTCAGGACGCATCATCAGTAAAGGAATCTCTCCAAAAGAGATACAAAAATCTCCTTCGACGGATTTGGTCTTCCAATGTGTCGGCATTGAAAAAGGTATCTGCAACTATCATGCTTGCCGTTCCGGTTCTACTCTACTCGTTTGGGGTAGTCCCATGGATGAAGCACGAGCTGGTGGCCCTTGATATCACCACACGTAAAATCATGCATATGCAGAAGAGCTTGCATATAAATTCGTCCGTTCCGCGATTGTACATGCCACGCCGTCAAGGTGGACGCGGAATTCTAAACATCCAGAGTCTTTATAACCGAATTATCGTGGGTACAGCCTACAAAGTTGCGAATGAGAGAGATCCTCTCCTACAAATGGTCAGGCAACACGAGATGATTGGAAGAGGAACGTTCCCTTACAAAGCCGCGAAGCAGACAGCAGAGACCCTTGGCCTGAATCTTAACATCAGTAATGAGGAAAGTGCACTAATCCATCTAGTTTCCGCGCTTCTAAAAGTTAAAATAAAGGAAAAAGAGGTTAGATACTTCCGCCAACAACTTCCCGACAAGAAAATGCAAGGAAACTTCTACAGAAATGTAGAAGGTCAGCACTTGTCAAAGAAGCTAACTTTTTCTTCCCTCAGATCATCAGGACTTAATTCAGGTACAGAGGTTCTCATTTTTGCGTGTCAAGACGGTGTCATTCCACCTTAGTATACCGTAACCGTATTTTGCGTCAAGAAGTTCCAAATGAAATGTGCAGAGCCTGCTATACACGAGTTGAGCACCTCGAACACACACTATCTAGCTGTTCCACTCACTCGGGAATGACGTATCTCCACAGACACAATGCGGCCCTGAGTGTGCTTTACTACCATCTTTGCCGCTCTTATGGTGTTGGCCACGACCCTGCTCTGCCGAACGCTCCAGGAACGATAGAGTCAATTGTCCAAAATGAGAAGTGCCACATTTTTTGGAACTACGATTTTCGGACGGCTGTCTCTGTCACACACTCGAGACCTGATATTGTTCTCCCAGACTTCGAGGCGCGAGCTATATTCGTGATCGAATTCACAGCTCCGGCAGAACACCACATCACAACTGCGGAGGAGGAAAAAGGAGAAGAGGTATCAAGAACTTAGAAGTGAGCTGAAGCGATTAAACCCAGAATATTCGGTCACAATTATTGACCTAGTGATTGGTGCTCTCGGAGGTGCGAAGCCATCACTGGTTCGTAAGCTCAAAGCCATTTCCCCGTGTCAAAAACATGCTGAGGCACTTGCGAGATGGATGCAGAGGGCGGTCATCCTTGGTTCGCTCCGCGTTCTTAAGACACACGAGGGTTTCGCCCGCCTGTGGTCATAATTTCATCGTACCCTATGGCCACCCATCTCACGGTTGAGACGTGGCCATAGGTGTGTTTCACCGCGGTTCTGCTGGAGGCTGATGTCATTTCTATAGCATTCGCTTACAGTAGGACCCTGTGGTGGTTATATAACCTATTTTTTAACTATATATACTTGCAGAAAACTATAAATAATCTTTTATGTGTAAAAGAAACACAAAAAATGATCTTTTATTAACAAAAAGTAATAAATAGGTAGCGTTTTTCATCTCGCCCCAATACGTGTCTCGTCTCGCCCCGGAGCACAGTGGAGTAAAAAATGAGTCTGTGGACAAATCCATTTACAGACTAAACTACTCATCCGATTTGGACTTAAAGAAAAATTAAAGTGTATTAAATTCTGCATCGTTACAATGAGGACATTTTTGAAAAATTATTTCAAAATTTTTTTATTTAATAAATAAAATGAAAAAACAAATCTTTGACTTTTCAAGATTGCCGTTTAGTAAAAAAAAAATTATTTTACCGAAAATAGTTCACGTCAAGACAAAAACTCATCACAAATGACTTCCAGCAGTATTAATTTGATAAAACAAAAATTTTAATTGTTATAAGCAAATCAGTGAACAAAAGTTATATCTTCTCTATTTGCCACATTTAAATGCACGATACCAATGTTTTCAGGAGAAAATGAAAATAAAATAATGTTAACTTAAAATTAGAAGACGTTTAATATCAATTCCTAATTGTTTGTAACAATTTAATGACCAAATACGGAATTTAGGCATTTTTAATTATATAGATTCACTTTCTTCAGCAGAATTAGCTATAAATATTTCACCAATGACCTTCTGCTGTGATAGTTCGAACTGCAACAACAACTGTGTATTATTTAAACAAATTTCATAAACAAATGCATTATTTGGCCATTTTAGAGTAGATACGTTTCGTTTTTTCAGCAGAAACAATAACTAGTTTGTTGCCAATGTGTCTTGCTGTTATCAATTGAAAACTGAACTTTAGACGTGGGCGAACAATTCTGAATAAATCCCAAAGTCAGATTATTTAATTTTTTTGATTGGAAATTATTTCATACAAATTCAAAATTATGACACAGAATTAAAGTCTTGTATCCAATTAATAATTCCATCCCAAATTCTGTTGTTACTAGCAAGATCTCTTTTTGAATCAATAAGTAGTCTGAAAAGATTGGTTCTAAAGCAACCCACTATAATTTTTATATTTTTATTCTAACAAGTATTTTTGGAACACTTGGTCTTTCATGAAATTGGTGCATGAAGGTTCACAGCATGTAAAGAACCACTAACAATTTAAAAAACAACTATAGATACAAATATTTCACTGAAAGTAATCACTATCGTCATCTCGCCCCGGCCTCTCTTAAGGTAATATCATACTAAATGAAAATTTAATGGAAATAATTTAAGTGCAGTCTTTATTTTTCTCTGACATAAATATTTAGAAGGCTAAAAAGCTACTTTTCATCAATTTGAGCATTTTCACATCGACTTAATTGCTATAGTCCAAACTTTATATGTGAATATTATGTGCAAATTCATACATTTAACCATGTTCAAAAAAAGCTTTAGAGGCTTTTCTGTGCATTTTAATTTCTGAGGTACAGTGAATTTTTGAAACAACCTCTATTTTCACAGTTTTCATAATTTACTTTTAAAAACATAGCTTTTTTATAAAAATATTCTACAGAGAAATTGTGTATTTCGTGAAAATACAACTTTCTTGTACACAAAACTTTTTGGTCAAATCGTTATTTTTCAAAAATGAAATTTTCTTTCATGCAATCAATAGTTCAAGAGTGACATTAGATTTTACGATGAATAAAGTTCCTTGCTGCTTTTATAATTTATCATAAAAGGTGTTGATTCTTTACACTGCCTTTTTATAACAGGTTTGAAGATCTTGAAAACTCACAACTATTTTGTGTTTAACATTTTTCTCTACAATCAATAGTTTTCGAAAATAATCAATTTTAATTTAAAAAAATGGTTGACTTTCGTTTTTTTTCTTGTATTTTTTGTGAAGAAGTTTGAGAGAACAATTCCAGATAATAATAAACAAGAATTTTTTATTTCATCTCAATTGATACAATGCGTATGTGTTAGTAAATTAAATTTTTTGAGAATAAAGGCAATTTTCCCAAAGTTTAAATTTGAAACCATTTGATGATGCAGTTCTAATTCAATTATCCAAGCATGAAAAATCGTACAATTTTTGAAGTTTAACTTTGAAATTATCTGTTTGTTAGGTCATGAATTTGAAATTGATCGAATTTCAAGAATTTTCATTTAAAATTAGTAAATTAGTAAATTTTCAATTATGAACTTTAAAATTTGAAACAATTCAACCATTTAGGTTTTACTTTAATTGTCCAACCACTGAAAATTCTACAAATTTGTAATGTTACAATTAAAATTGCAAAACTAAAACTTAAAATTGAAATTGTAGCGTTCAAAAATGAAAATTCAACACTTTGAAATTTTAGTCATTAACATCTAAAGAAATCGCGCAACAACAATTTTTTATTTTAAATAGTTCAATTTTGAACACTTTATTTGGTATTGTGATTTATTCTTAAGCCTTAAACAAGTTATAAAACGTCAATTAAAATTATTTCAATTCTTATCGTTTATAAATGAAAATAATTGTTTAACTATTAAGGCTTTCGATTTTAAAATTCAATTTCGCACTCTTTTAATCTGAAATTCTTCAAACTTCAGAACTCTATTTGTTTAATTTTTTATTTTGAAATTATACGATTGAACATTAAGAGGCTTGAAAATGAAAATATCTACATTGAAACTTTGAAAATTACATAAAGTATTGCTGTACTTCAAGAGAGCAAATATTTGTTATGTGAAAATGTTAGAATAGTGTATTTGGTAATATAAATTATTCATAAAAATATTAATTTTCAATTTATAGCATTTCGTAGTACTAGGTAAAATTTTCATAACGCATTGCAATAATTTCAGGTAAGAAAGATTTTCTTGCATATGAAAATATCATATTTTGTATATTCGTTTGTGAAATTTGTTTATGAAGATATAAATTATTCATTCATAGAGTTTTCATCATTAGATAACTTAAATATCTAATCGCAGCGATTATAGTCAAGAAACATTTGATTCTTGTGCAGAAATCTCAGATTTGTGTAATTATATAAAAAATTGGTTTATAAGAAATAACTTAGTTGTAAAATTGATCATTTATAATCTTATAGTGCATATGCATTCATTTTGATCAATTCTATGTCTATACAAGTTATTTTTTCTAAGTTAAACAATGATATTGTTGAAAATACATTTTTTCACCTTTCTTCTTCTCACACTTTTTGGTGAAGACAAAAATTAAAAAATTCGCCTTGGAGGGTCCCTGCAGAATTTAATCAGATTTAGTTCTAAAAAAACTTCTTAATCGGATAAAAATTGTGACCTGATGACTGATTTGTCTAAAAAAATCCAGTTTTGTCCCACTGTGTGGCCGCACAATTATTACAAAAATGTATATTAACTAGAATGATTTCTATTTCTTTCGAATGGATTTTTTCCTAATTTTTTTTTTCGAGACGATTATAATCAAGTTTTATTTACTCGCTGATAGCTTAGTATTGAAAAAGGGGAGTAATTTTAGAATTGAATCATGCAACAAAAAAACTCGAAGACAGAGGTACTTTCAATATTTTTAGGTAACTATTTTTTATGCTGTACCATAAATGGAACTTAGTTTACTTTTAAATTTTCAGGCGTACAATTTGCACGACCCAAGGGAATTTTCTCACGAAAAGAGTGTAAAGAAAGTTTTCTTTCGTTTCGTTTCTTTTTGGGATCCCATACCTTCATTTAGCAGACGTGATCCTTTTATACCTTAATTACTCCTGAGCTGTAAAAACTTTCTTCAAACACGTACTCAGCTTGCATAAAAAGCGTTTCCCCGCGGGCGTCAAACAGCGTTCTCGGAATTAAAGAAAAATGTAATAAAGACAAAATTGAGTGAAAATTTAGAAACCTTCTTGGAATAAATCGTTTTTATAAATCATGCCTAGAAAATTTCAAATTTCTTCATTATTATTAGATATCTCACCAAAAAAGGTGAAATTCAAAAAGAAACACGATTCGATGGAAATGACTGAGATGTGAAAAAAAATCCAGAAAGCAAAATCATCCTTTGGAAAAATGGCTACAGGAACACCCTCTCACTATTTTTTAATTTCACCCGATTTTGTTTTTGAAAAACTTGATTTTTCAATTCCAAGAGGTAAATATTGTTTTTTCAGTTTTATACGAAAACAAAATTAAAACAGATAAAGTATGATTTGAACAACACTAGAATCGTTTTTTTCTTCTAAAAAAATCAATCAATAATTATATGATTGGACATTTTTGAAATTATATATAACGATACATTTAGCTCAAAACTTTTTTTTAATTATAAATAGAAATAAACAATAAGATTTTTCAAAAGAACCAGAACTCGGACTCTGTACTGGTGCTGTGCGGAGTCAGATTATCGATTATCACGAGGGCTCAGATGAGACACTTTACGTGATGAACATTTTTTTTCATAGATTTTTTCCTGCTGATTCCAAATATGGCCTCTAACTTGAGCTAGGACTTTCTGGTTCTGAGAAAAAGGCGATTGAATGTCCGGCTCGATTTTACTGAGGACTGAACTATTTCCACCGATTCATATTTTATCATTTATGGTATTTTGAGGTTTTTGGGGTCGCTTATTTCAAATCTGAGGTCAAAATGTCCAAATTCAAAATGGCGGATTCAATATTGTTGATGAGAACTGTGAAAACGATACCAATGTGGTTGAAAATTGATATTACGGGGTTTTTGGGGTTGTTGATTTCGAGTCCGAGATCAAAATTGAAAAAAGCGGTTCTAATATGGCGGTTGAAAACAGTAAAAACAACAACTATGAAGTTGAAAATTGCTACCACGGGCTTTTTCGAATCATTGATTTCGAATACGAGGTATAAATATCAGAAACGTTACAAAAGTTGATGAATAGACCATTCTTCCTTATAAATCTTTACTTTGACACAATATAAAATAATCATAGAAGGTATTTGTATAAACATCATTCAACGTATTAAATATAACATACTTTCAAATATAAAATTATTTACAGATCGTCATCACTATCAGAACTGGTCGCATCGTAGTGAGAACTAGTCGCATCACTGTCGTTATTGGTCTCGTCGCTTTCAGAGCTTGCGGTGTTTTCTCTTTCAGCTTCTTCAGTAAATTTGCTGCAAAAAAGTATGATTTAAAATATTTTCGAAATCAAAAGTAGATATTTCTCAACAAATTAATAGCAGAGACTTCTATGAATTTGCTTACTCGTCTGCTACAAATCTCTTTACAGTCAATGCAGTCTTTGGTATCTTGCATAATCTCAATAGATTTTTTACCAAAATCAAAGAAATTTTTGGGTCTCTGAGATATACAGCACGATGGAAAACATTCGCAACTTTTCAAGTTCATCTTATTATTTGCAATGTAATTTACTTTTATTTTATATTGCACCCAGACTTTAAGACTAAGAATACAAAAATAGAAATTTTGTACCCAATTTCGATTGCTTTTTACATTTGAATGCCGATAATACTCCAGGCCGACAAAATTCGAACAAATTTCAGAACCAGAAATCAGAGTATACTTTTCCGAAGGTTTTTGGTGCGCTGAAC
>JAUMHM010000078.1:27003136-27015798 GCA_032362435.1 Melikaiella ostensackeni
GTGATGGAGCAATTCTGAGGCCAGATTCTTGTTCAGCGAACCAAAAACTTTCGGAAAAGTATAATCTGGTTTCTGGTTCTGGAATCTTGTCGGCCTGTGCTATCGAATCCTAACGTAACGATGAACTTCAAATTACGTAAATTATTTATTCCCACCTTAAAGCAATACTGTCACACAAACGTTCTGCAGTTTTATTCAACTTGCTGTGCAGTGTAATCATTACCTAATTCATTCAACTTTACTGATAATTTAAGAAGTGAGCTATCATTCTCGACATGCTTAATAATTTCATGAGCTCTTCTATAGTTGGTCGCTTTAGAGGATCCTTCAATATGTACTCGTTTTCTCCCGGTGTTCTTACTTATTTTTGACTTTTCACATGGGCGACCTGATTTTTGCTTCAAACTTTCAGTCTTGCTCATTTCAAAACGTTATTTTTGTTGAATTATAATTATTTTTATTGTCATATATAGAACATAACTGAAAAAAGTACAAGTAATCTAAGACCTTGTATTGTTTCAAGGTAATTATCTATGAAGAGTAACATATTGAAGCTTGAAAAACCTCACTTTAGATTATTCCCGTGTGGAAAAGTATATGCAATTGAATTTCCTTATAATTAAAATAAGAATATAACGATTTCTGTTCAATAACGTGTCATGAACCAGAAACTTTTTATTTGCTGTTAAAACAATTGATATTTTTGATAAAATCTATTACTATGGCAACAGTAATGAAAGTAAGTATTGCTCAATCGTTCTCATTTTCATTTTTTTTAACGATGAAAGGCAATTCCAAGTCATGTCCGTATCGTTTTTACAGTATTTATCCGCCATATTGGATGCGTTATTTTGAATTTTGACAATTCTACCTTAGATTTGAAATCAGTGACCTGAGAAACTTTGCAATAGCAAATTTTAGCCATATCGGTGTTTTACAAATAGGTTTCATCCGCCAGCCATATTGGCGCCATTTTAAGTTTTGACAGTTTGACCTCATAATCGAAGTCAGTGGCCTAAGAAACTTTGTGATATCAAATTTTAACCTTATCGGCGTTGTTCTAACAGGTTTGATCAGCCATATTGGATCCGCCATTTTGATTCTGATAGTTTGACCTCGGATTTGAAATAAGCCACCTCAAAAACCTTAAAATACCATGAATGATGAAATATGAGTCGGTGAAAAAAGCTCAGTCCTCAGAAAAATCAAAAAGGACATTCATTCACGTAAAGTGTCTCGTCTGAGCCCTCGTAGTAATCGATAATCTAAAATTTGGTCAAAAAAGTGTCAACTTCAACCTAGACTTTCAAGGACAAAAATATTTTTTTGCACCTTGTCCGTAATTTTTCTATATTCTGTAGGTATTCATCTACAATTAAAAAAATTTAATCTTCTAGGTTATTCCTATCAAAAGTTCTACGATTTTGAAACAAAAATTACGTTTGTTCCCACTGTGCAACGCTTGGCGCGGTACCAGCGCTTAGTACTGGCATGGCTCCTCGTTTACAACTGGCGCGGTACTATGCCATTTGTAAGGACCGGCATATAGGAATAGGTCTGAATTTTCTACCTGGTGGGTAGAGCGCGTCTTTTTGCTAAAATGGTTTATTGAGAGGTTCTGATGAAAATTCTAAATTTGCTAGAAATGACTACGGTGCGTCCCGGAAATTTTTTTGAAAAAAGTTCAAAAAATCGTGTTTGTTAGATTGACCCGTCCTTCTGCATTCTAACAGTGAAATCATACTAGTTACCATTCGAGGAAAGTTAAAAAAAGAACCTTTTACCTCCAATAGGTGCCGAGTTAAGACCCTTCAGAGTTATGTACTTTCGTTCTTACTATATTTTTGTCTTTTCATTGATTACTATTGATTTCTGATGTACTTTATTGAATCAGACGAAGACGAAAAATGATACATAGGAAAATGTTAAAACGGAATCTTATGTGTAGTCACAAACAAAAACCTTCAAAATCGCAAAAAAATTCGACTTGTGGTTTAATTTATCCGCCAAACTCCATTTCTGGATGAATGCGAATGAGAGATGTTGAAATATGAGTTACTGCAAATGTGACTTATCGCGTTTTTGCCATTTTGATGTCGACTTACAATTTTTCCCAAATGAGAGTTGCCGCAATGAGACTTGCCGCAAATTAGACATTCAAAAAGTGTGAATTGCCGCGATTGTGACATATTGTCAAGTGTGACTCGCCGCAATGTGACTTGCCGCATTTTTGCCAGTTTGATACGAACTTAAGTTTTTCCCCAAATGAGAGATGCCACAATGTGACTTGCCGCAAATGTGACATTTCAAAATATGACTCGCCGCAGTGTAACGCCACATTCTTGTCAGTTTGATTGGACTTAAAATTTTTCCCAACTGGAAGCTGCCACAATGTGACTTGACGCAAATTAGACATTTAAAAAGTGTGACTTGCCGCAAATGTGACATATTTTCAAGTGCGACTCGCGGCAATGTGACTTGCCGCATTTTCCCACTTTTTTATGTGGCTTAAACCTTTTCCCAAATGAGGGATGCCACAGTGTGACTTACTGCAAATGTGACTTGCCGAAAATGTGGTAAGCCGCAATGTGACATGCCGAAATGTGACTTGCCGCTTGTCACTTGATCCGACCCTAAAGGGTCAAAGTTTTATGGTCGTAAGTCGTGATCAATAAGAGCTGAAATTTTTTTTTACTTTACACAGAATTTGGCCCCTCAAAATTTATTCTATTACAGTTTTTCGTAGGATATACATGAAACGAGTTACCTAAAAAAACTTTTTTGGCTGAAAATAGCAAAAAAATGTTTTTTAACGTATTTTGTTCTTGACCTATGAAGGCTAGAAGATTAAATTTTTTTTAGATTTACGCCTAATTTCCTACGCTACAACTTTCCTTGTGGCGTCTTCAACACAAACGAAGTATTTGGACAAAACTGAGCACGAGTCATTTGCCTTGAAAAATAGGTCAAAAGTGGTCAACTTTAGGCGGCCATAACTTATGACCTATTGGTGCTAGTCATTGTATTTTTTTTAGAATCACTCAGAATTGCGTCTACTTAAATTGATATTCCGGACATTTTTTCGTAAAGTTACCAGGTTCCAAAGTACAGATACAAACTTCAGAATTTGATTTTTCTGACTCTTTTTTGCAGAAAATTGGGCTACTTTAAAAGGGTTATAATTCGGTATCTATTGAAGAAAGAAGGTTCTTTTTTTAACTATCTCAGAGATGTGTCTAGTTTAATTTTGCTGTTGGATGTTTTGCTCTAAAATGCATTGGGACGTGTCAATCTACGCAAAAACGATTTTTGGAACTTTTTAAAAAATATTTTCGGGACGCGTCGTAGTCATTTCTAGCAAATTCAGAATATGAATCAGTACCCCTGAGTAAACCGTTTTTGCAAAAAAGCTGCTCTAACTACTTAAAATGGTAAAATAACCTTTTTTTAAACGAGATGCCAGGCCTACTTTGGGTTGAAGTCATTTAGACTAAACTGTGGAAACATTAAAAGAAAATCAAAATAACTGAATGAATAAATCTATTAAAAGTAATAAGATTTGTGAAATTCCAATTGTTAAAAACCTTCAATAAAAAAAGTGGATCCGAAGGGTGCCAGTGCAAAAGGGCGTAAGTGCCAAATTTTGGAAATTCGTTTTATTGGCTCAAATTATTTGTTCTGACCTAATTCATGTCCCTGTGGGAGATTATGGTCCAGTTTGATTTCGAAGTGGGTCAAAATCCATGTTTGGTAATTTTTTTAAAAAGTGATTACTTATTTTGGTCTGTTCTTTTCACGATTCAACAGAGCCAAGTAATAGCGCCGTACCTTTGACAAGGGTATTTTTTGGAAGTTGTTTGCTTTTTTCAGGATGTTCCTCACACGGTTTGGTAAAGCTAAGTGATAGCTCGAAAGTACTTTCTTGCCTTTTTTAAAATAAACAAATAAAAGAGTTATGCAGCTCTTTGTGTGTCAGGTTCGGCGCTTTTAGGCACGCGCCTTTTTTTAATACTTATGCAACTCTTTTTGAGCGAAAATCGGGGTTTTTTTCGGTCATGCCGTTCATTTGACAAGGGTTTTCTCGGACATGGTTGCTTTTTTTGAAGCGCTCATTTCCCGATTCAATAGAGCTTGACAATACCTCAAGACCATTTTTTAGTTTTTTGTTCAAAATTAAGTGCGTTAAAGTTGGACAGTTCTTTCTTCCTCTTGAAAAAGTCGGGTTTTGGCACTTACGCCCGTATGCACTGGCAGCCTTCCGTGTAATAGTAGATTGCGTGACAAGGGGAGAAAGGCAGCGACTTCCGATGAGTGTGAAAGGTTGCCGCACGAGCGGAGCGAGGGCGGCTTTCAAACGAGTCGAGAAATTGCCTCTTTCTCGTCACGCACTGTATTTTTCACAACAACCAGGCTAAAAGTTCAACTTTTGTTTATGATATGGGGAATGAATTAGTTGCATAACTGGACGGCTAACTAAAGTCAGAAAGCCATAGAAAGGCATGCAATAAAAAATATGGAGCATAAGTTTGTTTTTAACGTAGAGGTTTTTCAATCAACTTGAAAGCTAAATATCAGTTATCCGTGCCCTAAGTTACCGGTCTTATTCACCTGAAGTGAAAAGAAAAAGTGTCGGTGAGGTAGGGAAGCGTGCAAGTTATTTGATTCCAAATGAAAATAAAAATTTATTTGAAAAATAGGGAATATTTTTTTATTCAAAAAATAAAACTATTTTCACAGCGTATATTTTTTTATGAATAATAACGTAAGAAGAAAACTGCGCAATTGTTACTTTTAATTGAAATAATGTATATTTACATTGCATTTATGGAATTAAAACATTGTATGATTTCCGTTCTCAGTTACATTGAAAGAAGATTTGGAATTGTGTTCGGTAATGTTCGAGTTTGAATTCTTTGATGTTGATACTTCAAGATTGACATTGTGGGCCGATGATATTTCGGTTTCTGAATTTGTCTCGGTCATTTCTACGTCAAAGATTTCCGACCTCGATTTATCAATAGTGGCATCACACTTCTGTCGTTTTGATGATGGTTCGGCTGCAGAATTTGAATCGGAAGTTATCGGGGGTAAATTTATTAAATTAGTAATTAGGTTGACAATTTTCCGCTTGTTATCTACTGAGTCTTCAATATCACCTGTAAAAAAATGAAGAATTTTGCCTTTTTCAAATTATACGTTGATTTTAAAAGTAATGAAGTTTGATATAACAATATCTTATTTGATATAATCTTCTGCGACAGTCGCCAATTTTCATCCGCCATGTCGTTTAATCATGGTAATGACTGCTCCGGAATCCGCTAATTAAGTCACCAAAGTCCGCCGAAATCTATGACCGGTATTAAGATCGGCCTCTGACAATTTAAAATATTGAGCGATTGCTTTTGGCATTTTCGCAAATTTATTTTTTCAAATGACTTGAAATGTGCACTTCTCATTTTGATAGTTCAGAAAGAAGCGATCTGATTCGGTCTTCGTTGGGCGCAGAGCTGCATACTTTCTGATTATTGCAGCGAATTCCCCGTCAATCGTATAAGAACGCGCAATTTTGGTTTTAGTATCTGGGATGTTAATCACAAGTAGACTATCTCGATTATGAATATCGCTAACTTTGACAGAAGTAAGTTCACTGCCTCCACACGCACCAACTATTTTGAAAATTAAGCAACCTGAATAAACAGAAGTGAATTCAGTTTTGAAAATATGAAACAGTATTCGTAAATGAACGTACTTTCTCAGAACAATTTATCAGGTAAATATGTAAAGATAATAGTCTATCTTGTATAATTCTACACTTTGTTGTATTCAGTAATATTTACGTTTGTTGCTAACTGTCGATTGTCCGGTTCTTCCCTCAAAAATTTCTTCATTTAGTTCGCTGTTAGAATTTCGGATATTTTGCTCTTAAACCCATCCAATTCTCTTTTTAAGAAAGCGATCAATTTAGAGTAAGTATCGATTTTGAGGTTATCGTTGACTATTAGGGTACTTTTAAGCATCGAATAATGACTCCAAAGTGATGATGAATTAAATTTTGTCGATAAATAATTCACTGAAATAAGCGAGTAAGATGTTTTCTGATGCTGTTGTCACTTTATTTTTGCTTTTTCATTCATTAAAAGCTGTGTACGCTGCATTGTATCGGTCTTTTGATTTTACAGGTAGCAAATTCTGTACAGCACTTCGAGTTGTCTCAGCCAATTCTAGCGGTGTGTTACGTAGATAGTTTTCTTGCAGGTTTTTTCATTATTCTTCCCGCCCATCTCTGAATTGAGGAGCACTAAAAAGCACTAATAATACCTTCAACCATTTACTTCGATCACCTAAGTCGTCTGGCGTACACTGTTCGCAAGGTTAGGTTAGGTGGGCGACGATGTGGAATCGATTCTGCCAAGATCGATCCTAAAGATCGATTCAGAAATCGATCTTTCTGAAAAATTCAAAACAGTTGGTATTCCATTAAACTGAAAATCGATAGAACTAAAAGCCAATGATACCAAATGAATAATTTATGGAATTTATGGAAATTTATGAAAAGTTACCGGTAACTTTTTATAACAGTTCTGTTGAACGCATGCGCAACAGCTCGGGATGCTAAACTTAAACTCGTCGCTCATTGGACGATCTCACGAAAGGAGAACTCAAATTCTTTTTTTTTCCTAGGAAGTTAAAGTTATGATGTAGCGGGAAGTAAGTGAATAGGTCTGAAATTGGTCACTTTCGAAGCGCTAAACAGGCGTCGAAAGTCGAACTTTCAGACGGGGTGTTGTGAAAAAATATTTCGTTTCGGATTTTTCTTCAAGACGTCCCACTTTGTCTTCAAGACGTTGAAGTCTAGCTCTGTCTCATAAGCCAGATTTCATAGACATAAATTATTTTCTTACGTTTATGGTTACAGTTCTCAGTGGCAAGATCAACAGAACTTGTCTCAAGACATGAAGATTTCTGTTATGTCTTGGCTAGCGGCCAATAAAAACGGAACCAGATAATCTAGACTTAAATTTGAAAATAAATTTTCGGTTTAATTTTTAAAATAGTTATTTAAAAGTGAAGAAATAAGAATGTGTGGGTTTTAACGACTATTGCCATCTAAAATTGGCTTCAGATAGATCAATATTGTAGTTTTCTATAAAGATCTCCTAAACGGACAACATTTTCAGAATTTTCAACAAACAAGTGTAATAATAACAACAAATGGAATAAAATGAATTTATTTAATATACATATTGTATGATAAATTTACAAAATTGCTTAAACATAAACAAGAATTAGCTTTTATGATAGTAAGGATGACCCTTTTCGCCAGGACAGGTAGGTATTGCAAACCTTTTTCTTGGTTCGAGACATAAGTAAAGTCTGGCTCCGTCTCATAAGCCAGACTTTCAGAACGTCTTCAGCAAGTCTTGAAAATGTCTTGATTGCCTGTCATCGAGACATAACCCAGGACGAAACATTTTCACACAAGCTTCATCTGCTTTTCTTGGAAAAAAGGAATGGATGCCACCTTGGGAGAAATTACTTTTTTTCAAAGCACCCTCTGAGGAAGTGCTTCAGGAAATATTTTTTCCCAAATAGAATTTGTTGATAAAGAGATTAGGAAAATGTTTATTAATAATGATAAAAGCTTTTATCTGGAACTTTGTTGTAAGGATGGGGTGCCGTTTGCGGGGATGGATGGTCTCTCCTGGAAGCAGGTGTGATTTGTCGCCAGCTGGGATTAGGCTACGCAACCGACGCTGAGGAGATGAACTTCTTCGGGGGACAAAAAATACGGATGGCCATTAGTGGCATTGAATGCCGGGGCAACGAGCGGAATTTGGCCGAATGCCTACACGACAAGGTTGTAGATTGTCCAGGTACACCCTGATTACACGATATGTACACTAAGCCATCCAAACTTTTTTCATTTCCCAGAACGCTCTGCCAAGAACCTCTCCTAACTTTAGATTCCTTTGAAAAATAGTTTCTCCTGTGCTTGAGATGGATCTTTAAAAACGGCTTTTTCACTAATGCTTTCATTTTTACCATTTAAGAAATTTCACCATTTGTTTCCTATCTTGTATACCATTCAAGTATTTGGATAATTCGAAGTTTACAACTGAAAGGTGTCACGGCATGGCATAACCATTTAATTGCCACTCTTTTCGAAACACGTTTAATTGGTTTAAAAATTCGCTAAAATTCCACCAAACCTAGTGGTGAAAAAATTGGTTTTTTAATTGTTTGAACAATTTTTATTTCAATAATTTGTTTAACGCTTTAAAGCACGGTGGGACATATATTAATATGTCCCACCTTTTCGAATAGAAAAAAAGAATACTTCTTTCATTTCAAATTCTTTGTAACTTTATATATAATAGTAATTTGAACCGCTGATTCTTAATTTGATGTCGAAATTTAGGAATTCGCTAACGGTTGACTAAATATGGTGGTTCAAAAGAGTAACATTTTTTTATTTATATAAAATGTACTGTAAGTTTGATAATTAGAACCTTCTCCTGTTTTGAATCAAGTCTCTATTGAGAGCGAAAAATTGGCTAATTTAAATACTTTTTGTGTAAAACAATTTTTTAAAATTTTAACCCGAGCATTCAAAAAATTGTTTTACCCAAAAAGTATTGAAATTAGCCAATTCTTCACTCCGAACACTCATGGACTTTAGTGAATATTTTTACCAATTATTAGTAATTTTTAACTAAGATTTAGTGAAAAGTTGAAAACTACTAAAAAAATAGTGAAATAAAATAAAAAATGAGTACAAATTTTCTCTAAAGTAAATTAGTGACCGATTTTTCACTAATACAGATTTAGGGAGTCTGTTGAAAAATGGTGAAACACATTGACTTTATATACTTTTTCAGCAGAATCGAATTAATTTTCCCGAATCTGGAATTCTTAAACCATTTAAAAATACTTTTCTTCTTGCAAAATCATCTATTACTTTTTGCGCTATTAGTTTTCCAATAATTTTATGACAAAAGAATTTTGTTGAATGTTTTGAAAAATTAAAGAAATTGTCATGAATAATCCAATTTTATTTTACACTAACGATTTTATAAAATAAAGTTTTCACTTTTTTCAGCCTTCTACGAGTATTTATCTCGCAACATGTTTTTGGTGTTTCACTGATATATTTTGTGTGAATTAGAGTGTAGAAAATCAATTTTATTGATGAAATTTTTTCAAGGCACTTAGTTATGACCGGAAGCAAATTTTGATAAACATTTTCTCGAAAAGTATTATTTTCTTACCAATTTTTTTTTCTAAAGACTTATAGAGCTTCATGAAATCTCGAAATTACTTTCTCATTTTTTTCTTTTTTTAAATAATTCAAATTTTGAGAACGTCTTTTGCGCTCTCCTGAATAATTTTTTCTTGTCACTCTTCAATTTCCAATATTTGTCACTTTCCAATTTATCATTTCTATTATATCTGATTTGTCATTTCAAATTTAATGATCTGGACAAATAAACTTTTAGCCTAAAAATTTGAGTCGATTTCGAGTGATTTTTTTGAAAGCAAAAGTTTATAAAATTCCAGAAATGAAAGCGAGCCGTTTTTTAAAACACTGTCTAAATAATAATCGGTGGGGAAATTGTATTGACCCTCAATAGTAAAATTCGTAAGGGATGTAAAGCCAATAACGAACATCAACATCCCTTACGAATTTTACTGTCTAAATATTTGTTTAATGATAAAGGACCAAAATAATACTTCCTTTTTTTATATGAATATTAACATTTTGCCTAAACTATTCCGATCGATTCAGAAACATTAAAAATATTCAAAAATGGTCACTAATGATATAGAGAAAATAAATAAATATTTCCAGTTTTTTAATTGAAAAATATATGGAAATCGTTTCCTGTACATAATATGAATATGATAAAAATATGATAAAAATATGACAGTTTTAGTATTTTCAGAGGAACTGGCTGTAAATAATTTTACAATGGTCCTTTATGAAACAAATTTTATAAATACGTGACGGTTTACGTCTCTTTTTAAGGTGCACACACTTTTTGAAATTTAATTTTTTTCTTACATTTTATGCAATTGGAAAAACTTATAAATTCATCAGAATTGAGACAAAATTATGAATTTGGAGATGACCAAATTTATATAAAATTTAAAAAATTAGAAATTCGAAAGTAGAAATAGTAAATTGTGAAAAATGGAAAAATTCATAAATTTTGAAATTTTATAAGCCCCTGAGTTTTAAATGAAATTCAAAATTTTTCCGCTGAGAACTGGCAAAATTAAAAAAAAAAAACAGATGAAATTAAATTCTGAAAGTATTACATTTAGGTTTGGAAAAATACTAAGTTTCAAATAAAATCAAATGTAAATAATTTCAAACTTGGAAAATTTGAAACTGAAAATTCAAATTCATCTATGAAAATGAAAATTTTCAAAATTCATGAAATACAATTTTTTGAAAAATTCAAATTTATAAAAAAAATATTAAAAAAAAACTTTTTTGGAACTCAATTTAGGACTAGCCAAGTTGCTGAATTGTAATAAGGACGATTATAAAACTTGGAATCAGTAAAATGAGAACATTTGTAAATTACGATTCTCAGATGCAAAAACACATAATAAATGTAAAGCGACAAAAGTAAATTTCTATTTAAAAATTTTTTGTATATTTTTGAACTGAATTATTTCATTAAAGGGCCAGGGGAAAATATAGCTAGTGTCTCCTGCTCGAGAAACGTAGCAGATCTAGTTTTTGATCATATTGAGCTAATGAGAACTGCTCATTTGGAGGACAGACCTCTTTACTGGCTCCAGTGTGCCATGGAAGAAAATTGCGTTGCCTCTCAAGCGTACAAAATACAAAAAGAATCCGATTCGTGGCATTTGGAAACAAGAAGACTTTTACGCTTCACGGCAAGAACTTTGAATGCTGGAACTGCTGACTTCCGACCTGCTATCCCGAAGCATCTCTGGGAATGGCACATGTGTCACATGTTAGTAAGTTGCTCTCGAATTAATTCAAAAAAGGTATTCTGATTTATTTTTTCCAAAATATCCTTTCAAAACCACTTATATTACCTTAAAATACCTTAAAATCTACTCATAAGCTATCGCTTGAGCTTAAAAATTATGGAATTTCTCTAGATATTATACGCACGAGTGAGCTTCCGGGACTTCCATATCCTCTCACCATTTCTGTTATGAGTGAGTTTCATCTTTCCTTAAGATCCTTGCATAGGATCACTCGTGCTCTTTTGACCTTTCCTTACTACATGCCTTTTTTCTCTCCTCTCTTCCAGCCTCATCTTCCATCTTTCCCCTTGTCCATTTCCAGCCAAGATCCATCTTATTCTTCCATACGCACTCTCACTACCTCTTTTCTCCCCAGAACATCTTTCGAGAACATACCTTCAGGATTTCATCTTCTTTCCTCTTAATCTATCCAATACCTACGCTCTCTCATTCCTTCTCCCATCGTCAATCGTATAACGTTCTTCTACTCACTCTCCTCTTTTACCTTTTTCACACAGAAAATGTTGACCCTTAAAAGTACGCCGATTCGGTGTTATTTTGAGTTGCAACAAAAATGATGCCACTATTTTTCTGTGCAAGTATTCTGATCTCTTTCTGTCTTCACTTCCCTACACCATCTGATATACCTCGATTCGACGATTTTTTTCAATCTCTCCTCCCACCTTGATCTTCCCGTGTTGACCCTTGTCTCTTTGTTTCGTCGTTAATGCCCTTGCTTCCTCTTCTTTCCCTATTTATCAATTCTTATTCCTTCCCTTCACTCATCACTTCTTCCACCATTCACCTAATCTTCTCCAACTGCTTTTTCTCGCTTGACATTTTCTCGTGTTCCCTCTTTCTCCTATTATATTTCTGTTTCCCTATCTCCCTTTTTCTCCTCTTTTTCACACATTGCTTCATCCTCTCTTTACTTCCCTTACATTCTGCGTCCAATCATCCCCTCTCTACTCTATCCCCCTTCCCTCTCGGCTTTACCTGTTCTATCATCCTTTCTGTTAGTTCCTTTAATTTTTCAAGGCACGTGTCCACATCTTCCCCTCCTGAGCACCTGACCTCCTCGTTCTCCATTTTTTTTTCTGCATTCTCTCAATTTGTCCTCCCCCATCTACCCACTTTTACTTCTCCTTCTTCATTTCTTTGCATGCCGCTTCCATCCTGAATATTTTAGTGTCGCTATCACCGGAAAGTGCTTAGAGCCTATTTTATTATTGACTTCCATCTTATCTTTTCTCTTCCTTATTCTTTCTTTTGCCAATATGCAATCTATCATCTATATGTCTCTTCTTTGCCTACAAACGTCACTTCCTTTCTTTCATTCCGTACCTCCCCTCTAACTCTCTGGTCAAGGCACTTAAATCTCCCCCTATGAACACCAACTCCTCATTCGTTTCTCCATCCATTTCCTCATTAGTGTCCATCCCTCCTCTCCCCTTCTCCTTCTGTACACACAAACGATCGCTACCCTCTCTCTGCCCACCTTCATTCTTCTCACCATCAACCCTTCACCTTTTCTTCTCTTTCTTCTTCTCTCTCACCTTCTATGAGTTCCCTTCTAGCAGGGACTAGGAGAGAACGGGAGGCTCCCGCTTCTCTCTCGCTCTTGGCTAGAGTGTGTATAGAGCAGGTCAATA
>JAUMHM010000078.1:27020208-27037116 GCA_032362435.1 Melikaiella ostensackeni
TACCTCGGCCCGGATTTGAACCGAGAACGCCGACTTTACATGAGTGGAGCGTTAACCAATTACGCCACCGAGGCCGCTGTAGATCGTTTCTCATTTCTCCCATATGACAGGGGGGCGGGCATCGGCATCTCTTTCACCCTGCAAAATTTTTAGACTTATGCCAGTCTTTGTATAAACTAATCATGAGATTTAGAATATTGATGTTGATTTGTCGACCAGGGTAATTAATTAATTAATCAATTAATATTTTGATGTGAATGTCTCGACTACTGGTCAAAATTATCTTTGGAGAAATGAGAAAACATCTACCTCGGCCCGGGTTTGAACCGAGAATGCCGACTTTACATGAGTGGGGCGTTAACCAATTACGCCACCGAGGCAGCAGTAGATCGTTTCTCATTTTTTCCATATGACAGGGGGGCGGGCATCGGCATCTCTTTCACCCTGCAAAATTTTTAGACTTATTTCAGTCCTTATATAAACTAATCATGAATATTAGAATATTGATGTTGATTTGTCGACCAGGGTAATTAATTGATTAATATTTTGATGTTAATCTGTCGAGTACTTTGCCCTCAATCAAATTCTTTTATAAAAAGATATAAATCATAAAATTGTTTTGTGAGTAAAATGACTTATAAACCACAAAATAAGGATATTAAATAAGAAAAAGGTTACTTTTTTAAAGAAATGCTAGGGAGTATCATAAACGCATGTGATTTGTTTTTTAAAATATATTGTCAGGTTATGACATTTGGTTGATTGATTGACGATTGATTGTACGACATTTATCCTTATTTTTATATCATATAGATCAGGATATAGACAATTTTTACTAATATTTTGATAAACTTAGGCATTTAACGAAGTAGAATTGAACAAGGTTATATTGATAAATTAAAAATTGAATTTGGCTTTATTGTGTATGTATGGAAATTAATTTGGGAAATAGAAAGTTTTATTTTAATTCTTTAAATAATTTTCAATTAATTAATTTTTTCAATTAGTTGTTCCGAAATCAGTCGGGGAGACCAAAAAATGTTTGTATTTCCTCAAAAAACACAAAAATATTCAAAGAAATTTTCTTCAATAACTGATTCTTTCACATTTCGGGTTTTCCACGGAATTATCTTATAATCATTTTATACTCACTTGAAAGTTTTTTTAACAAAAATATTCGAATTCAAATTAAAATTTATATTTAACGAAAAAAAATGAACCATTAAAAAAAATTTCTTTTTCAAATCACATTTCGGAACGAAACAATATATAAGAAGAAATTTATTACAATGAAAAAATGTGAATCGATCAAAAATTTCATTAATTTAAATATTATTGGATTTGAATTATTTTAATGAGTTTCACTAATTGTTGATTAGTTTTAATATTTAACAGTTGATTAATTTAACATATTACAATAGTGAAAATTAAAAATTTTCATAATTAAAATTAGAATTATGATATGGTAAATAAATTTTGTTTCATCAATGAATTATAGATGTCTTTAAATTTTTTTTATCAAGAATGGTGATTTTTCGAGCTGAGCAAGGGAAGGGGGTAGTTCTGTCACATCCTTACCCTCTTCCAGCTCGAAAAATTCTCAATAATTGCTATTTTTGGGAATTTCATAACTATTATTTTGAATTGACTTTGGAAATGTCATTTGCTAATATCGTCGAATCTATATCCGTAATCAGCACCTCAAAATATATTAGTAGGTACGTATACGTGATTTTACCGAATGAACGCGATTTTTATGGATGTTAAATTTTTTCGATTTTTTCGGGGGAAGTATGAAACTTTTTGGATCTCGCTAGACTGATATTTTACTTTTGAAATAGGAAGAAGATTTTCTAAGAGGTTTCAAATCATTTATTTCAAAATCCAGAAAAGTCATTTGAATATTCATTTCGTGAAAGTATATAATTTCATTACATTATTATTTCTACAATAATATTACATTACTTGATTAGATTATTATATCACATTAACTACGTTTTCAGTGAGATTGGCTGAATATCAAACATATATAATTATTCAAAAAGATTAAAAATCAAACTTTTAAATTAATATTTATTTTCGTATCTATTTAGGGCTAATATTTCAGTGAATATGGCAGCAAAAATTGCTTAAAATATTGAAGAAAGTATGGTATCATTAATGATACTATTCCCTTATGAATAGTTATCTACCAAACTAAAAAGATGTAAAAATTATGACCAAAATAAGCAAAAGAAGCAAAGAAAGAATTTTGAAGATTTTTTGCCAATGAGTTTGATTTTATTCGGCATTTTATTGGGACTATTTTTAAATCTGTGTATTTTTCGTAAACTTGTAATTAAATTATATTTTTTTAATTGAATTTTTAATGTATAAAAATGAAGTTTTTTTTAGAATGGTAGAAAAGGACAACAATGATGAACATTTATTTCAAAATGTTTTTAGCTATAGTAATGTATAGTAATATAATAATGCTTCCTGTATGAGGAAGCAAATGCATTCGTTACCATGAAGCATAGTGCCCATGAAATGAGCACCATACAATTTTGAATAAAAACAAAGTGGACACACTTGAGATCGAATTCACAGCTAGTTTAATATCATTTTATTCCGAATTATAGATATGGATGTTCGAAATTACAAAAAAATATTACAATAAAACATTTTGACAGAAAGCCATTTTCTGTACATTTGGTGCTGGGTCCTTTCTTTGACAACTTTTAAAATAACTCAAAATCTGTCAAATATTTTGAAATAAAATTTAATTTATTTGCCGAACTGCTCTAGAAATTTGCTGAAATCCCCTGAAATCTTTGGAAATCGTGAAAATCCAACAAAATAAGTAGAAATCATTCGAAATCCCTTAAATATAAATATAAATTAAACTCATTCATCAAAATTCGTCTGTAAAAAAAAACATTCAAAACCCTATTATATATCTTTGAAATCCTTTTAATCTTAGGAAATTCAATGAAATCCTTCAAATCTTGTGGAATTCCGTGAAATACCTTAATATCCCTTGAAATCTCTCGAGTCGCTAAGAATCCCTTGAAATTTCATTTCATTAAATTTATTTTCCAAAGTTCTCTAGAAATCTTTTGAAATCTTTGGAAATTCTAGAAAGTCTTTTCAAAAGCCTTGAAATCCGTGGATTTTCCTCGAAATCTGTTGAAATCTTTTGAAACCCCTTGACATATTTGGAAATCTTTGAAATCATTTCAGATCGCGTGAAATTTTTATGAAACCTGACGAAATCGCTTAAAATCTGTGGAAATTTTCTATAATTTCTTGAAATTCCTCGAAATTTATTGAAACCTGTTGTTCTATTTTAAATCCTTTAACTCTTTTAGAATTCTGTTGAATTTTGGTTGGTTTCGATAGAATATTTTCTTTTCTCCCTCTTTTATTGTTTTGTTATAGACTTGTCTCTAATAACCCGGAGAAAAGAAAGCTGGAAGCTTAATTTTGATTTCTGAGAATTTATGTTCTACTTTCGGTGCATAAAAAGGCTTCTAAGAAAGCAGATTTCATTTCGATTTCAATAGAAATTTCAAAATAGAGACACCAAGCTGAAGATTTGCTTCAATCTGCCGGGTTGCCTATGAATACCATTAATTTATCAAAAGATATCTGTCTCTGTTTAAATATTGTTCGAAGGATGTTTATGGTATTAGCAATTCTTATAATTGTGTGATTGTTTGAATTATAACTTTTTTCAATTTGAAAAATGGAATAATCTGAATAGATTGGTGTTAATTCAACTACATAAAATTTGAATTGCATCAACTAAAATCATATTGGTCTATATCTCTCGAATATAGTGAAACTCTGTATTTCATCAATTCAACAGCCTCTGACCTTAATTTAAAATTCAAAGGGCAAACTAATACTTCATAAATATTAAAAATTCTAGTATCCCAGAATCCTTTGAAGATAAAATTACAAGTTCCTGGTACAATGTTTGAAGCTGCATGGTATCCTGTTTTCTCATTTCGTTTCTCATTTTTCGTACCTTCTTTGTTTCTGACTGAGTAATGATGTTCCTTTCCCAGCTCGAAATAGCTTTTTCGCCCGCTTTTCGCTTTTGCAATCTTGTTCTGATGTCTTCTCTTTATTTTATTACCCTGCTTCTTCTTTGCTGGAGAGCACTAGTCAGAGTGCTGAATCACGAAAATCCACTCTCTGTCAAGTTAAAGCCATATCCCAGGGCTTAGAGTTGTACAAAAGAAGCCTTTCATTTATGTGAGAGTCGGGTTAATACCAGTAAAATATTATTTATTTATGAGAACCCTAACAACCCTCGTGTGAAATTTAATGAACGTTTATTGAACCCCCTAAGGACGTAGATAATGTATCACTCAATCATATTCCTTACGTAAGATTGAATTGTATAATTAAATCCACTTAAGGATTAAACTGATTTTAGCCAACTCTAATCGAATTTCGCCTGAGTTAGTTGTCGAGTAGATTCATTTTCTGCTAAAGAAAATTGTGTGGCTTTGTAAGGTTTTGTGAATATTTTCTGGAATGAGCCTAAACAATTTGAAAAATTTTAGTGGAACATTTATAAAATTTTGATCGAATCTAATAAATAAAATTTCCACATAGGAATTCCACAAAATTTAAATTTTACATCAATCCTATCGAAATTATCATGTGTGGAAATGAGATGCGGCAATGCCATAGAAACTCGGTTTCAGAGTTTATTTGATGGTTATATAGAATGCAGATTATCAAACATTTAAAAAAAATCATGTATGTCTTCCACATAATTTCTGTGGGTAATGTGTAATCGAAATTAGTTTTAAATATATGTTGCGAAATTCTTCGTATGAAAACATTTTGAACAAACCACGTCGTGGGAATCCTATAAAAATTTCATAGAGCATTTTCATGTAGAATTTCCATAGTAGATTCAAACGAAAGATTTCCTGATTGTGGCGTGAAATTTTCGGCGATTGGAAATAATTCAATGTGATGAGAAAAACATATTTTTTATTAACAAGTAATTAATGAAGTATATTAAAGAATATTGAAAGAGTTAATGCACAATGTTATCCCATAGAATTTCGACATTACGATAACTGTTGTGGGTTGAATAACAAAAAAATCTCCCGACTGAAATTCCCCTAGAATTATTATGTCATTTTCACGAAATGTCAGTAATATGAAATATTCAAAAATATTTGAAATAGTTTCCATGCGTAAACGAATTTTCAGACCTCGGACGCACGAAACTATTGACACTTGTTGTCACTTTTTTTAAACATTACAACCATTTTGTTACAATTTTGAAAAAAAATGATACTAATGATACTATTTTCTTAAATTATTCTCCAGGGACTTTAAAAATTAAAGAAATTTAAATGGATATCAAAGGACTGCAATAATGTTAGGATATTTCACAAGATTCCAAGAAATTCCAAGATTTCAAACATTTCCATTGATTTCAAAAGGGGATCAAAGATATGAAAGGATTTTAAGAGATTTTATGGAATTCCAAATAATTTCTATAGAACTTTAGGGAGTGAATGAAATGGAATGAAAATTTAACTGGCTGAATTTCGAAAAATATAAAAGATTTCAAGATGTTGTACTGGATTTCAAAAGATTCAAGGGATTTTTAATATTTCAAAGAAATTTTAAATGATTTCAGAAGATATAAAAGATTTCAAAGATTTTAAGGAATTTCGCAATATTTGAGGGATTCGTAGGTTATTAAAAGCAATCTAAAGATTCTACAAGATCATGAGAAATTTCTATAGATATCAAGGGATTTTAAGGTATTTTTAAGAGTTTTATCTGATTTCGTATGATTTTACGGGATTTCAAAGAATTTCAAATATTTCAACATTTTTGAAGGGATAAAAAAAAATTTCAAAGAATTTAACGAGTTATGAACATTTTTGAGGGTTTTTAAAGAATCTCGTAGGATTCCGACAAATTTCAAGGATTGGAAAAAGAAATCTAGGGTATTAATGATATTTAAAAGATTTCAAGGAATTCCGACGGATTTCTAGAGGGCTTAAGGGAATAAACGAAATTAAATGAAATTTCAAGGAACTCTTGGGGATTTCTACAGATTTCGAGGAATTTGACCAGATTTAGGGATTTTATAGGATTTCAAAAGAAGTTATAAAATTTTAAGAGATTTCTACGGATTTTAAGGAATTTCAAAGATTTCAAGTGATTTAGAAAGAGTGACGAGTTTTCCAGGAATTTTGTGAAAACCATTTCATAAAGATCCTATAGGGGTCATCCATCAAATACGTGACACATTTTGGCCACTTTCTCATCCCTCTCCTTCCCATGTAAAAATTCATAACAAAATAGTTTGGGACCCCCCCCCCCCCTTCCGCCTACGCTATCTAATTTTTCCCAATATTTTCAGCCATATTGATTTTCCAAACAAAAAATACGAATTTTTCGGAAGGTATTCGAGTCTTTGACCCGAAAAGTTGCATTTTCAACAAAAAAGTTCATTTTCAACCAAGCAAGATGAATTTTCAATTCAAAAGGACGGACTTTCTATCCAAATAGACGAATCTTCAACAAAACAGTTGAATCTTGAATAGAATAATTAAATTTTCTACAAAATAGTTGAATCTTCAACTAAAAAGGATGAATTCTCGACGAAAAATGTAGTAGTTTATGAAAGTTGAAGAAAGATAATTTTTCAACCAAATAGTTGAATTTTTAATCAAATAGTTAAATTTTAAACCAAATATTTGATCTTTTAAACAAATAGTTGATTATTAAGAAAAAAGAATTTTTTAAAAGTTGATTTTTTAACCACTTGAATTTACAATCAGATAGTTGATTTTTAAAAAATGAATTTTTTGAAAGTTGAATTTTTAACAAAAAAGTTCATTTTCAATGCAGAAAGATGAGTTTTCTACCAAAAAAGATGAATTTCCAATCCAAAAGGAGGAACTTTCTATTCAAAAAGAAGAATGTTCAACAAAACAGTTGAATTTTTCACCAAAAAAACATAACGTTCTAACAAAATAATTGGTGTTTCAACAAAATAATTAAATTTTAAACAAAATAGTTGAATTTTTAACTAAATATTTGAATTTTCAACAAAATTGTCGAATTTTCAAACAAGAAAGTTCAAGCTTCAACCGAATAGTTAAATTTTGAATTGAATAATTGAATTTTTAGTCGAATAGTTGATGTGTAAGCAAAAAAGACGAATTTTTGTGAATACAGTTGTATTTTTAACACGAAAAGTCGAATTTCCAACAATGAAGTTCATTTTCAACCAAGAAGGATGAATTTTCAATCCAAAAGTACGAACTTCCTATCCAGGAAGACGAATGTTCAACAAAATAGTTGGATTTTCTGTCAAAACAGATGATTTTTTAACAATATAGTTGAATTTTCAGCAAAATAATTACATTTTAACCAAATAGTAACATTTTTTAACAAAAGAGATGAATTATGAACCAAAAATATAATAGTAGTCTTTTTCACCAAAAAGAATTCACTTTCAACCAGAAAATATGATTTTTCTACCAAAAGATGAATTTTTAATCCAAAAGGACGAATTTTCTATCCAAAAAGACGAATTTTTAACAAAACAATTGAATTTTCCACCAAAAAAATATGACTTTTCAACGAAATAGTTGAATTTTCAGCAAAATAATTACATTTTAAAGCGAATTGTAGAATTTTCATCAAAAGAGATAAATTCTATTAATTTAGTTTGCATTTAAGCGAAAAAACGAGAAAAAGGGGAAATTTCTTGAAAACAGGGCAGGAAAGGAATTCTCAAAAACAGGGGAAAAGAGGAGAATTGGGGGAAGAGTGTGAAATCTGCGTTATATTATAATTTTGGACATGTGGATTTCCTGTAGGGTTAATTTTTTAAAATATTATCTGAAAGTATCTATTT
Organism: Melikaiella ostensackeni; assembly: GCA_032362435.1. NCBI lineage: Eukaryota > Metazoa > Arthropoda > Insecta > Hymenoptera > Cynipidae > Melikaiella > Melikaiella ostensackeni. Next base: position 27,028,106 of record JAUMHM010000078.1, read on the forward strand.
ACCCCCCTCCGCCCTCAAAAGCTGTAACATAATTTATGGATTGCCCCATAGAGAACTATTATATAGGAATTTTTTATAGATGTTCTCTACAGACATTTGACTATAAAAATTCCATATCTAAATTCTCTATGATGTATAATTTCCGTGGAAGTTTTTCTAAACAATTTTTTGGAATGTTTCAAAATTTGCTTATCCGAGTATTCCCTCCTAAACATTTTTAGGATGTAATATAGAAACAAATTGATTCACCACGTCACATAACCATAGTAGGGTAGGTCGAAAATAAAAAATTCTGGAAATCGAAGTCGCTACAGCGCGAAAAAGGAGCGTATTGGGATCCTAAAAAAGTATAATTAATTTGGAATCGATAGACATGCAGCTTGGTTATCCACCCTCAATAAAATTGTTCAAAAAATTTCTTCTTTTCAGAGTTTTTTTAAGTTTCTTGAATTAAAAATTTTGAAAAAAGTTAGAAAAAGTCTCTTCCCAATTTTGTGCGGATTCTAATCAATCATTTTCTACGAGATAATTCTTATTTAATTCACCCCTGTTTTCGGGAAAAATTCCTAACACCTGTGTAAATAGGAGAAGAATTTTTTCGGGTACTTGAAAACTTTGCAGTGACAAAGACCCAGGAATCAAAATTGGAAATACAGCGAAATCTAAAAAATTTTATTTTCAAATTCAATGAAATTATCATCATAACTTGTGTTTCAAACATTTTTCTGAGCACTTGAGGACTTTCTTAGTATAAAGATACACTAGGGAAAAGATGGACAAGACCCAGGAGTCGAAATTAGAATTACAGCAAATTTTCAAAATTTGGAGTTTAGTATTTGTTAAAATTATTTTCTTCACATGTGTTTAAATTGTTTTTTTTTATCATGCGTGGAATTTTTAGGCATCGAAAATAATTCTATTTGATACAAAATACAAAATTTTTGCAATTTGCTGTAATTCTAGTTTCGATTCCTGGGTCTTGTCGATTTTTTTCTAGTGTATTTCTATACTAAAAAGTCTAAAAATACTCAGAAAATTTTTTGAACTATAAGTTATAAAGATTATTTAAACATATATAAAAAAGTTTAATTCGCGAAACAATTCTTCTCCTATTCACAATGGTGTTAAGAAATTCTTTCCGAAAACAGGGGTGATTAATTAGAAATTATCTCTCAGAAAATGATCGATAAAAATCAGCAAAAAATTAGAAAGACTTTTTTGACCTTCAGACATGTAAAAAAATTGAAACTCAAGAAAATTTAAAAACTCTGCAAACGAAATTTTTAGAATATTTTTTTGCTCACGGGTAACCAAGCTGCATGTCTAATGATTTCCAAATTAATTAAATACTTTTTTAGGTTCCCAATACGCTACTTTTTCGCGCTGTAGTGACTTCAAATTCCAGAATTTTTCTATTTCAACCCACCCTATTATACAGAAAGCATCCCACAAAAATTGCACAGAAATAATTGTTCTATTTTATGCCGTGACATTTATTACATGCAAGTTCCAAAATTTTCACTAACGTGCTGCGATAGCAGAATTTCGTAAAAGCACCTCTCATGAATAGAGAAGGTGTCGGTTCAAATCCGGTTCGCAGTAAAAATTTTAGAACTTATTTTTCGTTTCACACGAAATTTTTTTTGAAAAATTTCTCCTATAATGAGTGTCGATACAACAGATATCTGTTGATCAGATCTTCTCTGTATTACGTTTGAGAAATTAGAGTCAAATTATGCCTAAGGCCGAAAACCGCAGTAATGCATGCAATAAATTGCACAGAAACTTCCAAAGAATATATTTACTTGGGAGCAAAGATCACACATTTAGTATCAAACAAAAAAGAGAAGACGCTCAAGCGTTTTGCATAAGCTTGCACCGGTTCACTTATGCATATTAATGAATATGCAAAAGACTTAGTACAAAAGGTAGTGTCACTGGCGACAAATGACCGAGTTTCTTCTATGAAAGCTGAGACGTGCCTAGAAAAATTGCGAAAACTTGTTTTCAGGGCATGTTACTGTGCTTTTTTATGATTAAACGCTCTCTGGAAAAATGGTTCGATATTGAATTGCTTTACGAGGAAGCTGACTAACTTTCAACGAGTAATTTAACGATCGACGTAAAAAAAATTTTTCATCGTTGGCCACTTGAAAAATTTCATTAGAAGGATACAGAAATAATGTTCTCGACTCTTGGTTTTTTTATGACTCTATAGGTATAATGTGGATTGTCAGGGTGGAAAAATGGTTTATGACTTTGTGAAGCTTTTTGCTTAATCAAGTGACACTTAAATTTCACTCAGTGAGCAAACGAGCACTCTGTGGGAGTAATGAATTAGGTCAATACGAGTTTTATCAAAAGGCTATTTTATTGGGTGAATTAAACTCTGTATTTAGTTAATTATTACAAAAATATTTGATACGTGTAAGTGGTAGTTTTAAACATTTTTCATATGCAATTTCGTTGTTTATTTCTTAACCCGCAATCCCTGGATCTTATTTCCTTATATTAAATACATAAACCATTTGAAAATCCATAATAACAAATTTTTGAATATGAAGAGTTTTTAACATTTCCGAAACGAGTTGAATGGTTAATTAAATTACGACATCCGATATATATATATAAATAAAATAAATAATATCTACGTTTGTTCCTTTTTTTTAAAGATAAACATGAACATAACTGATTAAGAGTAACGTGCATTAGTGACCAGTCTTCTGCTTTCGTAAATATTGTGTATGCGAAATTTGTAAATTGCATTGCTGTCCGCATGAAAATCAAAATTACTGATTTTTTCAAAAATAAACTATGATGAAATATCGGTTCTTAGATTTATTCTCGGAAAGAGCAAAAATCCTTTTCATTGTGAAATAAAGATAGTGTATTGCTATTTTATGAATGAAAAATTATTAAATAATAACAACTATGACTCGCGCGCTACACACGCGAGAAGTTTCTCAGTCAATAAAATTAAAAAATTAAAAGTTTCAACTACAAAATCGAAGCAATAGAAGCCTTCTGAATTCAAAGCATTTGAAATTGAAATTAAAAAATTTCAAGTTCATAAATTTATGAAACTTTTAATAATGTAAAATTAGAAATTAGAAGCTCTTAAATGTATGGGGTATTATTTCTCAACTACCATGTATTTCCATGATTTATAACTCTGTTGAAACCAACAAAATTTCTTGTGTCAAAGAAAGAATTTGACCATCAGAAAAGAAGATCAAAAATAAATTAGACTTTTTTCGAATTAAGTGTTATTTTCATTTTTTTTTATTTGTGTGAAAAGAAATCTCAGATTTTTTGTTTTGAATACTTTCAGTTCAAAAAATTGGCATATTATTTTTTACGAGTAAGAATAAGCGTTTTGTACGGACACAATCTTTTTCAACGATTTATGACTCTCCTAATATCAATAAAAAATGCTTATGTCATTAGGAAGGGCATTGAAGAATCCTCACGCCTAGCCCCATTTAAGTTCAACCCAAAAGTACTTGCACATCCAGTTTCTCTTTTTTTTACATGTTTCGGGGCTGCCCCCGCTTATTTTAAGCAGAAAAATAAAAAATCGAACTATGAGCTTTTGAGGAAAACGATTTTTTCATTTTTTACGATTGGAAATCTGATTTTTCTCGAAGACAACGCAAAATATGAATAGCAGTTCATGGTTCAAAATTGTTCCCCTTTCTGAAATCTATAAGACTGTACCCTTACTAGATGTTTATTTTGTGTATATAACCAATTTTTCCATAAGATATTAAAAATCGACTACAATAGCATGTAGTTTAACGAAATTTAACATTTTGTTTCTTTAAAAGTTTGTTCTTAGTTTAGTAACAATGTGAAGAACACGTTTCATAAGATTATTAAGATTCCTGAGTTTCAAAGTTAAGAAAAATTGGGTTTTATTTCTCAAATTGAAGAAAAATTATTTTTAACGATTAAAAATCTCATTTTTCTCAAAGACTACGCAAAATATGGATAATAGTTCAGAGATTAAAAATGTCCCACTCCCCGAAATATATAAGATTATACCCTCACCAAATGTTTATCTTGTGTATTCTAACGAATTTCTCAAAAAAAAAGAAAGAAAAAATAGATAATAATCGACTAAAAATGTATTTAGTTCAACATTGCTATTGAACTAGAAACAAACGTTGCAAAAATAAAATGTTTGAGTTCGTTAAACTAAATGCTATTTTAGTTGATTTTTATAAACTTCTATTTTTTTGGGGGAGAAAATTGGTTAAAAAACACTAAATAAACATCTGGCAAGAGTATAGTTTTAAGGATTTCAGAAAGTGGAACAATTTTGAACTATAAATTGCTATTCATTATTTTCATCCTTCTCGAGAAAAATGAGATATTTTAACGTCAAAAATGATGTTCGTGCAATTTTCGATACAAAAACCAAAGTCCAACTAAATGCTATTTTAGTCAATTTTTACCGATTTCTTCAATTTTTTGGGAAAATTTGTTAAAATACACAAAAGAAACATCTATTGAGGGTATAATTTTACAGATTTTAGGAAGGGGAACAATTCTGATCAGTGAACTACTATTTATATTTTGCGTCGTTTTTGAGAAAAATTAGAGTTTTAATCTTCAAAAATGAAAAAAATCGTTTTCCTCAAGAACGCGTTGAACAGTTTTCTTCTTTATTGGCTTGAAATAACCAAGGGGCATCCTCGGAATATCGAAGCTAGCCGTGCTCTATTGAAACTGAGTGAAAACAAAAAATTTTAAATTGATATTCATAGAGTCATAATAATATGTCGATGTTTTAACCTAAAAGTTCGTTAAAGGAGAAAAACCTAAGCTTCTAAAAAATAATTGAAACTAGAAATTTTAAATTATTTTTATCCAATCAACAACACTTACATAACAGAATTATACATTTAGAAAGTTGTAACTTTTCTGTTTGAGGATTTAAATACTAATAAACATAATAACAGATATTTTCGAATTCAAGCTTTTGAAGCCGAAAAATTTATTATCAGGACCTCAAAGATTAAACTATTTTAGAATTGTGCATTCAAAACTGTAATTCTAAATTGAAATTATAAAAGTTTTTGAGGTGATAGAAATAAATGAGGTGTCTATTATATCATATTGTATACTCGTACATTATGACTTATCAAAAAAAAATTTTCATTTGTAGCTCCAATAGGGAAGAAAATTTTCTGTTGGCAGCCAAAAATAATCCCCTAAAGTTTTATTGGAAAAAAATCCTTCTGTCTCCGAATCGCAGATATAGTCAAAAAGCACTAAAAACGACACACTTGTTCTTATTTGAAGACCAACAATTTTTTTATGACATCTAACTTATCATAAAAAGTAGTTTGGTACAAGTGAATTTATACCTGTACAGCGACAATGTCACTAAAATATGAACATAATAATATGACATATTGTTCTTTATTTCCAAATAAAATGAATTTCGAGTGTCTAAATTTTTCTTGACTCTTAAATTGATGATTATCCACTATGGATTACGTATGCATGCAAAGGTTTCGGAAATTAAATTATGTCGAATTGTACGATTTCCAATCATTCTACCGCTTGATTTGAATGGATCTGTTCTTTTATACTTTTTACACCTCGGATATCGAGTAATGTAAAAATAATAACAGATGACTGAAACTTTTAATTAATGCCCCAAGAGATAAGAAACATTCTTTTAGTGACCATACATTTTTTAGAGGTTTCTCGTTCTATTGTGTAGTGAACTTCATCAGAAAAATGCACAGGAGTCCCAGGCAGCAATTTCCAAAATTGTCAAACTCAGGACTTCGATAGTGATTGGGAGTTCATAAATTTATTGTATTCTTGAAACTGTCATATTTGGTTACAACAATAGTTGACTTGACTTTGACTTGCTAATTAGAAAATGAATTCTCAACAAAGTTTTTTTTTTGAATAAGAATTTTTATTTTCCTGATGAAAATTTGATTTCAGGTTTACAGAAGGCATAATGTTTGATAGTTGTATAATTGCTTAACGTAGTGGATTACTCAAAGCATTCCAGTTGATCACAACCTTTCTGATTAATGGTATTCAGTATTTATGGGATAGCAACACAGATAAACTCGATTCCGTATTGACAAATACAGTGACCTGCAAAGTAGTTACATTTTTGTCAAATCTAATATAGAAGAGTGGGTAATAATCTATTAGATTTTTTGCAATAGAAACATTATAATTTACTTACTGTGACCGCCCATTCGATGCGCGAATTGAATCACGAGTAGATCCTTAGATGCTGTGTGTAGTACACAGTGAAATTTTTTGTTGGGATCCGATGAATCTGATTCTGTAATGCAGTGTTCTGTAGATCAATTTAATGTTCTTCAGTAACTATCATACATTTACACACTACGTTTTGAGCGATTAAAATCGAACAATACAAACAATTAGACGATAAATTAATTACTATTGTCAGAATCATCAACAAATATTGTTTTCTGAAGGAATAAACAGTACAACACATGGAGAGAAAGTTTTGAAACATGAAATGACTTTCCTCTCGCAAAGTAAATCTAAAAATCGTATATTATGCATTAAATATATTCTTGATCTCACGATGGGCTTACCATGAAAACCCATAACAACCAGCACCATTGTAAAAAAGATATGAGACAAAAAGAAAATTTTTTATCCTATTGACTTTTAATGTAAAATGACATTTCAGTGGAATTATAACAGAATAACTGAATGTTATGTCAGTATTTTCGTTTAATATACCACAAAATACACCTTTACATTTTTTATTCAGACATGTAAATAGAATGTTTATTGATGTTATGGCTTTTGACCAGGTTAGGAGAATGTGAAGTCGATGTCAAGTTTTCGGAACTACTGATCTTCTATTTTTGTTCTCCAAAATAGAAGAACAAACAAACTAATAAATTTATTCACTAATTTTTCATGTATTAAAAATGTCTTAAGGTATTTGGAATTTAGTATTTGATTTCTATTTCATTCAATAACTCAAATTAACTTCAATTGAATAAAAGACAACACTTCTTAAAAATCAGATCAATTTTTGATTTCTCAAATTAATAATTTAGAAATTTGAAAATTCGTGGAAGCTTTTGGAAGTACAAGAATTTTTGAAAATTGAATTTTTGAACTGAAAATATATTGAAGTTTCTAAGCTTGTCAAGTTTTACTCAGGGATGTGAATTCTTATCACATTCATGACGTAGTAAATGGTCTTTTTCCATTTTAGAGGCCAGACTGCAGGAGTCTCATGCCCCCTCAGTGTACTCGTACAACACAAACCGATTATAACTCCTTTGGCTTTGGCTTCGTTTTCATACTTTCCTTTGCAAGACCAAAGTTTGTTGGGATTGACGTTGTGAACAGACATTTCACCTTATGACGACTTAGCTGCTTAGTTTGGACATGATTTAGGATAGGATTGATACTTTTGTTGAAAGGCATGTCCTCGGAAAAGTTTCAGGCGATGAATGGAGACTGGGTGTTTAGAATGCTAGAGATGTAAATGACCTTGAGAAAAAGGAATTGCGGGTTACAATGCGCGTAAGGAAGCTAGATATTTTATGTCTTCCGAAAACAAAGAAGAAGGAATGTGAGATAAGAAAGGTAGAGAATTGACTCGAGCTTTGGTCAGGAGTAGACTATGATTCATATGGTAGCCAAGGAGTCGGTTTGATTATGAATGAGAGAGCAAAACAACATGTCAAAAAGTATGAATGTGTATCTTTTATATTATCATGGGTTAGAATGAAAGTGTGAATCAGAGACTATTTATTATAGTATGGTACTCTCTAGGTGATGGTGACGATTGAGATGTAAAAGATGCCTTCTGGGACTCGTCAAATGATATTATAAGTATATTATAAGTACTTGCGATCCTGACGAAAGAATCATTTTACTCGAAGATATGAATAGCTGGGTTAGTGTGCAACGCGAAGGTACCGACAGAGTACTTGGTCGCTTCAGAGACCGAAAAACGAACGGCAATGATCCCAAATTGAACAGTCTATGCTTAAAAAAAGGCTTGCTTATTACAAATGCTTGATTCAGACATAAAATGATCCACATGCATACTTAGTTTAGAGGTGCAGGCCACAGTATGATTGACTTTGGTGTAGCGGATGAGGGACTGAGAGGGCTTGTAAGGGATACAAGAATTATGAGAGGTTCTAAATGCGGAAAGGATCACTGCCTCATATTCTTGAAAATGAACCTAGGTCAAGGATGGAGGAGAAGAAGAATTGATAATGAGTCAAAGCAGACGCGAGCTAGAATAGAGAGTTTGCAGAAGTCAGAAGTACAAATGGTATATCTTGAAGAGCTGACTAAATATTCAGGGCATCATAAAGAAGACTGGAAGACGAATTTAGGCAATAATAATGTAGAGGGTGAATGGATAATACTACGGGATAGCATCTACAAGAGTGCATCTAAAAAGTGCGGTACTGCGGCTGTAGGAAGAAAGACTCGAGATGCTAGGTGGAATGATGAAATCTGCGTGGCGGTTAACGAGAAAAAGCAAGCTTACTCGAAAAGGTTAAATATTAAAGGTGTTAGCGATGAGAAGAGGACTAGGTTGAGAATGATTTTAGGGATAAAAACAGAAAAGCCAAGATACCGGTCAAAGGAAGCAAGGATAAAATCAAAGTGGAAGAAGATGAAAAAATAGAAAATGATTTTGAAGAAAATGAAAAATTGTTTTAGAAATGGGTTGAGAAGATTATAAAAAGAAGTACTAGTACAGAGTAAGTCGGAATTAAGAGTGTTAATGGTGAAATGGCATCGGATTCGGCCAAAGTGAAAGACTGAATAAGGGATTTTTCAAGAAATTGTCTGGAGGTCAAGCTGTAGAGCATTACAGCCGTGATACTGGAGAGGATAAGTTAGACAATCCAGTAGTATGGAGTGAATGGTTGGCTCTTAAAAGCAATAAAAGCAATATATAATGGTAATAAAGCGAGTGTAAGAGTAAATGGACAACTGAGCGATTGGTTTGATAT
>JAUMHM010000078.1:27051711-27078270 GCA_032362435.1 Melikaiella ostensackeni
AAGGTTTTTTCGCACCACACTTGTGAATTCCCCCCCCCCCCCCAGGCCCAGTGATGGATAAGAAAAGTGAAGAAAGGGGCATTGGGACAGGAAGAAGATTTGGAAGTATGGGACACATAGATGTTGAGGATAGAACAAAAAATGAGAGGGAATTCATAAAACAAGCGAGAGGTAGTTAGAGGAGCGAGGGACGCGGTTCGTAAGAGTAGAGGTAAACATGTGATGAAGAAAAGTGCATGTGAGAGAGAGTGGAGGGGTGACGAAAAGGGGGAGGTAGTGATGTTGTGGGAGCAAAGAGGGGCATTAGGGGCAGAGCCGCAAGGTGAAAGTGGTACTAAAGGGAGCCGAAGTTCAGGGTAGAGAGGAAAAAAGATAAAAAGGAGAGAAGAGACTGGGGGGGATGGGATGTGAAAAAGCGGCGCAGCGATTCGATGAAGGGATGGTAATGAGGCAACGAGAAGAGGAGGCAGGGATATATTGGAGAAGGAATTAATGGGGAAGTTGGGAAGGGGGCAGAAAGCGAAAGGCTGGGGCACATCGAAGGAATAAGGAAAAATCTTGGAGGGTAGGGAAATGACCTTCAGAGGAGGTGTGGGTCTCATCTGGGGGTGAGGAGTGGAGAAGAAAGGCTGAGGGATTTTGAGTAGAAAGAAGTGGTGACGGAATAGGGAGTTAATCATAGGAGACAGAAAGACAGAGAAACAAAAGAAGTTATAAAAAATTAATTTGCACCTTTTATTGGGAAATTTTTTTTTTTTGTTCTTCAGAAATGATCAAGTAAAATTGAAATGGAATTTTATCTCATAAGAAATGCTGCACACATTTTCCCTTGTCTTTTTTCATCTTCACACGAGTCCAATCTCACGTTGTCAAATGCGCAAGGTAGATTTGCAATGCTTCGCAGAAAAAGTGCATGAGGAAGATAGGAAGGTGTACGGTTATGCGGGTAGTGCAAGGGGAAAGAGGAAAGGGGGAAGAAGGAAGGGGTGAATTCGATTTTCGCGATCCCGCGAAGATTGAAATACAATCCTCGATGCAAGTCTCGCGAGGAACGTCTCCCTTTTTCTCGCGGTTTCCCATAACCGTTCGCGACAAGATGTTTGCCTGACGAAGCGTGCAGAAATGGAAACATGAATTCCTCAAAACAAAAGTGTATGATCGAAGGATCCAAGTCCCGGGCATTCTACTGCTTCTGTAAATTTCTGGTTATAAATTTTTGTTTACCTTCTATACTAGAGTATTCTGATTGGTTTGTGTTTGATTTGACATTTTCTAGGCCAGAATTTTCATTCAATTTTTACTTTATCAAGTGATAAAATCTCTGTATGTAGGCAAGTATGTATATAACCTCACCCTCTTACGGGTTTGAGGGCCTCCGTTCCCTTTTTTACTAAGTGCCTCAGTCTGCTTATTCTAACCTAACTATATAGCTTAAGTTCTAACTTCTCTGATGAGATAACAATGAGCGAGTTTACACCCTTCCTCCTTCCTCTTTCCCTATTTATCACCTCTTATTCCCTCCCTTCCCTTACTTACTATACCTTACTATACTTTCTATACCTCCTTTATGTACCTTTCCTTCTCCTAATGCTTTTTTTCTTCTAACATTCTCTCATAATGAAGAGTGTGTTATTTCTGCTGACTACTGGTTATAATTATTTATTAATAGACTGAGAGATCCCTCTGATCATATGACGTTTCGACTACATATCGGTAGTCCTCCTCAAAATACAAAAATGGTTGACCACATAAACTATGAACTTACATGATAAAAGAGTAACAGTTGAAATAATAATATATGATATTAGTAATTTCTAATTCTTTAACAATGAAAAGATGTGGCAATGAAGCACATTTGAAATAAGTATTTAAGCATACTTGTGTGTTCAATGAAAAACTTAAGAATCAAACAGCTGCGAGTACAAAATTTTCTTACAGTTGAACGTTGCATTTGGTTAAAATTATTTTATAAATAGTTTTGTGAATAAGTTGCAGAGAAGTGAAAAAGATTATAAGTTTTGTCAGGCATCGCCCGCACGTTGAACACAGCATTTCAATAAATTAATATAAATAACCACATTTTGAGCGCAAGTTCGTTCTGTGCCAACGGCAGGCGAAGTGAGACGAAAAATATTTGAAGCGAAAGGCATAACTGTACATAGAGACGCAGGGATCGTGAGTTATTTCCGGAATAGGTATAATACATATAGTTACGATATGAGTTCATATTTATGATGTTTTTTCGCACCTAAAAGATTATATTAATAAATCTCTTAGATTACTCAATGACACTTTCACTTACTTCAAATTAAATAGAGATCCAACGAATAAAATATAAAAAAAACTTAACTCTCTAATAGATGAAATTTTATAACTCGGTTTCATTGATTCTAATATGGCTAAATTACTCAAATGCATTAATGGTCATCCACCAAAATGTTACGGTTTGCCTGAAATACACAAAACAGGATACCCTCTAAGACCTGTAACATCTTTTATTGGTTCTCCTCTTTATAATATCTCTAAGTTTATCAGTATTCCAATTGAACGCATTCTAGGTCAATCTTTAAGACACGTCAAAAATAGCTGGCAATTTGTTGATAATATTAATAAGTATGAAATTTCTAATAATTCTGGAATTTATTCCTGAGACGTTAAATCTTCATTTACTAATATCCCACATAAATTAGTTTCGAATGCTGTCGAAAAGAACTGAGAAAGAATGAAATTACATACTAGACTACCTTCTGTTTTTTACTCGAAAATTTTAGAATTCTGTTTAAGAAATGTTCACTGTTGTTTCCGTTGAAAACTTCATTCACAGACATTCGATGTCCCTATGGGATCGCAAATTTTAGCAGCGGTCTCAGACTTTGTAATGGAAGAACTGTAATCTGAGATTATCTGAATCGTTTTTTACCACAAAAACCACTATTCTTCTTTAAATATGTTGACGACATCCTATCATGTTTACATAAAGACTCAATTGATGTATCTAAATCCAAGGTTAATGAATTCCATAATAGATTACAATTCACCACGGACCGTGAATCTAACAAATATGTCAACTTCCTAGATGTTTCTATCATTCACCAAAATGGACAAATTTTGACTAACTGGTTTAGAAAAGCTATTTAGTCCGGTCGTTACACTAATTATAGCTCAATAACTAATCCGCCGTATTCACCGTGAACCGCCGGTTGGAGGGGATAGACGAAACGATGCCAGCGCGCGGGGTGGCGAGTAATGAGTTTAGCTGGCGTGTGTTTTGATTGCATTTTATATGCATTTCAGTAGGCAGTATGTGGAATTATACATGTTATGTTGTAAATTGTAAAAATAATGGTAAAACAAAGGATTGAAAATTTTATAAATTTCCTGAAGCATTACATAAAATACTACAAAGAAATAAATGGATAGCTGCTGTAAAGAGGGAAAAGTAAGTAAACATAACCTCGCTTTCAAGCGTCTTTGTAACATTTTTCAAAATTGAGCTGACACTTGGAAAAGATTGACTGTTATATTAACTGTATAATATAGTATAACGTCGTATAAATATACATATTTTTCAGTGCTGATGGCTCTACATGGATTCCAAAATCTCATGATGTCATATGTAATCATCATTTTGTTGACAGAAAAGTTACGCACCAACTTTGTTTCCTTCTATTTATCGTGCTCCAAAAATAAATGAGAAAGTTGTTGTAAGCAAGTATGTACATGCATGAACACGAAAAACAAAAATTAAATAATATGTGTTTCTTTATTTATATAATATTATTGTGAATACTGATTGACTCTAGGTGCAATAGATTGATGAACCGTAGAAAAAGTATTGGCAATAGCAGTGTTGAATTGATAAGTACTGTTGAAAAACAATTTGATAATAGCTCCAACAATATCGTCAGTAGTCAAAATGAGCCTATGGATATAGATGTTGAAAAAAATCTAAAAAAAGATCAAGAAAGTCAAGTACATTTTTCCAGTTCTGACACTGAACCAATAATAACTTGTACATGTAATAGGTATATTTACCAGACAAATCATTGCGATGCAGAAATTCAACCAGGAATACCAAATGATATGGACATCAGAACTATCAAAAATAGAAAGAAAATGAAAGATAAAGGAATATAATACGGCCCGTCTTTAGCTAATCTTGTAGACAAGTCAGTTGGCTTTGACGAGAATGTAGTAGAATAAAATAAGGAAGAACGTGAGTTTTGTGGTTATCCTTTTATTACAACAGATGAGCAATTATCAGATGTTGTTGGGGTAAATTTTGTGACCTTTCGCTTTTTGCTAACTATTATATTATATAACTTATATATTATATTCTTGTATTGCCCATTTAGTCTCACGTAAATACACACGCCTGCTAATAACTTTCAAATCCGCTAGGTGGCGACACGAGCGCGGCTCACAGCGAACAAAATAAGTGTTATCAGCAGTCTGTATGATCGAGCTATGAAGCTTGCACACCCATCTTTTCATCAAAACAAGTTGAAAATATTAATTGAAACTCTGGAATCTAACGGGTTTTCAAAAGGGCTTATTGTTGAGCAGGTAGAACGTCGTCAACACACAATTCAAATGAATAACAATAATAATAATATTATTAACCAAAATAATGACTTTAATACTGATCAGACTATTGGACTTCCATATTTTCCATTAATTTCCAAATTTTACACTAAATTTTTCAAAAACTACAATATAAGAGTAATTTCTAAACCAATTAAAGATGCTTTAACATGTTTCAGTAACCGAAAAGATTGAGAAATGCATAAATATAGTATATAAAATCAATTGCAAAGATTGTAGTAAGTGTCATACTGGAAAATCTAAGAGAAATATTATTGCAAGAATTAAAGAACATAAAAAATCTTGCACTTCTAATAATAGTACTATTGCTATAGCCAAACATGCAATAGAATATGAACACACTTTCGATTTTAAAAATTTTGTCATTTTATCTAAAGGATTGTTTTACTATAAAAGATTATTCTCGGAAATGCATCATATTGTTGAAAATAATAGTAACTCTGTTAATTTAAGATCTGATATAGATGGCATTAGTGGTATTTATAATAGTCTTATACTTTCAACTCACTGCAAATAATGTAAGTCATTGTAAACATGAACTCATTCCGTAACTATATGTATTGTACGTATATTGGAAATAACTCACCATCCCTGCATCTCTATGTATGCCTTTCGCTCCAAACATTTTTGGCCTCACTTCGACTGCCGCTGGCACAGAACGAACTTGCGTTCGAAATGTGGTTATTTATATAAATTTATTGCAATACTGTGTTTCACAGCTACTTGGACATTTTATTTCAACTAAGCCAACAATACACCCATTCTCAATTACAATTCCATCTGGACTTGCACACAACCATGGCTGATATTTACTAACAATGACGACTACTTCTTTAACTTTCTTATCAAACATAGTCTTATAAAATTTCCTTGCAACACTTTTGTTGTCTTTTCCATATTGCATTGAGGGGACACTGCTTTTACTTGGAAGAAACAAGTCTTTAAGCAAAGACTGGATTGTTTTTGTTTTTTTCACTTTAATTTCATGTATGGTTGAGCTTTCAGAAAATCTGAGGCTTCTTTCTAGTTCCCACTTGCTAGACATAGCTTAATCAATGGTTTCACTACATAGATCAATAATGTTTTCACTTGTCATTTTAATATGCGTCCCAAAGAATTGTTTAATACTATCACAAAGAACATATTCTGAACAGTAAACAGGATACTCTTCAATAAAATTATGAATATTAAGTAAACATACTTCACAGTCTTTTTTTCTTTCATTTTGTTCTACTGATTCTACTCAGTCACTAAGCTATTAATATCACTTTCAATCTGTTGACTAGATGTTCCTTTTTCTGCAAATTATATTATTTGTAAGGGACACCGACTATTCAACTCCTTCACGTCAGGCAAACGCAATTCCACTTCTAAATTTGGTGTCGGTGGATACATTTGTGCAAAATCAGCTCCTTTTGAATATTTTTATTTCACAAATTGCTTTGGTGTCGGTTTACCCCATTGCCGTTCAAAATTAGTCTTTGATAAACGTTCATAATTATTCACATAATATATCAAAGCAGCAACGTGCTTGCACCGGCCACTTTGGTTATAAACACATGTACAAGATACACTTTTTACTACTCTATTAGCATCAATCTGCAAAAAAATGAACCATGATCATAACTCATACTATTTCATAAAGCTTTCATTAGAGAAAAGGTAAGCATCGCTTACATTCAACTGAGTTCTGTACGGTTCAGAAGACACAGATGTTTGACGAACAACTTCTGCTTGAATGAATAAACTGATTCCATTCTGTCTGTACTCATGTACACATCGCACATGGTTTGCCTTAAATAATTTTATGCCTTTGGGTTCCGTTTCAGGTTGAAAGTTGATTGCATGTGTTATTTTTGCAAATCCTGTTCTTATTACAACATACATAGTTCATGGCTGCAATTAAAAAAAATTGATTTATAAGAGCATATTTTGTTGTACATGCCATTTATTTGAATATCATTTTATCTGTGCATCCGTTATTTTTATTCATCTTTGGAATACATTTGTTTTGGAAGACTTAACCTACTAGCTATGTGACAGGTAGAATTTTTCATCTTTGTAATCATATACTTACAAGTTTTTTATTAGAAGTCTTAATCGCTGGTGTTTCCAAATTTCCACATACTATTACTAAACTTAAAAGAATAATGTTTAAACAAATTCTTACATATTCTTGTATTGCCCATTTAGGCTCCCTTAAATACACACGCCTGCTATCAACTTTCAAATCCGCTAGGCGGCGACACGAGCGTGGCTCACAGCGAATAAAATAAGTGTTATCAGCAGTCTGTATGATCGAGCTATAAAGCTTGCACACCCATCTTTTCATCAAAACAACTTGAAAATATTAATTAAAACTCTGGAATCTAACGGGTTTCCAAAAGGGCTTATTGTTGAGCAGGTAGAACGTCGTCTACACACTTCAAATTAATAACAATAATAACAATATTATTAACCAAAATAAGGACTCTAATACTGATCAGACTATCGTACTTCCATATTGTCCATTAATTTCCAAATTTTACACTAAATTTCCTAAAAACTACAATTTAACAATAATTTTTAAACCAATTGAAGATGCTATTACATGTTCCAGTAACCAAAAAGACTTAACTCCTATTGAGAAATGCACAAATACAGTATATAAAATCAATTGCAAAGATTATGGTAAGTGTCATTTTGCACAATCTAAGAGAAATATTATAGCAAGAAGTAAAGAACATAAAAAATCTTGTACTTCTAATAATAGTCGTACTGCTCTAGCCAAACATGCAATAGAATATGAACACACTTTCGATTTTAAAAATTTTGTCATTTTATTTAAAGGATTGTTTTACTATAAAAGATTATTTTCGGAAATGCATCATATTGTTCAAAATAATAGTAACTCTGTTAATTTAAGATCTGATATAGACGGCATTAGTGGTATTTATAATAGTCTTATACTTTCAACTCACTGCAAATAATGTAAGTCATTGTAAATATGAACTCATTTCGTAACTATATGTATTATACCTATATTGGAAATCACTCACCATCCCTGCATTTACATGTATGTTTTTCGCTCCAAACATTTTTGGCCTCACTTGGCCTGCCGCTGGCACAGAACGAACTTGCGTTCAAAATGTGGTCATTTATATTAATTTATTGCAATACTGTGTCCAACGTGCGGGCGATACCTGACAAAACTTATAATCTTTTTAACTTCTGTGCAACTTATTCACAAAACTATCTATAAAATAATTTCAACCAAATGCAACGTTTAACTGTGAACATTTTTTTCATTCGCAGCTGTTTGATTTTTTAGTTTTTTATTAAACACATACGTATGCTCACACATTTATTTTGAATCTGTTCCCTTTCCACATCTTTTCACTGTTAGAGAAATAGAAATTACTAATATCATATATCTTTTAGTCTATTAATGTATAATTGAGCCTCCGGATGCAATAAGCAGCCCGACGCTCGAAAACGCGTAAAAGTATTGTCCGATCGTCTCCAAGAAAGAAAATTTTCAAAATCAAAAAATCAATTTTTTGGAAATGTATAATTGTAGAGAACAAAGAAATGAAACTTTTTCCTATTAGAATTTTGTTTCCAATTGTTTATTTTCAATAATAAAAACGAAATATTCAAAAAAAGTTTCTCCCTGATTTAATTAGGTTTTAAAACTTAAATCATTCTAACTCGGCTAAATATTATTGACATAAGTTCATATTTGCAGGACATATTCAAAATACTCTAGCGATGCCTAGGAAATCATGAAAAAGTTAACAATCGCTGGTTGTTTAATAATATTTAATTGCAAAATGAGGTCAATCGATAATTGTGTTTTCTTGGTTTCGCCGGTAAAAAGTATCTAGGTAACTTCGACTTTCAAACAACTTCCAGTGAGTGATTTGTTCAGCAATGTTGAATGAAGTTTTTCGAAAAATCTCATATCGATTCGTTAAAAAGTTACTGAGATATTCAGATTTGAAAAAAGTACGCGACGTCTGCCCGCGTTGTTAGCTAATGCGTCGCGAGGATTGCTCTGTCAGGCAGCGTTCTCGAAGTTCAGTTTGGATTTTTTGTTAATATTTTAAGAGAAGGTAGGGGAGAAATTAGTATGTATATTCATAATATATGTATAATAAAACGAAAAGTTATTTTATAGACTATTGCGTAAATCTCGCGCGCACGATGCTGATGTTTACTAGGCAATGAACTCAAACGAAAATAGAAAAATTTTTAAGTATGTTGAATGTCCACCAAAAGACCTCCAGTCTATGTTATCCTAAAAGCAGCCAAAACAGTGAATTTTTCTTTGAAATAAAATAGATCATTGTAGTTTTCACTACGTAAGGGTTCACCTCGTGCGAAAGTAATTTATTACAGTTAAAGTGATAATTAAAATTAGGTTTCCAAATTTTATTTTCACATTTTTGTAATGGAAAATGAATCGGAGCGTCCTCCCCAGGGAAGTTCTGTTCAAATATAGTAATTGAAGCGTATAATAATTGTGTCAAAAATAAGGTACATTTAAGCGATAATATTGAAAAATGAACATTGCTATTCAAAAGTGATTTAATTACTTCTGTGAATAAATTATTGAATTAATTGTGATTTAAAAGATCTCGTTCAATATTTATAAAAGGTGTCCCATTTTAACTCAGACACTGCAATATCTCGAAAACATGAAGTTTTCGGAAAAATGTTTGAGAAAAAAGTTTTCGGGCTCAAAGTGGGCCATATAGTGAGACACCTGAATTTTTGTCCTGGTGTCTGTGTTGGGCCCTATGAGGCCTGAGTCCATTTTTCAAAATGAGAACTGACAAGTCCAAATTTGGGTGTATGTAGTATAAACTTTCTGAATTATTCAGGAGACTTGCTATAAATTTAGATATACAGATGTCTGATGTAATATACATTTAAAAAATTAAAATTTTCAATTTGGGTTTCTGGTCAGGAGTAAACGCTGCTGTGAAACGGATCTATGTGTCATTCTTGTATAGTGCCCTACAATTATTATCAAATATTAAAAATAATCTACCAATTGAAAATAAAATTGTGCAATTCATGTCTGAAAATATAAAGCGTTTGGAGAAAACTTTCTCTAAAACAATGAGTTTTCCAAAAATTCAGTATTTTTTACAGTTGACAGACCTGCGTTAAGATCAACAGTTTTAAGGATGAATAGAGTTATCTAATTTCTTTCTTAGCTCCTTTCAAATTATTGAAAAAAAATCCAAACTGAACTTCGAGAACGCTGCCTGACAGAGCAGTCCTCGCGACGCATTAATAACAACGCGGGCAGACGTCGCGTACTTTTTCCAAATCTGAATATCTCAGTAACTTTTTAACGAATCGATGTGACATTTTTCGAAAAACTTCATTCAACATTGCTGAACAAATCACTCACTGGAAGTTGTTTGAAAGTCGAAGTAACCTAGTTCCTTTTTACCGGCGAAACCAAGAAAACACAATTATCGACTGACCACATTTTACAATTGAATATTAATAAGTTTCATTTCCTTATTTTCTACAATTCTACATTTTCAAAAAACTGATATTTCGATTTTGAATATTTTCTCTTTTTGAGACGATCGGACAATACTTTTACGCGTTTTCGAGCGTCGCGTCGGGCTGGTTATTGCATCCGGCGACTCAATTATTATGACCAGTAGTTAGCAAAAATAACCCACTCTTTATTAACACTACCCTTGTCGACATAATTCAACATCAATTACTAAATTCTCTCATGATCTCGTTTTCTTCTATTGTACTCCCTTTTGTCAATCTCTCTATTCGTCCATTTTCTTACACACCTCTTCATTCTCTCTCTACCCTCCTTAAATTGCTCCTCCCACCATCCTTCTCTCACCCATTCTCCTTCTCCTCTTGCTCTTATTTCTACTCTTATCTTCTCAATCACCCCTTTCATTCTTTCTATTATCTCGTCTACCCCATCCTCTTCCATACATCTTAAATATGAGTGAAATATGTCCGAATAGATTTCGCTGCACCGAAATTGTCCTTCGAAAGGAGGTATTCCGAAATAGATAAATACTGAATATTCTAATAATATACATGAATACGAAGTTTCGAAAATAACGGGACTGATAATAATAATAGTAATAATAAGCACATTGCACATAGCACACGTTCACAAAAGCTCTTCAAATATTTGCGAGAGTTCGAAGAGGTTAGATACTTGAGACGTCCCCACATTTCGATGATAGATCTTGAGTACTGCTGATAAGAGGAAATGCGACATTACCGATGGAGATGTGGTATTCTTGAATCTCAAGTTTCTTGCTCGTACTTTTCCCACTATCAGAAGATCAGAACTCAGGATATGAAAAAGAATGAGGAACAAGTGCGTGAATAGAAAATGTAACTTTCCTCTCGTTACTTTTGCACAAAAAAATGAACTATCGTTACTTGTTTAGTTATTTCTGTATTTTAGAAATATTTTTTCTTTTTAAAAGTGTTTTTTTGATGAACCTAGTTACGACGCCCACTTCTGGATGATTTGCATTATCCTGAGACCAACAGAAGATGTTTAAGAAGACGTTGAATTTTCAGCACAAAATACATGAATTTTAAACTAAAAAAGATCAATTTCAAACCAAATAGTTGAATTTCTAAACAAAATAAAATCAATTCTCAACCAAAAATGAAGAAGATAAAATTTAAGTTGAAAAATTGATTTGAAAGAATGAATTTTCTACCGAATCAGACGAGTTTTCAACAAAATACATCAATTTTAAACGAAAATGATTAATCTTTAACTGAGAAAATGAATTTCTGAAAGGAGAGTAGAACTTTCAAGCAAGTCGCTTAATTTGCTACTAAAAAGGATGAATTTTCAAACAAGAAGATTATTTTTCGATCGAAAAGACGAGTTTTAAAGAAAATACGCGATTTTTCGATGAAATAGTTAAAAGTTTCAACCGGAAATTAATTTTCAACTGGAATAATGAATCTTCAACAAAAACAATGAATTTTTAACAGAAGGATGAGAGATAACTAGTTCCTTTTAACTAGTGACTGTAACTAGATACTTTTTTTTGTTATCGTAAGTGGTAACGAAATCACTTTTGTAAGTAAGTGAAGAATTGGTAAGTAGTTACATTTTTTTCAGTAACAGTAACTATAAAAACCGTTACTTTCTCAGTTACTCTCGAAATGTAGTTCACAAGTGTTTTCTAGGTCAATCAATCAAATTTATTCCTTTTTTGACTTTTTTTTCATTTCCACTATTCAAATTGTGGCGGCAGATAGCCATAGAAATTCATAGCCCAATATAGAAAAATTGAAATTTCTTTCCCACCCTGGGATTCAAAATTGTCTGAAATCTATAAAAACACTTGGAAAGAAATAAAAAAAATAACTTCAGAGTTAGATATTCATTTCTCTTTGGTTGATAATAAATTTTTGCAACAGGAAATTCAACAAATCCAGCTACTTTACTTATTATTTTAGTTTAAAATTCATCTTTTTTGGTTAAAAATTCCACTACTTTGTTGAAAATTAGTTTTTTGGGTAAATTAAACTGTTTTTGATATAAAATTAATTACTTTTCCAGTTGAAATATATAAATTATTACACTTTCAATTGAGGATTCATCTTTTTTCGTTGAAAATTAATTTTTTCAATTGAAAATTCGAATATGACATTTTTGGTTGAAAATTGATCTTTTTTAATTGAAAATTCATATATTTTATTCAAAATTCATCTTTTTGTGGTAAAGAATTAATGTTCTTGGTTGAAAATTCATCTCTTTGGCTTCAAATTAAACAATATTGTCGACAATTCGTCTTTTTTGGTTGAAATTTCATCTATTACATTTCTTATTGAGAATTCATCTACTTGAATAAAAATTCTATTATTTGGTTGAAAATCAACTTTCTTGTTGAAAACTCGCTTTTTTGGCTTGAAATTTCAACAATCTGGTTGATTTCTTTCTCTCTTGACTTAAAATTTAACTATTTTGATGAAAATTATTTTTTTGCTTGAATATAACTGTTTTTTGGTTGGAATGTCAACTATTACATTTTTCAGTGAGGACTCGTCTTTCTCCGTTAAAAATTAATTTTCTCAATTAAAAATTCAACTATCTCATTTTTGGTTGAAAATTGATCTTTTTTAGTTAAAAATTCATATATTTTGTTAAAAATTTGTCTTTTTTGTGGAAAATTAATCTTCTTGGTTGAAAATTCATCTCTTTCGTTTAAAATTGAACAATCTCATTGAAAATTCGTTTTTCTCGGTTGAAATTTCATCTATTACATTTTTTATTGGAAATTCATCTATTTGGATAAAAATTTCATCATTTGCTTGAAAATCAACTTTTTTGTTCAAAACTAGCCTTTTTGGCTTGAAATTATAAAAATCTAGTAGATTACTTTTCTCTCTTCATTTAAAGTTGAACTATTTTGATGAAGGTTATTTTTTTGGTTGAATATAACTGTTTTTAATTTTAAATTAAATTGTTTTTTGGTTGAAATATCAACTATTACATTTTTCGTTGAGGATTCATCTTTTTCCGTTGAAAATTAATTTTTCAATTAAAAATTCAACTATCCCATTGTTGGTTGAAAATTGATGTTTTTAAATTGAAAATTCATGCATTTTGTTTGAAATTCGTCTTTTTCTGGTAAGAAATTAGGTTCTTGGTTAAAAATTTATCTCTTTGGTTTCAAATAAAACTATTTTGTCGAAAATTCGTCTTTTTTGGCTGAAATTTAAAATATCACATTTTTCATTAAAATGAAACTTTTTTGGATAGAAATTTTATTATTTGGTTGGAGATCAATTTTTTTGTAAAAAATTCGCCTTTTTGGCTTGTAACTTCAACAATCTGGTTGAGGTCTTTCTGTTTTGACCGCAAATTCAAGTATTTTGTTGAAAAATTGTTTTTTGGTTAAATGTATCTGTCTTTAATCCTTAAAAAAATATATGTTTTGGTTGAAATATCAACCATTATATTTTTGGTTAAGAAGTCATCTTTTTCCTTTAAAAATTATTTTTTTCAATCGGAGAAAAATTCATGTATTTTATTAAAAGTTCGTCTTCTTTTGGTTAAAAATTTTCTTCTTGGTTGAAAATTCATCTCTTGGGCTTCAAATTTCCCTATTTTGTAGAAAATTCATCTTTTTTGGTTAAGTCCAACTGTATTTGATTCGAAATGAAAGTCCTTTTGGTTGAAATTTCAACTATTACGTTTTTCATTTGGAATTCATCATTTTTAGGTGGAAGTTGAAATGTTTTGTTAGAAATGTTTCTTTTGTGTTGAAGATTCATCATTTTATTCGAAAATTCATCTCTTTCATTGAAAAATTAACTCTTTTGTTAACATTGTTTTTGGTTAAACATTCATTTTTTTAAATAAAAATTTATTCAGTTGGATATATTGTTATTTTTATTTAAAAATTTATGTATTTTGTGAAAGATATGTCTGTTTTGGTTGACAATTTATTATTTTTAGTTGAAAATTCATGTATTTTGTTGAAAATTCAACGTATACATCTAAAGAAGTAACGATAGTTACTTTTTTCGTTTTTTCAATCGAAAACAGTTGAATGTGACTGAAAAGGACGATTTTTCAACAAAAGAGTTGTATTTTCAGTCTAGGGCAAGAGAAAATCATTAAGATTGTTGAAATTTCAATTATAAAGGCGAATTGTCTGCAAAGTAGTTGAATTTTCAACCCGCAAATATGAATTTTCAACAAAAAAGTTAATTTTGATCAAACAGTTGAATATTCTACTAAAATAGTTCAATTTCTAATCAAAAAACACTAATTGAAAAAAAAATAGATGAATTTTTAACCGAATAAAATGTTCTTCTCTCAAGATTGTTGAATTTTAAACAAAATGATTGAATTTTTAACCAAAATGGATGAATTTTCAGGAGAAATGTAATAGTTGATATTTTAGCCAAAAAAATGTAATTCAAATCAAACACAAGATAACTCAACCAAAAAAGACGAATTTTTAACGAAATAGTTCAATCTTAAATCCAAAAGATGAATTTTGAATCAAGGAGACGAATTTTTTGCCAAAAAAGCCGAATTTTTAACAAAATTGTTAAGTTTTAAACCGAAGAGTTGAATTTTTGACCAAGAAAATTAATTTTTCTACCAAAAAAGACAAATTCTCAACAGAATATATGAAATTTAAACGCAAAAATATAAATTTTCCATCACAAATGGAACAATTGAATTTTAAATTGATGAATTAATTTTCTACGAAAAAAGATCAACTTTAAACGAAAAATATCATAGTTCATATTTCGACCAAAATATACATTACATTTTTCTTGATGAAAAATGTAATGATTGATATTTGAAAAAAAAAATATTTGAATTCTGTATCAAAAACAAGTTGAACTCAATATATATTTTGAACTAAAAATGGAATTATTGAACTTCAAATTACAAAAATTATTTTTTAACGTAAAAAATGAATTTTCAACAAGAAATGTAATAGGTGATATTTCAAACGGAAAAAATTTTAATTTTGAATAAAAAATAGTTGAATTCAACCAAAAAACGAATTCTCAACAAAACAGTTTAATTTTCAACCTACAAATATAAATTATCAGCAAGAAAGTTAATTTTAAACAAAATAGTTGAATTTCTAACCCAAATTTTGAACAAAATAATTAAAATTTTAACCAAACAATATAATTTTTAAGAAAAAAAGATGCATTCTCAATCAATAATAGTTGAATATTCAACAGAAGAGATGAATTTCCTGCTAAAATGATGAATCTTTAACTGTAGTTGTTAAATTTTCAGTTAATAATTAATTCTTAATCAAAAAAATGAATGCTCTCCACTGAAGTTGTTTTTCTCAATTGTTCCTATAGCTTTTTTAAAACTTTAATTTCAGGGTGGGAGAAAAATTCCTGTTTTCCTATATTGGGCTATAAATTTCAATGGCTGTCTGTCGCCACAACTTGAATAGTAAAAATGAAAAAATAGTTGCGAAAGCAATAAAATTTATTAATCATAGTAAAAAATACTTGTGAACTTAATTTCGAAAGTAACTAAAAAAACTTATGATTTTTATAGTTACTATTACTGAAAAAAATGTGACTAGTTCCAGTTCGTTACTTATTTACAAAAGTAACTTCGTTACCATTATCATTACCAAAAAAAGTAACTGGATAAAAGAAACTGGTTTCTTCCCGTCACTTATCAAAGTAATGTGTATAAATTCTTTTATAACTAGAAGTCAAGGCGTCGTAGGAGTCGTAATTACATCCTAATTAATTTTTTTCGAATTCCGCTACATTTCATTGAATTTCTTTGAATTATTTTAAATTTTTCTGGAATCGATCAAATTTGTAAGAAAACAATCGATTTCATTCAATTCCATTGAATTCCACAGGAAACTTTTCGCTTTTGATTGTCTCCATTTTGAACATTAGTTATCATGATAAATAAATCATACACTATTTTCAATTAGTTTTAAGATCGTGAATTGTCTAGTTGACAAAGCTCTCAGAAATCGTGGAAAATCAGGAAATATGAATGGGCCATATAACCTGGTATTCTATTCTTGGCCAATCTTTTATGTTTAAACAATCTCGTATCAAATCGATAGGTTTACTCTCGAATCACATCATCCAGCGTATCGAAGGCTTTTCCTGCTTCGGTGGCACAACGAAATTGACTCGTTTCAGGGGATTAAGTGGATGCTGCTTTTTTTCTAGAAGAAGAAAAGCTTTCATCGACAAAATTTCGGCTTGCTATCACTTTTTTGTAGTAAGAAAATATACCATCTAAACTGAAAAGGGTCATTCTTATACGATCAGAAAAGCTAACCCTTGTTTATTTTTAAACAATTTTGTGAATATATTATACAATATGCATATCAAGTGAATCCATTTTATTCCATTTGTTGTTACTGTCACACTTGTTTGGCGACAATTCTCAAAATGTTGTCCGTTTTTACGTATATCTTACGGTTTAGGAGAGCCTTAAGACAAAATTTGATATCTGTAAAGTCTGGCTTGTGAGACGGAGCTGGGCTTCAATGTTTCCAAGACAAAATGGTACGTCTTGAACACGAATCCAAGACGAAATATTTCTACACGGGTTACTCAAAAAAGCTGACTCTGATGAAGAAGATGGTTGTTTGGTGGTATTTACTTGACCAGAGGAGTCGATATCGACCAATTCTCGTGTAAATTATCAGGCTGACAAGCCATTGACCACGGTAATCAAACATGCAAATGTTCTCGTAGATTCCCTAGTGTGTAACTCGACTCTGCTATGCAACTGATGTCAGTTCGATGACTCGTATCCAAGACAGGTGCAGAATATCGTCATCTACCTCCACACCATCCTGCGATCCGACTGAGTTAAACGGCAATTGATTCCTGGTTAACCTGTGCCACCCTATTACGCCTATTTGCTGCATGCACACCAGAACTCTAAACGCATCCTGTTCAAGGAACGGGTTGGAGCGACGCGGAGTTTGCGAAACTTGTAACTTTGGATTAAGTTTCCCAGTTTACTCCGCCGAATTGAATTCAAGATCAGCTGTTTTGATTTCTTTCGTTTAAAACTCACAAGTCGGTTCAGAAACTTAAAACACATCCAAGCACCAATTTTCGTCAAAATCTAATCAATAAGACGTGATTCGTCCACCACTTTGGATCCGTCTTCCAGAATTTTGTAAAAGCGAAGGAAAATTTGAATTCATCGTCCTCAAAACTATATGAAGATGTCACACGTATGACGTATATTGTGTCATTTTTGTCCACTATTGTGACTTTTTTTATTTTGATCTTATAAGTCGGTTTGGCAACCATTAGAACATCCAGACACCAATTTTCATCAAGATCTCATCATCTGAATAAAATCGATTGGCTATTTGAATCCTCCATCTTGAATTTTGCAAATTTGACACAAAATTCAGATTCAGTGACGTGAAAGACATGTTAAAGGATGCGATGAACATATTATGTTTGTCCGACACATTGAATTCACGATCCAAAATTATAATTTTTTCGCTTTGGTCTTATAAGTCGATTCAGGAACTTAGAACATATCTAGACACCAATTTTCATCAAAATCCAATCATTTGGATGGAATTGGTCCGCTATTTTGGATACGCTTTTTTGAGTTTTGCGAATGCGAAGCGAAATTCGAATTCATCGACCTCAAAAATGTATAAAAATGTGTCATACGTATGAAGCAATTTGGGTGCGCTATTTTTGTCTACCACTGTAATTTTTCAAATTTAGATCTTATAAGTCGATTGAAACCCCATAAAACCTCTAGACACAAATTCTCATCAAGATCCAATCATATGGACAAAATCGGTTAGTTGTTTCGAGTCGCACATCTTGAATTTTATAAATCCAACACGAAATTAAAATTCAGCGATATCGAAAACATGTCAAGGAATGAGTCACAAATATTATGTTTGTCCGATATATTGGATTCACAATCCGCCATAACGATTTTTTTCTCTTTGACCTCATAAATCAATTCAGGAACTTAAAACACATCTTGGCACCAATTTTCATCAAAATATAATCATTCAGACGTAACTAGTCCGCAATTTCGGTTCCTCCATCTTGAATTTTTCAAATACAACACGAAATTCAAATTTAGCGAAGTCAAAAAAATGGCAAGGCATGCGTCACATATTATGTGTCATATTATGTCATATCGATTTTTTTCGCTCTGATCTTCTTCGTCGATTTAGGAACTTAAAACACATCCAGACACCAATTTTCATCAAGATCTAATCATATGAACAAAATCGGTTCACTATTTTGAATCCTCTATCTTGAATTTTTCGAATCCAACACGAAATTCAAATTCAGCGACATCAAAATCGTGAATGAGGATGCCCCAAATCATGTTTGTCAAACATATTAAATTCATGATCCGCAATTTTAATATTTTTTGCATTGATCTTATAAGTCGATTCAGGAACTTGAAACACATCTAGGCACCAATTTCCATCAAAATACAATCATTTGGACGAAACTGGTCCGCTATTTTGGATCCGCTTTCTTGAATTTTGCAAATTCGAAGCGAAATTCGAATTCATCGACCTCAAAAATGTATGAAAATGTGTCATACGTATGAAATAATTTGCGTGCGCTATTTTTGCCTGCCACTGTGAATTTTTAAATTTTAATTTTATTAGTCGATTTAGAAACTCGTAGAACCTCTAGACAGAAATTTTCGTCAAGTACCCATCATATTGACAAAATAGGTTGTCTATTTCGAATCCTCCATCTTGAATTTTTCAAATACAACACAAAATTCAAATTTAGCGAAGTCAAAAAAGTGTCAAAGCATGCGTCACACATATTACGAGTATGTTTGTCCAATATATTGAATTTACGATCTGCCATATTGATTTTTTTCGCTCTGATCTTGTGAGTCGATTTAGGAACTCAAAACACATCTCAACACCAAATTTTATCAAGATCCAATCATATGGATAAAATCGGTTTGCTATTTTAAATCCTCCATCTTGAACTTTTCGAATCCAACACGACATTCAAATTCAGCGACATGAAAATCATGAAGAAGGATGCGCCAAACATATCATTTTTGTCAGACATCTCGAAATCACGATCCGCCATATTGATTTTTTACGCTTTAATCTCTTAAGTCGATTCAGAAACTGAAGACACATCTAGGAACCAATTTTCATCAAAATCAAATCATTTGGACGGAATTGGTCCGCTATTTTGAGTCCGCCATTTTAAATTTTACAACTCTGAAGCGAAATTCGAATTCATCGACCTTGAGAACGCATAAAAAGATGTGTCATATGTAGAAAGTATTTTGTGTGTGTTATTTCTGTCTTCTATTGTGAATTTCTTAATTTTGATTTAATAAGTCGATTTAGAAACCTTTAGAACCCCTAGACATCAATTTCTATCAAGATCCAATCATTTGGATAAAATAGATTGGCCATTTTGAATCCCTAATCTTAAATTTTGCAAGGCTGACCCGAAACTCAAATTCAGTGACATCAAAATCATGGAAAAGGATGCGTCAAACTCAACATTTTGTCAGATACATAGAACTCACGGTCCGCCATTTCGATTTTTTTACATTCTGATCTTTTAAGTCGATTCAGGAACTCGAAATACATCTAGGCACCAATTCTCATCAAAATCTAATCATTTGGACAAAATTAGTCCGCCATTCTGGATCCGCCATCTTGAATCTTACCAATTCGAAGCGGAATTTGAATTTATCGACCTCGAAAACATGTAAAGGGATCTGTTACACGTATAAAATAATTTTCATGCGTTATCATTGTTCACCGATGTAAACTTTCGAATTTTGATCTTTTAAGTGGATTTAAAAGCCTCAAAAACT
Organism: Melikaiella ostensackeni; assembly: GCA_032362435.1. NCBI lineage: Eukaryota > Metazoa > Arthropoda > Insecta > Hymenoptera > Cynipidae > Melikaiella > Melikaiella ostensackeni. The sequence goes on from JAUMHM010000078.1 coordinate 27,071,675, forward strand.
TCTAGACCCCAATTTTGATCGAGATCCAATCACTTGGGCAGAATTGGTCAACTATTTTGGATCCTTTTTGAAATTTTGAAGCCCAACACGAAATTCAAATTCCGCGACGTCAAAAATCTGTGAGGGGGTGCGTCACACATATTATGTTCGTCCGATATATTGAATTCACGATCCACCATATTGAATTTTTTTGATTGGATCTTAAGAGTTGATTCAGAAATTTGAAACACATCTAAGCACCAACTTTCATCAAAATCCAATGATTCGGAAGGAAACGGTCCGCTCTTTAGGATCCGCCATTTTGAATTATTTTAAGTCAGAAGCGAAATTCGAATTTATCGACCTCAAAAATGTATACAAATGTGCCATACGTATGAAACAATTTGTGTGCGCTACTTTTTCGGCCACTGTGATTTTTTTGATTTTATTCTTATAAGTCGATTTAGAAACCCATAAAATCTCTAGACATCAATCTTCATCAAGATCCAATCATATGGAAAAAATCAGTTGGCTATTTCGAATCCTACATTTTGAGTTTTCTGAATCCAACACGAAATTTAAATTCAGCGACATTGAAAACATGTCAAGGGATGCGTCACAAATATTATGTGTGTCCGATATATGAATTCACAATCCGCCATATTGATTTTTCTCGCTTTGACCTCATAAATCGATTCAGAAACTTATAACACATCTGGGCACCAATTTTCATCAAAATATAATCTTTTGAACGTAATTGGTCCGCAATATTGGATCCGCCATTTTGAATTTTGCAAATCCGATGCTAAGTTATAATTCATCGACCTCAAAAATGTATAAAAAGATGGGTCATACATATGAAGTGTTTTGTGTGTGTTATTTTTGTCCTTTATTGTGAATTTTTGAATTTCGATCATATAAGTCGATTTAGAAAGCTTTAAAACCTCTTGACATCAATTTCATACAAAATCCAATCATTTGAATAATATCGGTTGGCCATTTTGAATCCTCAATCTCAAATTTTGCAGAGCTGATCCGAAATTCACATTCAGCGACATCAAAAACATGGAAGACGATGTGTTAAACATATCATGTTTGTCCGACATATTGAACCCACGATCCGCCATTTTGATTTTTTTTGCTCTGATCTTATAAGTCGATTCAGAAACATAAAAAAAAGGCACCAATTTTCATCAAAATCCAATCATTTGTGTTAAGCCTGTCCGGCATTTTGCATCCGTCATCTTGAGTTTTGCGAATCAGAAGTAAAATCGGAATTCATCGACATCAAAAACATATAAGAAGATGTATCACACGTATGAAGTATTTTGCCTCTATTATTTTCGTCAGACATTGCGAATTTTTGAATTTTGATCTAATAAGTCAATTTAGAAACTTTGAGAACTAATACACACCAATCCTCATCAAGGTCTAGTCATTCGGCTAAAATTGGTTAGCTATTCCAAATCCTCCATTTTGAATTTTTCAAATCCGATAGGAAAATCAAATTCATCGACCTTAGACACATATAAAAAGATGTGCGACACGTATAAGGTATTTTGTATATGTTATTTCCGCCCGTAATGGTGAATTTAAGAATGGTCTGTTGACGTCAAAAAAATGTAAAAAGGTGCGTCACACATATTATATTTGTCCGTTATATTGAATTCACGATCCGCCATTTTGACTTTTTTCGCTTTGATCTTATCAGTCGATTCAGGAACTTAAAACACATCTAGACACCAATTTCTATCAAAATTCAATCATTTGGACAACATTGGTCCGCCATTTTGGATTCGCCATCTTGAATTTCACAAATCCGAAGCGAAATTCGAATTCATCGACCTCAAAAACAAGTAAAAAGATGTGTCACACGTATAAAGTATTTTGTATGTATTATTTTTGTCCGTCAGTGTGAATTTTCGAATTTCGATGTCACAATTTGATTTAGGAACCTATAGAACTTCTAGGCACCAATTTTTATCATAATATAAAGATAAAGTAGGTTGACGATTTTGAATTCTTCATCTTGAATTTTTCAAATCTGACCCGAAATCCCAATTCAGCGACGTAATTTACATGCAAAAGGATGCGTCACACATATTATGTTTGTCCGACATATTGAGTTTCCGATCCCACGTTTTGGTTTTTTCGATTTGACCTTGTAAATCGATTCAGTAGCTTAAATCACCTTTATATACCAATTTTCACTAAAATCCAATCATTTAGGCAAAATCGGTCCTCAATTTTGAAAGCGCCATCTTGAATTTTGGAAATCCGTCACGAACTTCGAATTCAGCGACCTGAAAAACATATAAAAGGTTACATCACACATAATTAGTATTTTTCCATGTGTAATTTTCGTCAAGACACGAGAGCCCTTAGAGAAGGAGTTCTCGACCGGGGTTCGAATCCTGACACCAAAAATTTTTTTCCCCCTTTCTTCGCAACTCGCTCGTGAAAATACTTTAATTTAGACTATTTTCCTTTAAATGGCACTACTCTATATTTGAAAAAATGTTCTATTACGTATTTCATCTGATATTCTTCCCACTTTGAACCTTTTGTTTTGACTCAGGAAGATGAGGTCTAGATCGCTCTCCGCTGTTTCTCTTTCCCTCTTAACTTCATTTTGTCAGTTCTGCAGAATCTCGTCTGGAGACAATATCTTTTCCGGTTTCTTCCATCTTGCTTCTAAGTGAATTGGCACGAAATCAATTTTACTTACTAAATTGATTTACGTCTCGTTGGCTTCTGCCCCCCCCCCCCCCTCTTTGCCACAATCTCAATTTCCTGTGGATTCTTTGAATTTCAGAAGCAAAATTGACAGGCAATCGTCTCGATACCAGTTTACAGGAAGGGAAATTAATACAATAGTTGAAATCGTTAATTAGAAAGTCTGATACTCTGATAATTGGCAGATTTCATTAATGTGATACCAGAGATTCTTTAGCATTTGATACTGTAAATAAAGCGATTTTTACATAATTATTACAATACTCAATAACTCTGTTACACTGAAAAATGAAAATGTCTCTAAATAGTATATTATGCACCAAGGGAGAAAAAGGGACTTTTTCGAAAAGTGTGTGTTTGGCAATTTTCGGTAATTTATAGTAATTTATGAAAAATTATGGTCATTCATGTTAAATTATAGTAATTTGTGATAAATTATGGTAACTTAACGGTAATTTATTGTAACTTACCGCTTCGGGTTGATCCAATCTGTCAAACATTCTGTCAACAAGATCAATTGATCGATTGATAATTTCCATCATTCACCTATGGCGTCACTTTTTACTCCCTAGGGACACATATATGAGCTCGCATTTTTTGATAATCAAGCCACTCAACGTGAAAACTGTGAGAAATTTTGGGCGCAGATAATAGAATTTTGCGGCAATTTGTGGAAAGTTACCATATGTTACTGATAAAATTACCATAAATTACCGAAAATGTCCATGAAATTCTAGAAATGCATGGACATTTTCAAATTGCATTTTTGGTAATTTATGGTAAGTTAACTACATTTCAAATTAACTGAAAATTCACAAAAATTTCCTGAAATTTATAGGATTTTTAAATTTAGTTTTGGGTAATTTATGGTAAGTTTATGGTACGTTAAGTTTATTGATAGTAATTTGCCATAATTTACCTGTAAGTTTACCATAAATTACATAAAATTTTCATAAATTTCTGGAAATTGTCTAATTAAATTTTGGGTGATTAATGGTAAATTACAATGTGAAATTATCATAAAGTACCGAAAATTTCCGGAAATTCATAGACATTTTAAAATTGGATATTAAGTGATTCATGGTAAAAAACCATAAATCAACTCTGGAATTACCATAAATTACCGAAAATTTGCATAAACTTCAGAAAATTTCTAGAAACTTCTAAATTGAATTTTGGGTGATATAGGATAAGGTAACATAAATTTCCGGTAAATTTATCGTGACCTATCGAAAATTTCCATGAGTTTCCGAAAATTTTAGACAATTCTCAGAGTGATTTTTGGGCGATTCATGACATGCTACAATAAATTTTGAGTAATATTATTATGTGTTATCTAAAATTTTCATAAATTTCCTTCAATTTTGAAATTAAAGTTTTGGTAATTTATAGTAAGTTACCGTAAATTACCTGTAATGTTACCATGAGTTACCCAAAAATTTCAGAAATTCCTAGAAATTCTTGGATCAAATTTTGAGTAATCAATAGTAAATTACCAAAAATGACCTCTAAAATCACCATAAAGTACCGAAAATTTTTATGAATTTCCGGAAATTCATAGACATTTTTGAATCGAATTTCTGGTGATTTATGGTAAAATACCATAAATTACCTGTAAAATCAACATAAGTTACCGAGAAATTTAATAAATTTCCGTAAATTTCAAAAAAAATTCAAACTAAACTTTAGGTGATATAGGATAAGGGAACATAAATTTCCGGTAAAATTATCGTGAATTATCGGAAATTCCCATAAATTTTCGGGAATTTTAGAGAATTTTCAAACTGAACCTTGGGCGACTTACAATACGTGACAATAAATTTTCAGTAATATTATTATATATTACCTGAAATTTTCATAAATGTCCTCAAACATTTGGAAATAAAGTTTTGGTCATTTACAGTAAGTTACCGTAAATTACCTGTAAGATTACCATAAATGACCCAAATTTTTCGGAAAATTACCTGTAAAATCACCATAAGGTCCCGAATTTTTAAATAAATTTCCGGAAATTTATAGACATTTTTAAATTGAATTTTGGGTGATTTATGGTAAAATACAATCAATAACCATAATTAATCTTTCCAAAAATTGTATCCATTCGGAAGAAATCTTGCACTTCCTCATCGAGGTTAAAGGTTAAACTCTAAATATTTATGTTGCTTTCGTACTTACAAAAAAATGTTGAGGCCAATATTAGCCTAATTTTTAATGAAAAATTTAATGGTTTTGTGCAATTTTATAGAAAAAATTTTTTAGAGACATATTTTTGTATAGTTTACTTCTACTACTAATAATTAAACTTTTTGTGTAAACTTAGAAAAAAATTGTTTGAACCAGAGGAAAATATTCATTGGCTTCCAATCAAAGAAAACTTTATTTCTTTCAAAGAAATTTTGTGCGATTCGGAGGAATTTCTTCAATCCAAAAGAGTGGTTCTTCGTTGCAATTAAAAATGTTCCTTGATGAAAAATTATATGCTTCATTTCGAAGTTGTTTTTCGTTAAATGAAAAAAATGACATTACAAAAAGGGTTTCTTTAATTTGTGACAAATATCATTTAATCGATACAAATATATTTGTACCATATAATTGTCATCATGTTTATTTGATTTTTCAAACTTATTTTTAATTACACATGAAAATAATTATTCAATAATTGATAATTATAATAAAAACAATTTATATGGTTTCGAGTAGCATATAAAAAAAGATAAAGTAGAATGAGAAAACTTAGGTGAGAAATGCTTTGCACCCTCTCCCCTTCTCCCACCCCCTAAGTAAGGATAATAAGGATTCATAAGATTTTCTGGACGCCCTGCCCCACAAAAAGGCTCACGTTTTCAAGAGAAGTTTCCTGACTGAAAGTGATTTTCGTGCGCTTTATTTTAAGATAAATAATTCACCTACAAGTTCAAGAAACTTGATCAGCTGTAAATTCTCTCGTAAATGAATTTGAAGCAATCAAGGAATTTAATTTAAATTTCAGCCGTTAAAATTCGAAAACTTTTAGTTTGCATTTGTCATAAAACGATGATACAACCGTACGAGAACGATTTTCATGCGCTCGCCACTGAAAATCCATTAAAGGAAATTCTTTTGATCCTTTTTTTAATGTGAAAATAGAATTCTTGATTTACTTTCATGAACAAATTGTGTAGTTTCTATCATAGTACCAATCTCGACCTAGCTTATAAGCCACTTCATATGTATTCAATTTTAAGATTGTAACATAATTTTAAAATGAATAATTCACCCACAAAGTGAAAGAAATACTAAATAAACCATAAAACTTGTTCCCAGTAATAAAGCACCAAATTTTTCAAAACTTGATTCCTTTGATTTATTTGTTTTTATAATTATTATATACTTAAAAAACTGACACCCATTAGCCGAGGGTGATATTTAACATTTACCTGATTTTATTTGAATTTCTGAAATTCACTCATTTCATATTATTGAGTATTTATGTTAATGATATTCCTAAATTGATATCAAATTGCATAGCTTATCAAATATCAATTAGTAAGAAATTTGTCAAATGACGAATTTATTACTTATTAAGAAATGTATCAAATGACGATTTTATTACTTATTAATAACTAATAAATAAATTACTTCATTATTGTATTATTATTCAATATAAATATTTACTCAACTATCAAACTTTACCCTTCAGGACTATGTTGTACTCCACTCCTGATCATTTGAAAGTTTCTTCGGCTTAGTTCTGCTCAGGAGCAAAACCTCCTGTTCAGTCAATGGGCAGTCATCGTTTCCTCCGCAGCTATCTGAGTTCTCTTCCCCTTCCAGTGCGCAACGACGCTACCCCTCACTGGACTCGAAACAGCGGGCGACGGTCAATGAGGGTCCGGCTGCAA
>JAUMHM010000078.1:27084952-27098176 GCA_032362435.1 Melikaiella ostensackeni
AATAACAACATAACCTTAAGCTTTAGTTTCAGGTTAGCCCTGAAGAAATGAACTGTAATGGTCACGAAATGTCGGCAAGATTCGTAGTTTTGCACACGATTGAAACCCGAAACATCTTCTTTTTACTATAATGAATCATCGTGAAAGCATTAAATCTATTAATTTTTCTCTCTTTAACAAATTTTTCAAATTTAATTAATTTTCTTAAATAGCAGTCTCCCGATAGGGATATTCGGACAAGACTTTTTCTTGCTGTTTTCCGACATCAAATACAAGTGATTTGTGAAATGAAATCACAGAAACCGAACATTTAGGCGAAAATTAGAATTGAAAAAAATGTATACATTAGAATGTGTCGATGAATAAAACGTATTTGTCATAGCATAATTACAGTCTAAAATAACACTAAATTACAAAATTTTATAAAATTCGTGTTCATTCGATTTTTATGATATTTATGTATTTTGAAGCGCTCATTCTGAAACTAATCTTCTTCATTTCTTAGCGTCAATATTTTCGAAGATATTCAAGATTTGATGCTCAATATCACATAAAAAATGAAAAAATCATATTGCTGTAAATATATACATTTTCTTATCAACAAAATGAAATGATACATCACCAATATTGAAAATTTGATGAAATAATACATTATTAAAATTATACATGAAAGGAGGAATCATGGAACATATAAATGTTTGTTTTCAAAATGAATGTTCGAACGAACATTTCATTTGTTCACCATGCTCTTCAGTTACGTCTTCTAAATTTTAAGGGAAGAAACGTAGGTGAGAGTGCGAATAATGTAACTTCAAGGACATTCTACAGTCAAGTTTGCTGTTCGTCTCTACAAAGTTTTGTACATGTTTTTCATAATTTTGAGACATTTTGTTCAACAAAAATTCAGTTACGACAAGGCGCAATGCTTGCCAAGCACTTTTTTCTGTAGAAGACATTTTCTCTTCCAATTACTTGCGTTCCAACATTTCCTTTACCTGCAGTACAACAAATATTCCACCTTTGACTTAGACTGTAGACATTTTAGGAAACATAGAGCGTATATGCTGGAAAGTATCACTTTTAGTGCTCAATGCTTTTATAAATCGTTTTGTAAGTCCCAGCTTTATGTGAAGTGGTGGAAGCAACACTTCTTCCCGGGAAACAAGAGCATTGTAAAGCACGTTGTCTGCACCAGGAACCAATTCGTTTCTAGGTTGCCATTGTTTCCTGACATAATGTTGGGCATCAGCTGTACTATCTTACAAGCAAAGAAAACATGAATATCAAATGTAGCCTTCCTGTAAGCCAAATGAAATCCCAACATCTTGAAATCTCCACATATATCCCAATTATGGCGTGCATAGTCGATTTTAAACAGCATCATTCCTTGAGCCGCGAAGCCAACATTTCCGCTGAGCTCCTGGTTAGACCTAAGTCCCTCACTAAACCATCTAGTTCGTTTTGGTCGGGGAAGTGTGGAGAATTATCGAACTGACATCAGTCATATCTGAGTACGGTGAAATAGGAATGAGCAGTTCTTCGTTATGAGGAACTGGAGCAATAGATGATGGTATGTCAGGATAAACAATCTTGTTTCTATCAGTAGGCTTTCTGTACTTAAATATATTTACCATACAAAAATAACAATCATCATGATGGTTTGTTGGATCCCTCCATGTTCGTTGAATTGCAAACACATATCCTTCTGGGTACCATGTAACCAGCCTTCTCATGTTGATCGGCAGCTCTCACAGTAGACATGAGGTGTCCACGGTTTGTCTTGATTACTTATCGGCATACCAAAGTACGCATTGCATGCGATGAAAAATTTTGTACCAGCCATAATTTGATGGCTTACCTGTTTGGACGCGATGTAGTATCCGCACATACAGCAGAGTGAGTCCGTAGGCATTCGAAAAGCTTTTTAGAAGACATAAATACGATAATAGTAACAACCACACCACTATTTTAATGATACAATTATATGTACAAAATGTAGCACAAGATAGCGACTGATATTTGCATGCCAGAGAGGAAAAAAAAGGTTAACTCTCGTTACTTATGATTTTTTCGGGACTTAATTGAAACCGTTGCCGAAGCAACTTCATGTCACTTTCTTTTGTTTGAAGAATGAATTTGTAATTTATTTTTAGCTAAAAAATGCTGCGTCTTAATGCCGTCCAGCCTTCTTCTATTATTATTACCACAACATTAATATGCACAAAAGGTTTATAAACTGATAATTGATATTTATTCACTATTGTTGAGATATTCATCGAATTTTAACATTTTTTCAGCAAATAGCATCGTGAGAGCGAGCATAGTATACAGCCGATATTAAAGTCTGCGGGTGGCGTGCACACGTGCAAAAACGTGCGCTTCACAAAATCTTGATAAATTTCTTGGTCTCTTGAAAACATAGGGTCATAGTACATACATCAGGCTTTAATCTCAGCCCTATGAGAAACCTTTAGCATTTCCGGATTGTTTGATATAATGTTTCAGAACCAGCCAAAAAACTTTTTTTTCACTTTTTAAACCAGTTTTTCTGGAAAACGCGAAAAGATAGAACGTTTTCGTCTTCACGTTCTTATTGTATGGAAAAAAATGGACTGAAATGTCCCATCAACTGATGATAAACAAAATCTTGTTAACTAATGATAATTTATTACTTTATTTTATTGCTAAAAGACTTATTTCAGTATTTTACAAAACTCAATTCATATTCTCGTTTATAAACGTTGAGAACTTCAGTTACATATATTATGCTTTTGTAACAAATAGGGCAAAATTTAAGAGTACCGCTTGGACTAGGAATGAAAGAAGACGTTTAAAACCAACAATACAAATACAGCATTTTCAAAAGGAGTATCTAAAATTTCTGCAGATATTTTAGTTTTTTACATGCAGAACTTCCGTACGAATTTTTCTGCGGAAATTCTCAATGGAAAATTTTCCATGGAACGGTTTCTAAAAAAATTGTATCACTTTGGCTAGAAATGCAATCGCAATTCATCAAACCTTCAAAAATAAGAAAGAAGTTCCTGTAAGTCTATAACAAAGTTTCAAGGGGATTCGGTGTTAAAAATATTGAATAACTCCACCAGAATAAGTTACTACAGTCTTTTTCCCAGTAAATCGTATTAAGCGTATCGTAATTTCCCAATCAGAACGCAGGTGCGTCATCCCGGCACAGATAGAAAACGTAATAGCACTTTCGAAATCTGAAGACCGCGAATGAAGGGCAATTCACAAAATATCCTACGATTTTTATCTACTAAAAGAGAAAATCTTCAAATATCTCATCTTTGCTAACATTATAGTTTGTTATTTGTTTAATGAAGTTCATATACATAAGAGTTGAAAAAATGTTCAAAAGGCAATAAATTTGGATGCTGAAAAAAAAATTTCAAACAGCCCGTTTTAGGATCACGGTTTCTTCAGACTATAAAAAGAATTTTATTTAACACTTGATGGAGATAAATCTTATTCGCAGTGTATTGTTTAAACATAATGTACCTCGATCATGCATTATATATGCAAAATACATAATAAAGCGTGAATTAAGCGTTAAATAAATGCATCTTCTATTTCTCGTAAATTATTTTTTTGAACAACATAAAAATTAATAAAAAAACACGTAATAGTTTCAAAGCTTAGGAAACTATCTATATGAAGTAACAACTACTTACAGCTCTAAATTACCAAAAATTATTCAATAAGGGCTTCTAAAATAGGTGAGAATTCATAATATATAGTGCTAAAATAATTTTTCTTTATGCTTCTGTTAGTTTACTCGTATTTTTGAAAAAAACATTCGGTATCTAACTAGAAGGGTACTCAGCATGAATACACGTATGTGATTGATGAATATGATATATGTATGTTTATACAAAAATATGCAGAGGGGGCCTTTCCTAGGCACCTTTCCCCACCTCCCAAATTTCGGGTTTTTAAAAGTGATAAATAAAGGACGCTAATCATTTTTATTGACTATTTTCTTTGTATTTTTCAAAATATATGAAAGAGAAGTTATTATAGGAAGCGGGCATATTAGTTCCACCTCATGAGCTCACCATGAGTGCCTCACGAGCAAGAAAAGTCTGTTGGCCACTGATAAGCCGACGCGATCAAAAGAAATCGAAAAGTGCAAAGACTCATATGTGAAACGATCTACGTCAATGCGCATGCTCAAAGACATCAAAACCTATAAAAGTACCCTGGAATCTGCACGGATTCCAGTGAGGATGTGAAGTCTGCGTGAAGTGTCTCTGATGAGAAATTTAAAAACAAAAAAAAAACTTCTAAAATAATTTAAAATCTGTTATCGGAGATCTACAATCTTTTTATTCAATATGTCGACTGAGGAATCAAAAAATTCGAGAATAGTTCTCGTCACTGTTGTTTATCTTAGTCTCTTTCTAGATAATGTTCTTCTTACTGTAGTCGGTGAGGTTTTATAATTCAATAATTTTTAATCAATTAAGATCAAGTTAAGAAAAAGTAGCAACATTTTAATGGAGAGACAATAGGAATTTTTTTTGATCTACACAACCGGTCAGAATTTTTCATCCACCTGTGATGATACGTTTCGAAATCCGAAGTTTAAGAACGGTACACTTTTTTATTTTATATTAAAATTGACAGTCTATGCTAATAAGCATGCTACTCGGGCAGTTTTTGTAAAATTTGAAACTTTTCTGTGGAACAAAAATTCAATTTGAAGGTTTCTTTCACAATCCGTTGGTGATACGTTTCAAAATTCGAAGTTCAAAAACGGCACACTTTTTTATTTCATATTGAAATTGACCGTCTATGCTTACGAGCATGCTACTCGGGCAGTTTTTGGGAAATTTGAAACTTTTCTGTGGAACAAAAATTCAATTTGAAGGTTTCCTTCACAATCCGTGGGTGATACGTTTCAAAATCCGAAGTTCAAAAACGGCACACTCTTCTATTTTATATTAAAATTGACCGTATATGCTAACGAGCATGCTACTCGGGCAGTTTTTGTAAAAATTGAAACTTTTCGTGGATCCAAAATTTAATTTGAAGTTTTCTTTCACAATTGATGGGTGATACGTTACAAAATCCGGAATTCAAAGACGGTACACCTTTTTTATTTTACATCAAAATTGACCGTCATTGTGCGTGGGAGCGTTTACGCAGGTAATTTTTGTCAGATTTGACACTTTTCCGGGGTTCGAAAATTTAATTTGAAATTTGTATCCCAATTTTCAACAATTTTACGTTATGATAGCGTTTTACACCAGAAATGGGTATTTTCAATCAAAACTTATCAGATTTCAAAGATTAAAAGTTTTTCGACAATGTATGTTTTTCGGTTTTGTTAGCGCTTTTTCACCGTTTATCGTTTTTGAATCAAAAATGATTAGATTTTAAAGGTTCATAGTTTTTCAACAGTTCAAAAACATTATAATTTACGCAAGATTTAGAATCTTTGGAAATTTTCGATTTTGTTAGTGTTTTTTGTCGAAAATTGGTATTTAAAAAGAAATTACATTCCAAAGAAGATTCACATATTTTTACAATTTTACGTTACGTTAGCGTTCTACACCAAAAACTGGTATTTTAGAACAAAAACTATTATAGTTCGAACAAGATTTGCAATAATTGAACAGTTTCAGGTTATATTATCGTTTTTTACAAAAAATCCGTTTTTTAAAACAAAGTCGTTAGATTTTAAAGGTTCATAATTTTTGAAAAATTTTAGGTTAGGCTAGCATTTTACACCATAATTGGTATTTTAAAACAAAAATCATCATTTGAACAAGATTTAGAATCTTTTAACAATTTTTGATCATGTTAGTGCTTTTCATCAGAAGTTCGTATTTTCAATTTAAAAAATTGAAATTCAAAGAGGGATTCACATATTTTAACAATTTAAGGTTATGTTAACCTTTTTCATCGGAAATCGGTTATTTTAAACAAAAATCATTAAATTTTGAAGAACACTTACAACTTGTTACTATTTCTTGTGATTGAATGTTAGTGTTTTTGTCGAAAATTGGTATTTTTAATGGAGAAAATCATAATATTTGTCAGATTATCAATATTTTTCAGATTATCATTCAGATTCGTTAAATTCACAATTTTTGGTTTTGTTAGCGTTTGATATCGGGAATCGGTATTTTTTTATAAATAATTTTTGAATTTCAAAAAAGATAAAACATTTTAAAACAATTTCAATTTGTGCTTGCGTTTTTCACCGGGAATCGGTATATATTTCAAGGAAGGTTGACAATTTTAGGTTATGTTAACATTCTTTACCAGAAGTCGGTGATATTAAAGAAAAAACATTAGGTTTAAAAGGAGATTCATAATCTTAAACAATTTTTTGTTATGTTATATTATGTTAGTGTTTTCGTTTAAAATTGCTATTGCTAATGAAAAATTATCAGATTTAAAAGAATATTTGCAATATTTGAACAATAACAGGTTATCTTAGTATTTTTCGTCGGAAATTGGTATTTTTTATTGAAAATTCAACGGTTTGATTGTCTATATATTGTACAAAACTATTACACACACACACACACACACACACACACACACATGTATATATATATATAAAAATAAAATAAAAAATTAAGAAAGAGATGCTTTGAAGGGAAGAACAGAAAGTGGGTCGTGCAAAATTCTATCCCCGTAAAATTTGATGCTTTAGGGTGGATTATTGCCTTTTGCGACCTCATATTTTATTCAAGTACCATTTTTTGAAACGAGGAAGGCAACATATGTTTACCTGACATGGATATAATTTCCTTTGATGTATTCTTTTTGTTCTATTCTTTATAAACTGGATTTAGATTTTGGTTTGAGCTCTAAGGTACAATTTAATGTCTGAAATAGTTTTCCAGTTTATATTCCAGAGAAATTAAATATATTATATTTATATTTTTTATACAAATTAACAATATATATATATATATATATATATCAAAATATGCTTGAAAATGATAAGGAGAGAATTAATAAAGGTATTTTTCAAAATTACAAATTTACCATCGAGGCAATTGCGAGGGGCCCACGTGGGCCTTTCGATGGCAAGCATAAGTAATTGAAAGAAGAGTTCGTTTTACAGCTAGAAAAGCAAGCTTTCGATGTTTCTTTTTATGAAAGAGAAAATGTTTATTTCAGTGCCCATCATCCCAGATTATCTGTGCACACTCGAAGGTAATACGAGCATTGTCAACTCCGAGGATGAAAACGGTCGTGTGGGTTTATTGCTAAGCTCTAAAGCATTTATCCAGTTAATTTTGAATCCAGCTGTTGGGACTTTCATTGGCAGTACAGGATATGCGAGGCCACTTTTCTTCGGAAATATGTGCCTACTTATTACAGCACTATGTAAGCATATTTTTCACATCTTTCACTTTGATTTTTATATGAGCAACAATTAATTTTTTTATTTTCATAAGATTTTCAAAACCCGCCTTCAAGGTCTTGAGGATGTTTACTACGCACAGTTGGGTGGGTCGAAAAAAAATCGAGAAATCGAAATTCGAACTATATGGAAAAATAGTGTATTAGGACCCTCAAAAAGTATAATTAATTTGGTTAGTTAATTTTTAAATTTTCCACTTTGATTTTTATAAGAGAAACTATTAATTTTTTTGATTTTTATAAAATTAAAAGACCCCCTTCCAAGGTCTTGAGGATTTTTACCACGTACGGTAAGGTGGGTCGAAAAAAAATCAGGAAATCGAAATTGGAACTATATGGAAAAGTAGTGTATTAGGACCCTCAAAAAGTATGGTTAATTTGGCTCATTAATTTTCACATCTTTCATTTTCATTTTAATAATAGAAACTATTAATTTTTTTGATTTTTGTGAAATTTATAAGAGCCTCCTTCAAGGTGTTAAGGATGTTTACTACGTACAGTAGGAAGGGTCGAAAAAAAAATCGGCAAATCGAAATTGGAACTACATATATGGAAAAGTAGTGTATTAGGACCCTCAAACAGTATGATTAATTTGGTGCTGATTAAAGAAGAACTTCAATTTACGCGTTAGAAAAATGTACATTAGAAAATTCTTATTTTCATGATTCTGATATTTTAGTGTATGTCAATTTTTAAAAATGTTTTTGGATGTCTGAAACATATCCCCAAATTTTTACAGCTTTTTAATTAGCTGTAGGAGTTTCAGGCTTTTCTACTGGTTGAAATAAATTAGAAAAAAATTTGACTAGTCTCGGAAATTATAATTGGAAAGACAGAAAATTTTTGAAAAACTGAGTTTTGTGTTTTTTCAAATCAATTTTTTTTATCCGACTCTAAAAAAAATTAATAGCATCTGAGGGCTTTTTACTGACAAAAATACACTAAGGTAAGAACTGATAACTCTATATGTAATGAAAAAACAAAAAGATATTTGTACCGAAAAAATCCGTCTATTCGCACCGAAATTTCTGTATGTGTAGCCACGGCCTTTCCAGACATACAATAATAGTTATTTTTAAAAGCTGCTGCCTCCATTTTTTCGATTCTTTAGACTTGCCAATTTTTTTTTAGTTTATTTTTACTGTTGCAAAGTCTTAGAATGTAGAAACAAATTTGTATATCTAGATGGAAAAAAATAATTTCGAAAAATACGTAAATGTGTTTTTGGCAAACAGCTTTTCTTTTTCGTTTTAGTTCAGGGAACGTCCATTAATTACGTGAGGATGATTTTTGAAACTGTATACCCCCTCCACTCTATTATAGGGATTTGCAAGATTTTTTTGACTCCCCTCCCCCTCCTCTTCTCATGTAAGATTTTATATTTTTACTCATATATCAATAAAATATCAATTATTTTCACTGTGAATGAGATTTCAAAAGATTTGAAAGATTCCAGTTATTTGAAAAGATTTCAACAGATTCCAAGGGATTTTAAGGTATTTTGAAGAACATGAGGTTTCAAGGAATTTCAAAGGATTTTAAGAGATTACAAAAGTCTCAGGGTATTCCAAACTATTCCAAAGGATTACGAGAGGTTCCAAAAATTTCAAGTGATTCTAAAAGATTTCAAGAATTTGAAGAAATTACTTAGTACAATTTCAAAGAGAATCTCAATTTTTCAAGGGATTTTATAAGATTTTAAGGGACTTCAAGGAGTTTAATCAGATTTCAAGAGATTTTA
This sequence comes from Melikaiella ostensackeni, assembly GCA_032362435.1. Lineage (NCBI taxonomy): Eukaryota > Metazoa > Arthropoda > Insecta > Hymenoptera > Cynipidae > Melikaiella > Melikaiella ostensackeni. Next base: position 27,094,101 of record JAUMHM010000078.1, read on the forward strand.
TGAGATCTCAAGAGATACCAAAAGATTTCGTGGGTTTTTAGGGATTTTGAGGGATTAGAAGATTACAAAGTATATCTAAGGATTTTTGGGGGTTTCGTGAGATTCAAAAAAATTAACGAGATTACAAAGAACATCTAAATGTTAGAAACGATTTTAAGGGATTTCGAGGGATTTAAATGTCTTGTGACAGATTTTAATAGATTTTTTAATATTTTAAAGGATTTTAAGAGATTCGGAAAGATTCCTACGTATTTAAAATATTTCACCTAATTTTAAAGGGATTTTAAAGAATTCAAGGGGTCTCGAATTTCAAAGGATTATAAGGGATTTTTATGAGATTTTGAAGATTTCAAGCGTTTTCAAAGATTTCAAAAAATTTCAGGGAACCACAAGGAATTTGAAGGGATTCCCACAGTTTGTAAATGATATCAAGGAACTTCCGAGGAGCTAAATCGTTTCAAAGGGATTTCAAAAGATTTGAATTTGAATTTATATACATTTATATACATAGAATTCATGGAATTTCAAAGAATTTTCACATGATTTCAAAAATTTTGAGGGACTTACCAAATTTTCAAGTGAATTCAAATAATGATAAATGTGTATAATATTATAAAAAGTAATTTTAACGGCCAAAAATGGTTTCGATTAGCATATTTTTAAAAAATAATGAGAAAAAGGAATCTTACGAAAGAAATGCTTTGAACTCTCCCCCCCCCCCAGAAAACCTTACTTAATTAATGGACGCTCCCTTACACAGATTTATTAATTTTTTCCTAGTGAGTTTCATGTTTCAAATATATTTTAGGGTCAGCTGAAGAAAAATAGTTTAAAAAAGCACAAAACTCTCTTTTTCAAAAATTTACTGTCTTCATACTCATGATTTTCCAGACTTATTGAATTTTTTTCTAATATATTTTTACCAGTCAAGAAGCCTTAAACAGCTGAAAAAATACTCTCGTCATTCTCAAAGAATTCAAAATTACTTTTTGAAAATCGGGGTTCATTAAATAAGAATTATCGCATAGAGAAGATTTACAAATTTTCACATGAATACAATATATTTTTCGTCCTGCAGAATGATTTTTGTACAAATTTTCGTTTTTGTGGGGAAAAGCGGCTCATAGTATTTTATTATGAACCAAAAGAAAAATTGTGTTTCTTAATAATCACTCCGTTTAAAAGATCAAAAATACGTTCCAAAATGTTTAAACAGTAGAAAATAATCTACAAAATTATGAGATCTATTGTAATACACCTTATTTACTTATACTTGAGGTTAAGAAAAATCTGGCTATATTCCAACTGAAAATAAGCATATTATTTAACGTTACCATAAGTTTTAGTAGCATAATTTGCTTTGAAATGACTAAGAAACTTACAAACAATTACTTTCTCTTTCAGGGTTTTTCTTCCAAGCACTTTTTTTTTACTTTTTTCTATGAGTGAGCGACTTAGCCCCACACTGTGGGGTAAAGTCGCTCACACCTCAAGGGATGATAATTACTTGTTCACGAACTAAATGTGTGTTAGATCATTATAGTACGATGAAGGTTCAAATAGAGATTATATATTTGAAGCATCAATACCTAAGTTAAATTCCTTCTTGCAATTTATTGTAAAAAATGAAAAAATGAGCCTCTTATCCCCACTTGACGGAAAAAAATAAATAAACAATTTGAACATGAGCTCTTTTTTCCTCAAGTAAGTTTTAGCATCTCTTATAAAATTAGTTGAGGAAATCAGTATATTTTTCTCGATCTTATTATTAATTTTAGAAACTGCTCAATTTCGTAGTGGAATATACGTAGTGAACATTAGGGTGGTCCAAAAAAATCTTTTTTTAATTTTTATGTCGACATCATGGAACCACATGTTCCTCTGGGCTAGAAATAGACTCAGAAATTTAGATATATTAAAAAAAAATATATATATATTTTTTTGAGGTCGCTCAAAGCCTTTTCATTTCAAAATTAGTGTTTTCATGAGTTTTTCATTTTTCAATCACAGATACATTGAGGCTTTAAAAGTCTTTTCTGCATGAAATTGTTGGTAAATTTATGGCAAGAAGAAATGTTATTTTTTGTAGATTGATGCAAAAATATTTGGTGTCTGTGTAGGTCATAAAAGTTGCAATTTTGCAACTTCTTTGTTTTTTATAGCTTTTATATATTTATTTTTATATAATTTGTTTAGATATAGGAGCACATTTAGACCCCTAATCATTTTTTATGTGGATCGTTAAAATTCTGGGATACTCTCTATATATTAAGGAAAAAATGTACTATGGAGGTGAGGTTGAAAAATTAAAAATGAAGCTGTGAAAAATCAATAAAAATAAAAAAATTTCATTTCGACATGTAAAAATCAATGATAGGAAACAATTACGGGAAACAGCACCCTCTTCGCAAGGAATCCAACCTTGCAAAGCGACTAGAAGGCAAATAGTAATGTGAGTGATCAATTAATATTCATTGTTAGATGTGGTCAAATTACAATAAAAGTGACAATTTAACAATTATTTTGACACAAATGATTAGAAATAGTAATTTTTCATTTTTGGTAAGGGATTGAAAGTCGAAGATGTGTTCTTAAAAAAATGGTGATATAAAATAACTATAGTTATTATTATTACATAGAGGAATGAAAATTCCTAATTTTTGTTGATTTTACACAGCTTTATTCTTAATATTTCAACCTCATTTCTGTAACAAATTTTTTACCCTAGCATTTAGAGAGTATCCCAGAATTTTGGCGAGCCTTATAAAAAATGTTTAGGAGTATAAAATATGTGCTCTTACATCTGAACGTTCCTGCAAAATTGCAATTCTCACGACCTATGCAGCCATTAAATACATATTTTTTCTACGAAAAAAAAAACATTTTTTTGCTCTAGATTTACCAACAATTTCATGCAGGAAAGACATTTCACCCATATTTTTGTAACAGTCACCTGGTACCAAAGAAAGAAACATTAATGAAATAACGGAATAAACTATTTTTTATTTCAAGAAAAGCTCACTCTTTCAGTTCGAAATATATTTTTTAGTTTGTTTTGATACTTGATATGTTTTTTTTTAAATATACTAACTAAATTTTTAATATTCTAAGTCAACTTTCTTACTTTTTTAATTTTGACCATACATTTGTTTTCTAAAACTCAAAAGAGTCCCTCGTTATGATTTTTATGGAAACCTAACAATTTAATAAAATTTTCAAAATCTTGAATCAACTTTTTGAATTTTCTAATTCTGACCCTAAATTTGCACTCTAAGACTAAGGCATTAAGACATTCTAAGACTTGACACATGTATTTTTTCATAATTTGGTGGGTCTACTTCTAGCCCAGAGGAACAAGTGGTTCCATGATGGTGACTGAAAAATTGAAAAAAGATCTTTTGTACCACCCTAGTGAACACCCTTGAGTGGCTTATTTTATCTTTAGGGCTGTTTTATATCAATAGTAACAGATAGGTCGTCGGTTAAAAAAAAATCCGTTGTAGAGTCTTTAGTGTACTAAACACAGAATTTCAGCTTTAGTAAACAAATTTATGTTGAGGGTGTATTTTCCCCTCACATATGCCCATCAACAAATGGCCAGCTTTCTATAAATAACTTTCCGATAACTTTTGCTTGAATGATAAACGAAGTGTTCGCCTTTGGACAAACATACGAGGTGCTTTTCTTGGCTAGAAGCATACAAGGCATATCATCAGCCTGCATCGGAGTGTCAGGAATGTCATTGTTGGCCTCTCAATATCCTGAAGAGGATAAAAGATCAAAAATTATGGGGTTTGTCCTTGGCAGTATTGCTCTGGGTGTTCTTCTGGGATATCCCATGGGCTCGGTGCTTTACGATTTTGAAGGAAAAATGGCACCTTTTTTACTGGTTGCAAGCTTCATTGTTATTTCAATAAGTGAGTACTCAATCCAATTCATGTTGTTGGTGTTGATGTTCTTCTGCGTCTGAAATATTTATAAAGAATAAGGAATTCCCTAGATGTAGAATGACATCCTTCCGATCAAAAAAGACCTCAATGATGTTAATAAGATCAGTCATTAGATATTCCTAAGAT
>JAUMHM010000078.1:27123726-27157728 GCA_032362435.1 Melikaiella ostensackeni
ACCTTGGTATACCGTAGCCGCATCTTACGTGAAGAAGTTCCCAGCGACAGGTGCAGAGCGTGTCATGCGCATTCTGAGCACCTATGGCACAGACTATCTGGGTGCCCCACTCACGCGGAAACGACGTATCTCCACAGACATAATGAGGCCTTAAGAGTTCTTTATTACCATCTTTGTCGCTCTGATGGTGTTAACTGCGACCATGCTCTGCCGAACGCTCCCAGAGGGATAAAGTTAATTGTCTAGAACGAGTTGTGCAAAATTTACTGGAACTTCGACTTCAGGCTAAAGGTTGCACACTCGAGACCACGTGATTGAGCCCTTGCCCCTCGCGCTGTTCCTGATAAGCTTGAGACCAGGGAGCTCTTGAACGCCGTGTAATCCACATGTTTAGAGTACGAAATTTCTCTTATTCGCTCTGTCTAGCGAATTTAGTTACATACCTCGCGTATTCCATTTTTTATCAATGTTTGGCGAGTGTTTTTTCTTTTTTGTGGCAGATTCGTGATTACAATAAATCTGGTGTCTTTCAAAATGAAAGTTCATAGTGTTTTACTTGAAACAAAGTTCCCCGATCTACGTACTGATTATCCAGCAAATACTTTTTACAAAGTTCGACTTTATACAATTAAATTAAAAGAGTACGTACCAAAATATGGTCCTTCGAGCTGGATTGGTCGTGATCTGTGAGAACTAAACATTTAAAATATTGTATGAGAAACATTTTCGGATAATAAAATCCATGCTGGCATATGTTACGTGTAGTGAGAGTGTAATTACGGTTAATATGTGAATAAAATTCATATTTCGGTACCTCTGAAAAGCCAAGAAAAGTAAAGTTTGTGAAAATCAAAACAGGAACAATAACTAAAAAACATGAAAATTGTGGAAGTGAGAGACAGAATAGTCTGTTAGAGAAAATGACTCTTAATGGATTTATAATTTTCGAGCATTCTAGAATCTAATCCTGTCTTTAATTTCGACATGAAAATCTTATCAATTCAATCTCATTGTTCGAACACCTGGGCTTCTTCCCCAACATATGACTGTTTGTAGACTTATCTCTCTCGCTCGCGACATAATTCGAATTCCTTCAAAATAACTACTTTTCACGTACATTTGGTAAATCACAATTTGAACTCTGTTTATTATTGAACTTTATAACAGAAATCATTATGACTGTCTCTTTCTAAACAAGTGTCTCACTCTCACATACAGTGCAAAGTGACGATTATGAGATCGAGGTGATGTGCTACGTGAACAGTTTATTGATCACGTTATGATTTAAACACAAGACTTACAATTCTTGTATAATTTAAATAATTGATCGTCATTGAAATAAATAGACATGAAGATGGATCCCCTTTTAGCTGAAGAGGAATCAGTTATTGAATCCTTAGAAAGGATTATACCGAGCTTCATGAAATTAGAGAAAGAAAGTGTCTGATTAGCCGTCGCAGAAGGAAGATTAAAAATTTTAAAGGAAACTTGGAACCTTTGTCAACAACAACATCGAAAGATTGTCGTCGAAGCAGTAACAGTAGATAAGTCTAAGATTACTTATTTTTCTAAAGATGTATTGAAAAAGGCAGAACAAATCTTTTTTGAAGCTTATGATTTCTTTGTAGAAATAATCGTACAGTTTAAAGCCATAAATAGCACTTTAGACTCAACTGTATTGAGAGAGGTTAATGTTTCGCATGCTTCTTGTTCTTCTATGAAGTTAAAAGATATGGAGCTGCCTAAATTTTCTGGTGATTATCTTGAATGGCAGAACTTTATTGATTTGTTTGAAACAGTTGTCGACGGTAACGAAAAATATTCTAACGTTCAAAAATTATATTATTTAAAATATAGTTTGACTGGCGAAGCGGTACAATTAATCAAGCATATTGCAGTTACTGATAGAAATTATGCCAGTGCTTTAGAAACACTCGAAGAACGCTATGAAAATAAGCGAGTCAAGTTTTCTTACTGAATCTATAGCTCAAACTTCACGTGCACAGCGCTATCCCGTAGAGACAATAGTCACAGGAATGTATGATGTTTATATCGAGACAGCAAAATCGCGAATCAATTTAATTGCTTTTCCTTATAATAAAGATAGTCCAGGCACCTTGCTCTTCTTGTTAGTATTATCACGTGTCACTAAATATGTACCATCTAGGGTAACAAACTTTCCGAAGGAATATCTCTCTGATCTTGAACTAGCAGATCCTGAACCTTTTTGTACAGATAAAACAATTGATCTTGTTATCGGAGCTGATTATTATGGCTCACTTTTGCAACCTGGTCTAATACAAGGACCCTCTAAAGACTTTACTATTCAATCCACAATATTTGGTTGGATTATTTCAGGGCCTTTGAGAAATCATACTCTTTCAGCGAGCACTATAACTACCATGCATACTTGTGTTGCTATAGAAGATCTTGAGAAAGATCTTACTCGTTTTTGGGAACTAGAAAAGGTTCCTGAAAAAATTCACTTTACAAAAGATGAGCAAGAATGTGAAGAATATTTTTGCGAGACACATAGTCGCTAAGCAGATGGTAGATATGTTGTGCGTCTTCCATTCAAGAAAGATACTCAAGAACCTTTTGGTGAATCGTTTCATATCGCAGAAGCTATGCTGCTTAGAATTGAACGTAGGTTAAAAGATGATCAAGAATTAGAGCGTGAATATAATAATTTTCTAAATGAATATGAACAACTCGAACATATGCGAGAAATTGAAAATCATTTTGAAAACACAGAGTCTAGTTCAAAGCCGGTATATTTACCACATCATCTCGTAATCCGGGAAGCAAGTAGTACTACCCGCGTCCGCGTAGTTTTTAATGCTTCATCCCCTACATCCTCTGGAAAATCACTTGATGATCAATTAAAGGTAGGCCCGGGCTACAAGCTGACATTACATCTATCATACTTCGATGGCATTCTTATTAAGTTGTATTGGTAGTTGATATCCGCAAAATGTTTCGACATATATTAATTGATCCTCGTGATGTATACTACCAACGTATCTTGCACAGACGTGATCCGTCGCAAAGTGTTTCTCATTTTCAACTTCTTACCGTAACTTACGGTACTGCCTCAGCCCCTTACTTAGCTAACCGCGTTTTAAAACAATTAGCTGAGGATGAAGGATCTAAATATCCTTTAGCGAAAGAAATCCTAGAAAGTGATTTTTATGTTGACGACGTTCTTCTTGGATCAGATGACTTAAATTCTGCCGTTCTAAAGGTCGTCGAGTTGAGTAAACTTCTCGCAAGTGGAGGTTTTTGCCTACAAAAATGGGCCTTTAATGATCCCACAATATTGAACAACTCTTACGTGCTCTCGGATAATAACACGATTAGTTTTTGTCAAGAAGAAACTGAAAGTAGAACAGTTCTGGGTTTATACTGGAATGCCAAAAAAGATTTTTTTCAATTTGAAATCTCGATAGATCCACCAGTAGCAACTAAAAGAATAGTCCTTTCAATTATCTCGAGATTGTATGATCCTTTGGGTTGGGTAACCCCTGTGATTCTCGTGGCCAAGATCTTAATGAAAGAACTCTGGCAGCGTAAACTAGAGTGGGATGCAAAATTACCTGGCGACCTTCTGGACCAATGGAGGAATTATTACTTGAACCTTCCACTGCTTCAGGATCTTCACATTGTTCGCTGGACAGAACAAGTATGGAATAAAACTGTCTGTGAGCTACACGGATTTGCTGACGCTTCCATGAACAGATATGGAGCAATAGTATATTTGAGAATTTTACGAGACTTTGATGATCCGCACGTAACGCTTGTTATAGCTAAATCTAAAGTAACCCCATCAGCTACCGTTCCAATTCCTCGTTTAGAACTTTGCGCTGCCGTCCGTCTATCAAAATTATTTTAGAAAGTGGTAAGAGACCCTAATCTAGAAAATGATCCCATGTATGGATGGACATACTCGTCAACTGTTTTGGCTTGGCTTAAAAAGGAACTGTCAACTTGGCCCACCTCTGTCGCCAATCGGGTTGCGGAAATTCAAAGTAAATCCCCGACTATAAAATAGAAGTATGTTCCTACTTCTGAAAATCCAGCAGATTATGCATCTAGGGGTCTCTTCCCGTCACAGATTCTCAGTAATAAATTATGGCGGTGTGGACCACATTGGTTGCAGAAACTCCTGTTTCTTTACTTAGTCAATTACCACACAAAACTTCTTCTTGGCCAAAATTGTTGAGAGTCACGGCATATTTCTGTTGATTTATTCATATTCTTTACAAAAAACTGCTTTCTGAGAAAGATAATAAGTTGTCGAGCCCACTTAAAATTAAACTTAGGGAAATAATAACGGACGAAACTAACTATCTTTCACAAGCTAGACTTTATTGGCTAAAAGAGGCTCAGAATATTGAATTTAAAGGGGAAAAATAAGCTCTCCTTAAAACGGATGAAATTCCCAAAATAAGCTTTTTAAAAAGGCTCAACCCTTTTCTTGATGAACAAGGCTTTTTATGCGTCAGAGGTCGACTGGAAAACGCTTCCATATCCTTCGATGCAAAGCATCCTGTGATTTCACCCAAAGGTCGTATCTCGAAATTGATCGCTATACAAGCTCATCTAAGAGCCCTTCATGGAGGGTCTCAATTAACGCTGTCTTTGCTGAGACAAAATTTTTGGATCATGGGTGCTCGAAGTCTCGTTAGAAATCTGATTAAAAAGTGCGTAATTTGTGCTCGACAAAGGGCCGAAACGCCATCTCAACAAATAAGTGACCTTCCAGGAACAAGAGTCACTCCTTCTAGGTGTTTTCAACACACAGTTCTGGATTACGCTGATCCCTTTAAAGTGAGACAAGGCGAAGGTTGTGGTTATCAGTCTCAAAAATATTATGTTGCGTTATTCGTATGTCTCTCCGTCAAAGCAATACATTCAGAATTAGTCAGTGACCATACTACTGAAGGTTTTCTGGCAGCCTTCAAACGTTTCGTTGCTCGTCGTGGTTTACCCTCTGACTTATATAGCGATAATGGAACGAATTTCCAAGGAGCTGATCGCGAATTACAACGCTCCTTTAAAATGGTAGTAGCTGATGAGAACGTCAAACATTTTATAGAAAAGGATTCTATGACATGGCATTTCATGCCCCCCTCAGCTCCACTCTTTGATGGACTCTAGGAGGCTGTGAAAAGCTGTGAAAAGAGGAGTGAAAAGTTTCAAAACTCATTTTAAACGTATCGCTTACAATCTCACTCTTACGTTTGAGGAGCTATCTACTGTTTTTTGTCAGATAGAAGGTTGTCTAAACTCAAGGCCGATAGCCGCAAATTCGAGTGATCCCGATGATTTTTCCTATCTTTCTCCAGGACATTTTTTAATTGGAGGTCCACTCATTTCTATTCCTGAACTTTCAATCCTGGAGCTTGAGGAAAATCTTGCTCTCCGATGGCAAACTACTCAACGTGTAACTGAACATTTTTGAAAACGTTGGTATCTGGAGCAGAGCAGCTTAAGCATCCTCTGAGGATCGTCGAGGGATACACAGTAGAAATTGGTAGGGACTTTGGATCGGGCAAGTGTGGCAAGTTTCATCTGAAGCGAGGACGACTTGCTGGCGTTCGCGAGGACCCTGAGCTCATGTATGCGAGTGCTCTAAGACACCTTGGTACAGGAAAGACTTACCTATACCTAGGCGGGCATGAGAACCGCATTCAGGGTATAAAATCAGTGGAAGAGGCTCTCCGAAGTAGATACAGGTGTCTTTTTCGCCAGATTTGGTCTTCCAATTTTCGTTTGGGTTGGTTCCGTGGACAAATCACGAGGTCAGCGCCCTCGACATCGCATGCGCCAGCTTCTAAAGCTCCAATGTCTCTATAACCGTCTTATCCTGTGTACAACTCACGTCGTTGCAAATGGAAGAGATCCTCTACTGTGAATGGTCAGTAATCACCAGATAATTGGCAGCGGAGTGTTCCTTTCCAAAGCCATGGAGCAGGTGGACGAGATCCTTGGCAGACAGACAAAGTGAAAGAACGTCGACGTCGTTTTCGTCCCATCGCTCAGATCGTCAAGGTGAGCGCAAAATGCAAAACATTAAATCACTAGACATTTCAGCCAATGATATTCTCCTAGCAATCTACAGAAAGTCTGCCATTGGTTGAAATGCCTTGTGATTTGACTCTTAGCGTTTTGCTTCAAGTTTGTCGCTGCCGTGAGGCGCCACCCTATGGCTATTTCATAATCACTACTTGCAATGGGATTCCGGTACTTACTCGATATGTCCCCAGAATTCGTTCGACAAGAGGCGAAAGTCACTAAAATGGCTTTTAAACTGACTCCTAATCTGAACCTGTGAAATCTCACTAATTGAAATAGCTGGAAGTGTGTCACTGGCTTTATCAGCAAGATTTCACTGGTTTACTAGTTCTCAGTCGTACGCATTGTCTTCTGTCAGGTTAGGTATGACACTTTATCATATATCTCTTTTGTGCTAATCTTTGCATTATATTTAAAACAGCACTTTACTCTCACAACAATAAATAAGTGCCGGTCTGCAATAATAGAATTTATTATTTTTCGCATAAGTGTGGGAATGCCCGTCATTCCGTCAACACGTCGGTCAAACCCAAGTGGTCACGGGCCTGACCACTTTCAAGCGAAAGATTTTATATACTCCATTGTTGCGGCAAGGCCCCAAATATTCCTAACAACAGAAACATAATAAACACAATAAAGATCGTTTGCAACAGTTTTAAGTAACACGTAAACTCGCAATATGCAACGACGATGACGCGACACGCGCGATGAGTCAAAATTCTTATTCAACCAGTGACAATTTCACTTGTTCAGTTTAAAAGGGGATATTAAAAATTTTCAATGATTGTCGAATCAAAGGTTGCAAGGAATTTGAAATGAGTCATAAGAAAGTTTTTAGTTTTATTATGGAATTGAAGTTTGATCATTGATAAAAGTGACTTTAGAAAATTTCTGTTTTTGACAGAGATCCAGGAGAAAAGTATTAACAAAACTGAAATGACTGAAGCGTGTAATTTTTGATAGAGTAGTTGATATTTATGATGTTGAATCGAATGTTCGTATTTTTAGAATTTGCGATTGTAGGATTTATCAGTGAGGATTGTAGGATGAAAAATGTAAAACGAAATGCAAGGGTTGCTTGATATTGCATTCGTAGTACTTCGCTGAAATGAACGTATGCGAAATAATTCGACATGACGGCATTTCGATAACACACTTCGACTAAAAATTGACTACATTTTTGTTGTCTTTTTTCGCCGAGTTAAGGCTGTCGAATCTGATTCAATATTATTGTTTTGCGTTTCTATGAATAGTATTATTTCAGACAATATTTTCGTTGCAATTATTTTTGAGCATAGAGGATATTTTTGGAGAATAATTCACATTTATGTAGGGTAATTAAGTATGTAAAAATGCGTATAAAAAACGTTATGTTATCACTTGAAAATTTCCAACAATGGCATCACATCAACAGTAACAAACTTGAGTAATTTTCTTACTTGCTCTTACGTTTATATATGTGACGCGCTCCGAGAAAAAGCACCTAAGCGTCCTGGAGTAGGTTTTACAGGAGAAGGAAAAGAAGAGGCGAGGAGCCGATTAGACGTACTCCGAACCGCCGATTAAAAATGCTTACTGTATAAAAACGATTGCATGAAAATTCATTCGGATTGCGTTATTTGAAAGAGGGACGTTTATTTGATCTAAAACGATAATAATCAGGAACATGATTTTTGGACGCTTAGGTGCTTTTTCTCGGAGCACGTCACATATTTGTAAATAAAGTACCGATTCCCACACTGCTCGATAGAAAACAATGACTTTGTCTGTTATTGCGAATACTGGGTATGCAAAATGCATTGCTGTCCTTATGAGAATCATTATTAATTAAAGTTTCTAATAAAATATGACAGATTATTATTGGTTCTTGAATCTATTTTCCGAGGAAGGAAATATACTTCTTTCAGATACGTGTTATTTTAAAGATATGACAAAATAAACTATACTTCAAAAATCGAACGAAAAGCTGCTTAGTATAGATTACGTAGAACTTCAAACAGTAAACAAATACCGATTTATCTTGGGTATAGCTTACATCGTGGCAGATGGAAGAGATCCTCTTCTGAAAATAGTCAGGAGCCACGAGATAATTGGCAAAGGAGCGATCATTTACAAAGCCGCGGAACAGGCGGCCGAGACCCTTGGTCTGGAACTTAACAGCAGAAGTAAGAAAAATGTATTACTTCATCTGGATGTACTTTTAAAAAAAAGTCATGAAAGTGTCGATTTCAAATACTCCTTTTGGGCTCGAATTCTACGTTTGCATAGGTACTTTGACAAACCATATGACACTTTGCGAAATTCAAAATCGTGGATCCAATATGGCGGCTATATGTCAACGATAATGCTCGCTGCAGCTAAATTTCCTCAAATTGGCTTGGAACTAGATACTCGGAGGTTTTCGAGCTCGCTGATTATGAGTATATAGTCAGAATATCGGAATCCAAGATGGCGGATCCAATAAGGCAGCTGTGTTTAGACGATTCAGCTCGCAGCAATACAAATTGTTCAATTTGGCTTGGAAATAATTACTTAGGGGTTTTCGAGGTCGATGATTGCGATTCTTCACTTGTTCCCTCTGAAGCAACAATTGAGGATAACTAAGACCGAAGTTCATTTGTTCTCTCTGAAGAAACGACTGAGGATCGTAAAGGCAGATCCAGCTGAGAATCGCAGAGGCAGGGCATCACTTGTTCTCACAAGAAGGGCAAGTAAGGATCATAGAGTCAGAGCTTTACTTGTTTCCTTTAAAGAAACAATTGAGAATCACTAAGACCGAACTTCACTGGTTTTCACTCAGAACAGAACTGAGGATCGTGGAGGCAGAGCTCCACTTGTTCTTTTGCAAGGAGCAACTGAGCATTGCAGAGGCCGAGCTCCACTTGTTTCCTCTAAAAGAGACAATTGAAAAACACTAAGACCGAGCTTCACTTGTTCCCACTAGAAAAACAACGGAGAAGCGCGGAGGCAGAGCTTCACTTGTTCTTTCGCAAGGAGCAATTGAAGATCGCAGGAGCAGAGCTCTAGTTTCTCACTTTCGCGAGTAAATATATTTCCTTCCATCTTTAAGTCTATATCGGTCTAGAGCACGGAAACATGGATTATTTATATTCGTTCAGCTCCACCCTCGGTGTCTGAAATTTTTATGTGAATAGTTTTTTTTCAGAGATTTACGTTCAATCAGATCGTTGCAGGACTCCGTTTGGAATCGGTTACTTTCAGAACTACAGTTTTATTCAGTGATTCGATCTTTATTAAGATTGTATACTACGAAGTCTTCATAAATTCAAGTTTTTCATCAGTTCAATATCCAGTATGCCTAATATAAACGACGAACATCGTGACAGATGCCGCAATCCTTACAAAAATGTTGGTCTTACGGACCGCAGAGGCAAAGATTTGAGATGAATATCTAAGAATCTCAAACGAAAATTTCTGGATCTTCCCGATAATGCTAAAATTTGTGTCCATTGCAGAAGGGCCAAATATGAAAGTGGTGGTGTAGATTCTCAAACATCTCGTAATTTATCCGATGTTAGTCAAAATGATGTTGATATGGATCAAAATGAATCTTTCAATTCTAATTCTTCAACACCACCTAAAGTTAATAATATCGCAATAGTTTGTTCACAAAGAGGAATTAAATTAGAAGACATGCTAAGTGGATTTAAAGAGAAATTTTCCACCTTACAGATTAATGATTCTCAGAAATTGAGTATTCTTACAATATCTCCAGAAGTATGGCGTGCTAATAAAATCGCAGACACTACAGCGAAGACTGGTATACCAGTCTTGCTGGGCCTAGCGGAACCCATTCCGTCTGCGTTTGCATGATCCATCAGAATGTTAAATTGATGTTGGATGCTATTGACATTAAGCAACTCACCCAGAATTCGAGAAACCCGATAAGTGGTTATAAAGGCTGCTTACAAGAAATCACTTGTAAGATTCGTGGTGTGAATGACGGTGAAAACCGTAATGCAAATTGCTTTCTTGATGAATGTGAAAAATGTCTAGGAATCGCGAGTTTTTCACAACTTCTACAACAATTATTGGAAGACGAAAACATCGATAATTTACAATTCAGTACCTGGACTGCGACTCACATTCGAAAAGCACCCCGATGTGTGAGAGGCAAGGGTACTCACACTCAGAATGCAGCCATATCCGCCGTATTGGATACGCCATTTTGGACTTCGATATTCTGACTATAAAATCGTTATCACCGACCTCGAAAACCTCCGAGTAACAATTTCCAAATCGATTTGAGGAAATTTAGTTGCAGGAAGCATAATCGTTGGCATACAGCCGCCATATTGGATCCACCATTTTAAATTTTTCAATGTGTCATATGGTTCGTCAAAGTACCTATACAAACGTAGAATTTCAGCCCAAAAGAAGTATTTCAAATCGACACTTTCATATTTTTTCCTAGAGAGTAATTCGTTCATCTGTGTTTTTTCTGACTCTCGACGCCATATTCAGTCGACAATATTGAATTTCAAAAACCATCCAACGGTTCTGAAAACAAGATAAAATTTTCTAAATTTTGAGTCTAAACACGATTTTTTTAGTCATTCATTGAAAAGCGAAAATTACTCGAAACGGACTGAACGTGACCCCTGAGGGATTTTCAGGGTCTCCGATAATGAATCTGGGGTCATAATATGAGAATTCAAAATGGCAAATCCAATATGGCGGATGTAAGCCAACCATCAAGTTTTGAGTAATACAGATTACCCTGATCGACTTGAAAATGATTACTTGGGTGTCTTTGGTCTCGTTGATTACGAATCTTGAGTCAGAATATGAGAATTAAAAATGGCGGATCCAATATGGCGTATGTAAGCCAACCATAAAGTTTTAAGTGATTCAAATCAACCTGATCGACTTGAAAATGATTACTTGGCGTTTGTTACTTGGTTTTTGGTGTCGCTAATAACGAATCTGACGTCAAAATATGAGAATTCAAAATGGCAGGTGTTAGACAACCTTAAAGTTTTGAGTGATTCAAATTACTCTGATTGTCTTGAAAATGATTATTTGGGTGTTTTTGGTGTCTCTGATTACGAAACTTGAGTCAGGATATGAGAATTCAAAATGGCAGATTCAATATGGCTCATATTGTCCAACTATGAGTCCCACATTATTCAGCGAGCACACACCAGTTTGGTTTCAGTTTTGCAAATTTGCTTAAACCAATCGGAGCTTCAGGGTTCTGCTCTTTGAATTGATCATGTAATTGTTTCATGTCAGAAAGCAACAATCGTTTCTGTACCTTTTTTTTCGCCATCATCTCTCACGGTTACCGTATCCTTTTTATTTGGCATCACTCTTCTAATAATGTCCTCTTTTTAGTTAACGAGAACTTTTTCAATGGTACTACCTGGTACATTTTTTCCTATTTTTCGGAGCCGATATCGCCAGCACTCCCGCTGATTTTTTCAAATTTTTTGCTTTTTGAGCTCTTCCCCTAGAAGTACTGAATTTGGAACATATTTCACGAATTGGCCAACAATTAGGAGTGAGGTGAGGGTAGTCAAGCGGAGGGGATCATTTTTTGACAGACTAGAAAATTTTTCTTTTAGTTCATTCAGGAATTCTTCTAATTCATCTTCCCTGGATAAGCACTTCCTCTTGATTGGACATGATTCAGATCCTACATCTGAATTTATTGCTTCTTCGGATATCGTGCTGTCCAGCGACTTCGACATATCATCTTCAGTGCACGTAGTCGCACATGTTCTACATATTCTTGAATTCGCAGGTAAATGTGGGAATTTTTCTAACATTCGTTTCGAAGGTTTTCTTAAACGCTTACCGATGTGCCCATCGATATTCAAAGGATTGGCGCATCTATCTTGCCTAACTTTCAGCGTGGAAGAACCAGAATCCCTTTGATTATTCGCCATGGTTTCACAAAGAAATAAGAATATTTGGTTTCTTTGGACGAATAACGCAAACGTCGAGCGATCAGTTTGGTGGGAAAACCAGACTTCTGTTAATAAGCCACAACGATTGGAATGAAGAAGTGGGAAATTTCGTGCGATCAGTGGTCGCTTGGTGTTTTTATGACTAATGGCACACGAACGTCAAACAATTGAGGAACACATGAAAACTGCTGAATAATAAGTAACTCGCTTGGGAAGAAGACCAGAATTCATTTCATGAGCTACCGCACGATCGTCATGAACAATGGAAGAATGTTTCTTTGTTTCGTTCAGTTGTAGCTTGTTGTTTCGTGATGAGTGGAACACAAACGTCGGATAATTAAAGGACAAATAGTAACCAATATTTTAACCTCAGATTCGTGATTAGCGACCCGAAACCTCCTGAGTAATCATTTTCAAGTTGATCAGGTTGATTTGAATTACTCAAAACTGGATGGTTGGCTTACATCCGTCATATTGAATCCGCCATTTTGAATTCTCATATTCTGACTCCACATTCGTGATCAGTGACCCCAAAAATATCCGAGTAATCATTTCCAAGTCGTTCAGGTTGATTTGAATTACTCAAAACTTGATTATTGGCTTACATCCGCCATATTGGATCCGCCATTTTGAATTTTCATATTCTGACTCCAGATACGTAATCAGCGATCCCAAAAACATCCAAATAATCATTTCCAAGCCGATCAGGTTGATTATAGTCACTCAAAACCTGATGGTTGGCTTACATCCGCCATATTGGATGCGCAATTTTGAATTCTCATATTCTGATTTTAGATTCGTAATCAGCGACACCAAGAACACCCAAGTAATCATTTTCAAGTCGATCAGGATAATTCGAATTACTCAAAACTTGATGGTTGGCTTACATCCGTCATATTCGATCCGCCATTTTGAATTCTCATATTATGACCCCAGATTCGTGATCGATGACCCCGAAAACCCCTCTGGGGTCACGTTCAGCCCGTTTCGAATAATTTATACTTTTTAATGAATGATATTAACTGAACATCCATGATTTTTACCCGTTCCAGGCGTCATGTTGGAGCTGCCATACTGAATTTTCTCAAAGACTACAATGCATTCAAAAGTACAAGTCGAGACGAAGATTTTATGCCCTTAAACGTCTTGATTGGTTGCGAGGAATTTTGTCAACAGCACTGTCCCGGTTGACGTGAAACGTCCCATATACTAACGAATCATCAGCGTACATCAACAATCGCTATTGTTATAAACAATTTGATGAACAATTATTTAATTTTGGTTTTATCTCTAGGCCTTACATCTCCTTCTGATTAGGCCAAATGGCAACTGTTTCAGGAATGATCATCAGCTGTGAAATATTGTTAAAAGAAGATAAATTCAATTGTTTATAAGAAATATATTAAACAAATGTCTTAATTGCATGGTTTTTCATAGAAAAAAGTCTTTTTCCATTTGATTTTCTTAGGAGTGAGTTGATATTCATATTCCATGAATATATTATGCTGCTCATTGAATTAAGAATTGTTATAAACAAATTATCAGACATATATGCTGCAACTATAACAGTTTTCTACATAAGTGAGTAATTTTTTCTGTCTAAAAGTTTGGAGTACGTAGATATTTATAGACAATAAATAGTTGACACTTATAATAACAAATAGTATAAACAAATGCTCCAAGTAAACGGTTTTTCGTGAAAAAGAATTATTTTTTCCCATTACATCTTGTTGGAAAGAAACTAATATTGATATTCAGTCCAGATGTCAGACATATAATGAAATTTACGATTGTTATGAACAAAGAATTATTTGTATATAACAATCGTAAATTTCATTTTCATTCCATCATTAGCATTAGCCTTTCATTATTTCATTATGAACATTACGATTGTTATAAACGAACAATAATTTGTTTATAACAATTGTCAATTCCATTATTAGCCAGACATTCCAACTTAATATCAATAACAGGTCCCTCAGAATTCGGGCTGTCAGAGTAAATAGAGTTGACCACCAGTCTTCATATGAAAGCTCTAGGTCATCTAAATAATTGTTAGAAAGATCAAGCACTGGACATTCGTCAGATGATTCTTTTTTAATATTTTACTCCGTCTCTAAATCTGGATGGTTGATGTTAGTACTTTCTTTTGGAATTACGATTTCTGACCGGCAAGGAAACATTTCGAATTTCGAAATTTTTGACTAAAGCTTTGTAATCAGTGACACCAAAAACCCCCGAATAACCATTTTTAGCTAAATCCGTCGACTTTTTTAATTTTAGCCAAAATTTCGGGTCGTTTGGACCATAGTTCAATTGGGATATCAAAAAAAATGACTAATGGAATTCTAGCAGCGCCATCAGCAATTATTTCTAACATAAAAAGTTAGTTGCAAAATTTTCTATGGAAAAATGGTTATAAACGAATTAATACGTAATAACCGTATGCTAAAAATAACCACGCTGATTAATAGCAAGTGAAAAATTACTAACGTAACATGTGTTTAATTTGCACTATTTTGTCCGAATTAATCACAATAACAAAAATTACCATCGACTCAAGCAGGGGCAGGCACAAATCAACTCATTATTATTTTGTTACAACTAATTAGGCTCTTATGGGAGCTTCCACTCCCTATTACTCCCTGTACCTGGATATACACCATTTTTAAATTAAAGTTAATGATTTTGGACCTTTTTTAGGATGACGAGCTTTTGATAAAAGATGTTGATGAAGAGAAATCGTGTGAACTCTTTGGATACTTAAAGAATAGTAGAGAAATTGAATCTGTATATGAGCAAAATATCGCTAATACAAATTTTCTGAAAAGGACAAGTCTCGACAACGATCACTTCACAGCAGTCAGAAAAAGAAGTAAGAAAAGTTCAAATTCGGAATCTTTGAAATGTCGTGATGAAGCTACAATCCAACAGAAAAGAAAAGTATTATATGAAGGAGAAGCAAATGAGGATCATCAATATTTAAACATCTTATCAAGCCTGGTCAATATATGTTCATACAATGAAGATATTCATAAGTTTCTTAAAAGGCTGCAGTCGCTTGCTTTCAAAACAGAGCAAAATAAACAAATATGTTCAAAAAATGTTACTGATTCAGAACATAGGCTTAACTCACAACATCAACAACAAAAATTATTAGTTTCTGAAGAAATCTGTTCTTCGAAGAATATATTCAAACGAAATGGACACCTATTCAATAATAATGCGCCCAATCTGACTTTGGATAATCAAATTAATAGTGATGAAGAAACGGGAAAAATCAAATTAAATTTGATGAGACAAGAACAAGTATTTTCAAGTTCCACTAAACATACTGATGAAGGTTTTGCATTATCATCTAAGCCAGTACAGCCAGTAGAAGTACAATATGGAAGCATCAAACCTAATGATTTAAGAATGAGAAAAACGCATCATTTATTCACAGAGATCATGAGTGATAATATGTCTCAGAAACCAAACTTAGGTATTCTTTCTTCGGAGAATATAGCTATAATCTCTGATCCTATTGACTCACAACTGGTGATCAGTAGTAACAATACTAACGGTGTCGAAACCTTGAAAGAGAAAATTTCGACGAGTTATAAGTTTGGTACATTTAACGGCGATAAAGCATCTAATTCCGTTCCATTACACATAAATTCAAGGATGAAACGAATATTCGATCACAGAATTACTGACTTTCATGATAAGAACCATCCAATTAAAACATTCACCGCTGATTATGTATGTGAAGAAAATATTTTATCGCAGCATACTTCTGCCAAATGGGAAAGGTGTAACAGTGGAATCACACCACTCTCAACTAAATGCATGGATAATGTCATACCAGCTGGTGAATACAGAATAATAGATACATCCCAGCTAAAGGTTTGTATGCATCAACTTTATGTAATATCATAAATCTCGAATAATCGTATCTTATGTTATATATCTTGTCTAGTATTGGCTAAGGTCGGCCAACGAAAAATCGGACAAATCGAACTACTATAAAATAAAAAAATGTTACACTTTATTTTAGAATAGTACTCATTCTTTTTATTTCTTCGTAGTGAATCTTCTTATAATCTTGTAACTCCCTGTGAAATTCTTTTTCATTTCCAAGATTGAATGGTCTTACGGTTGAATGAATTTGAAAGCGCTCCACTATTTTCTCCAAGAAAACAGTAAGTACTTTTACTGTCACTTTAGTCCGTTTTCTTTCGATTTTCAGGAGTTCTTCAAACCTTTTGATACATGTATTGGAGATCAATTTTTTGAAGTGCACCATTTCTTTGGCTCCCCTCCAATATCTCGTCTGCTCCTTCAACAGTCATGTTTTAGTGGTTCCCTTCGCCATGGTGTACGAGATACCGCAATAGGGTTCCGGGCCATGCAGGGATTGTGATGCTCCCGACTTGGCCGTGCATCCGCTTTTTAATTTCCTTTAATATCCTTATGGCCGGAAGCCCAGATTAGCTTGACGCAGCGAGTGTTTCCCTGGCATTTGAAGATCTTGAAGGCAGCTTTATGCTAATCTGGAAGTAAATGTTTCACCTTGAGTGCAGCCTGAATGTCAACATGTGTAAATATGCTGGCCTTCGTATGCCCACTTACAAATTTCCTCTAGACAAGCTTTAATACCTATTATTTCGACTTGGAAAACCGCAGGGATTTGCTCGGTGCTATCGATATTTCAGCTCTCCTTCCACAAATTCCGACCCCTGTACCCAAGGAGGCCTCCCGGTTCGAATAGTTCCTTCTTTCTCCGTTCATCGTGTCATTTCCTAGTGATCGCTCAGCAGAAAACCCTTTGTAGGCTTTCTAGTTGTTTCCTGATAACGATTAGTCCAGTTCTTGGCACCCAATCACTGATGTATATGCTACTATTGGTCTGATTATCATTGTATATAACCGGTTGTGTTTTAAACCCAAAGTTTTCCCTAATGCGCCTCTGCAGGCCATCTTATCCTTCTTGACGCCATAATCAAAGTAGATCTTCCAGGTTAACTCAGGGTCAAATATGACACCTAAGTATTTTGCTGGTATTAAAAATTCTACCTCCGTACCACCGAATTTGTGTTTTCTGATGTCAGGAAGTTTCCTTCTGTTGGTGAAAACCATGAGTTCCGTTTTAGAAACAACGTCTCTACATCATTGTTCAACTATATTCAGCGCAGATCCCATAAACTCCACCAATCTGCTCGTATATTTTCCTGTTACCAGGTTCGCCAGATCATGAACGTTGCCCTGAGTGTAGAAACCTGTTCCTTTTACTACCCAAATCAGATCTTAAACGACAAGCGCCCAATGGATGGATGAAACACCCCTCTTCTTTCCGGCTCTGAAATCAAAGCACACTGGGAAATACGTGAGATTTGAGTAGTCCATGGATTTATGTATCGATTTGACTTCTCAGAATATCTAAACGTTGCGCAGATCTGCTGATTGTGAGATAAATCGTTTTGACGTTTAATATCGTTATCAATATGCCTATGTCGAGGCCTTATTTTCACCAAATAGAAATTTCAGCTTATAAATATTTTTTAAAAATAGCTATGTCGACGTTTGGAACGTTGAAGATATAGTCCATTTATGTGGATAAAAGAGATTTTCACAAAAAGTTATGGAATGAAGCTCCCATTAGATAGAAATTAGTCTTCTTTCTTCCAAGATAGTTCGAAATATACAACGAAAAGGATTCCAACTCTTTTTATCAATATAATGTTATAAATTAAGATTTTGATCATAAGTTTGTTTACCGTCAACACAAAAAACGCTTTAGTACTGAATCTCATAAAACTTTTGTTAACATAATGAAAACATGGAAGTTTTGAACTTTTGAGTAGCTCGAAAGTTTCGAGTACTCGAATGTTCGAGTCAGCTGGAACTCGAGTCTCACTACCCTATTAATAATGGCCGTATGTCTACATGAAATTTTTGTATTTAAACTTTAATTGTACTGAGTATTTAATCGGAAATGTTCATATTGTTGCTACATTCTTCGTAGAACTTATTTATATTCTAGCACATTCTGAAAACTGGAGCCATAAATTGAATATTCAATGCAATTTCTTATGTATTATAATTATTATTGTTGTTGTTGTTGTTCTCGTCATTGTTGTTGTTGTTGATGCTGCTATCGTTGTTGTTATTAGGGATGAGACCGAAAAAGCCCCTGACGCTTGGGTAATCCCAGTCCATTCTTCTTGGATTTCTGGCCCACGTAGGGTCCGGGGTTACGGCAGACTCTCACTCGAACCCTATCTGTGAGTGATTTGAGAGAGTGGGTTCTTCCGAGACTCTCCACTTCTCCACTTTATTCCTAAAACTGCCGGTGCAGAGGGTGATGTCAATGACCTCTTCCCTGACCGAGTTGTGAGACGTCGGGGTATTCCCCGCGTTTAAAATATATAAATCAGTAGTTATTAAATATTCCAACAGGTCATTTCTTCTTAAGCTAGAGTCCGTGCCACCCCACAATATGTGTATGATGGGAGTTAGCATCGCACCCCAGCAAAAGTGGCAGACCCCTTACCTTGCAGTATTCTACCAGTGTACGTACTTCCTCTGGTGGGTTAGTTTCGCTGTCATACAGAAAGTAGGCCGATGTTTTCCGATTCCTCCAAGATCTGTGGATATCATCATCAGATCTCTCGAACACAGTTCTGGAAGCGCGACAACGTTGACTCCTTTCACCAGAATGCAGGCCCTTGGTTTGGCCGCCTTGGGGTCCCTGTAACATCCCCCCCCCCCTAATTCCCTCATGGTATCTTCAACTAACCAAGGTTCTTGAATTAGTGAGGTACCTGTGTGCCTCACAGCAATGCTCCTTTGCAGAATCACGGAGGCGCCTTTGCTGTGATGCTAGTTAATTTGGGTAATGGCTAGAGTGAGAGCAACCGATTCGCCAGGACGATGTCTTCAGTGAGGGGTTGAATCCCTCTAGGCGCCGAAGGACCACAAATGGATCTTCTAGTTTATCTGAGATCCATGCTGTAGCCTTCAACATCCTTCGGAGCAGTTCAATCTCACGCACTTTGAGGTCTGCACCTTCCCAGGACCTTTTTCCGCCACTGTATTCTGCAGCTGAGCTTTAGCCGCTGGGTCGGCTGCGACAAATATGAAGACCCCTCTCCTACAGAAGGAGGTCTCAAATTTTGGCCATTGATTTAGGGATACTTCTTTGAGCGCACTTCAAGTGGCCCCTCTGAAGAGCTCGAACTGCTCCGCAGTGAGCATCGAGCCCGGATAGCTCGTTGCCGCCACCACTATCGTCAGGGGTTATTCCTCTGGGCAGCTGTCAATCCAGCCCCAACGACTCCCTGTTCGCCGGCAGCTTGGCTGGCATATGCCTTTTTTAGGCTCAGTTACCCCCCCCCCCCATATTAGGGTGTCGTCTGAGCCGTCCCTCCTCTTTAGGGCCTCCGTGCTGGTTGTCGTCATTGTTGTTGCCTATGTTCCAGCACCCGCAGCCGCAATGTTAGCCTGCTGCGCTTGCCTCTTCAGTTTTCTTTTCAGAGAACCGTTGATGCCTTTCTTTTTGAGAGGATTCCTTTGTTACTCCCGTCTCCATAGCCTCATTCAGAGGTACCTTCGATCCCTCAACTCCCAAAAAATCCGGGGGCACAGCCGCCTCCTGAGTTTGGCTAGCTGGAGAGACAGATCGAGTGGAAAGGATTGTGCTAGACCCATTCGGGCCCGACCCCTTTCACCCCTCTGCCACCTCCCTTCCTTCGTCTTCCTATTAATTTTTGTTTTGGGGTTCCATATTAATCCCTAGAGAAGCTAGGGAAATGAACGGTCCATCCTTGCAGAGTCCTGCATGCGAGGCCCGCGTTAGCTAGGCTCTTTCACCCTCCAATCATACTACACTCATCCATGCCCACTCACCGGAGAGCCCGTTTTTAGGGATCCGACTTTCACTCAGGAGAGCTCGTTTATAGGGATCCTACCATTCATAACCATATTCATGCAGGCCGAGGGCCGTTTTGCCACCTATTCCGCACGCTTAAGACTTCCCACCAACTACAAGGTGCTATGGCCCCTAGGGGAGGAATTCCTTATGTAGGATATCTTAATAAAAAGCTTGGCCAAAAACGCTCAATTATTGGTCATGTACTGCTGTCTAAGGTGGAAATTGAGACCATGAGAACGCAAGTATAACATCCATCCGCCTTAAGAAGTGAACCTCCAGATATTTCAACTGTGGAGCAGATTGCTGTGCTTGTAGGCTGAGACGCTGAGACTGACGGCGTTGAAGTCACTGTAGAAGTACAATAAGCATTCCTAGATTCCAACGGCCCTTCGACCGATAGCCTGTCTTCCAACTCTATACAAGTGCATCACATGCATGATCTCCAACAAAGTCTACGCTCTCTGTGAAGCCAACAATATTCTAACAGAAGAATAAAAGTGGTGTCGCAACCCTCGGGCATGCAAGGGGCTGGTAACAATTCATAGCATTGCCGTGAAGCAGGCGCAAAAATATCAGCTCAAACCAGCACATGTCGTATGCGCGACTCCTTTAGTGTCCTATGGTTCGGGTCAGCACTGCACCCATGTAGCAGGACCTCCCACAACGCGTCCTATGGGTACAGCGTAAAGAATGGTAGAATGGGATATAATCTAACCCACCTGCTTTGCGTGGATGACCTGAAAGTATACGCCAGCTCAAGGAAAAGATTGCAGAAGTCAATCGACATCATCCTGCAGTTTTTCAAATGACATCGGTATTGAATTCGGACTGGACAATAGCAGAGAACTGCACTTAGAACGGAGAGTGGTGAATTTGGAGTTGGGGCTTTTCAATCAGGCTCTCATTGGAACAATGATGAAGGATGAGTCGAATAAATACCTAGGCATCTCACAGTTGATGGGTTCTTGTCTCACTGCTATTGAAGAAAATCTTGTGGCCGCCTTGGTCGAGCGCTTGAAAGCCGTATTGGAAGCTAGCCTCAGTTTGACCGAAAAGATAAAGGCCGTTAACACCTATGCGACTCCGCTTCTCACCCACACTTTTGGGATCATTAGGAGGTCCAACACCGACCTAGAGAATTTAAACAAAACCATCCGCGTTCAAATGATGAAACACCGAATACACCACACAAATTCGGCATGTGGAGGGCTAGTTATACCACGTTATTGGGGAGGCAGCAGTGTATTGGATGTTCGTCAGTTGTGTACATCACAGATCACACAACTGAACGCATATTTCAATAGCAAGTGGGAGTATCCACTTCACGACACCATCTGTGAAGAAGATAAGAATTACATATCTCTGATTTTCGCTGATCACACGAACAGCATGCCAGTTTAAAAGATCAGCCCAACGTGGATACAGAGGTTTCCAAAGTATGTCTTCGAGGCTAAATGGGGCGAAAATGGTGCCTGCGGACAAATTAATTTTCAGTCCATAATTTTTAACTGATTTGAAAGTTTTTTTGAAAATGGAAGTCTATGAAATTGTGCATTGTTACAAGGTCGAGATAGAAATTCACTAAAAGTGTCTTCCTGCAGTATTTCCCGCTTACAATGATCCTTCGTTGTAATAATGTGCTATTAGACACCAATAATCAAAACTAATTCAATAAACCAATGCATTATTCTGCCATTTTGCAATAAATAAGTTTCGTTTCTTCAGCAAAATCATCTGTGAATCTTTCCCCAATGGTCTTCTGCTGTGGATATTGTGCTTTCGAATAACAATTGTTGATTATTTAAGCAAACTTGATAAACAAATGCATAATTGGATCATTTTTCAGTATGTGTGTTTCGCATTTTGAGCAGCATCAACTATACATCTGTCACTAATGGTCATTTACTATGGATATTGTGCTTTTCAATAACAATCATTCATTATTTAAACAAGTTTGATCAACAAATTTATTATTTCACTAGTTTTTAGTGAATAGATTTTATTTTTTCAGCATAATCAACTGAAATCTGTTTGTCAGTGGGCCTTTCTTTAAATCTTCAATCACTTTCTACTTCTCGTTAAGGAGGGGTGTCTGGGCTTCTGGAAGCAAGCGTCTTTCAAATTTTGGGAAATCAATTCATACACTTCGCAAGAAGGGATCAGCAGAAACTAATAAGAAATGCTGGATGTCCTCATTTACATAACTTGGTCTTCCTGGTGTTATTTTCTCTGTACCTATTAAAATCTTTTTTCTCCCTTCTTGAGTTTCTTCCGTTAATCGACCAATTGGTACAACAAAAGAGTCAATTATTTTTGCGCCTCGAATTCGAGCCTCATGCGTAGATGCCGGCATGAAGTACCAGCTGTGCTTGTCCACAAAATTCTGCAGTCTCAGTGGCATACTCGTGGAAGCGTTCAGCATGGATAGCATTACCGCATTGCAGAGCTTGTAATATGGTATACAAGTTTTTGATTAACTGCACTTCAATTCCAGTAATCTCGCTTACCTCTTCATGATTTTCGAAAAACTTTCGCGTCGTGTTTCCATTATTTATGCTGTGTTTTGAATATGTCTCTTTGTCTCCTTAAAAATTTATTTCTACTCTTTCGTTTTACGTGTCCACTGTTAATAGGGTAATTGGTAAGAAATGTGGAGGATGCGTCATGAAAGGTTTGCAATGCATACTGAAATGCATCCACATTTCTTCCTTAGTTTGAACAACCTTCAAGTGGTTCATTTCAGAAGGCCTTGCTTCAGAAACAGTACAATTACAGGAAGAAGACGTTTGAGTAATCGTTTGGCACACTTCTCCATCAATCGTATTCTCATCAATCGTATCTCATATTCGACAGCATAAGTGATTCCATTCAAGATGATTTTTCTGGGATTCAATTATTTGGTTTACTTTTAAATATTTTCCATCTCAGTTAAAATTTTGTCCTTCTTCTTCCGTTCATAATGGAATAAAATAAGAAAACAAGAGTTTGGAGTAAAAGGTCGCCGCTTTTGCCAAACTGTTGTTAATTTATCTGATGTTGTGATGGAAAGAGGTACATTTGACATCAAAAACAGGCTTGACGTTAAGATTGTTGAATTTTCCGAATTATATTGATATGTATCTATTCCAGACGTGCCATCAAAACCGCACTTCAAATTCATTTTTAAACTTTTTGTTTTCTCAGGTGGTAAGATATCTTTCATTTTCAATGCTCTTCCAGCGGTATGATCGATTAGTTGTTGCAGTTTACGAGTAGCACCTCTTTTGCTTACTTCTAGTGTTGACTTTGGTGGATAGCACTGCTAGTGAGCATTTGTGATCGCATTGTGCGTTTTGAAGGATGTCAGCCACGTGGCATGTTTAAAACGCGTTTCTCAGGATTTCATTTACAGTCTTTTGGTCGAAAGTTTGGAGGCTTTGCAGTACATCAGCATTGTGCTTTGTCACGTTTTGTTTCAACGATCCAACCAAGAGAAGAATTCAAGAATTCTTCTTCTGGTTTTTTTCCGAACAATCTTCAAAGTTATTTATTTTTCAGGGTTGCGAAGTAGATGCTTTACAAACTGGAAATGTAACTTTCAACCAGCTTTCGTTTTTCTGTACAAAACTGTTCTTCCTCAAAGTAGATGATCTTCACCTTTTACGAATAGCTGGTAAAAATATTCAACAAGTCTGTCTTGAACTAATTTTTTTAAAGTCCAGGAAAGGTGATGATTGTCCTTCAAACGACTGACTAACACCTCTTTAGTTCTAAAAGTAGAACCTAACAAAACATCCAGTAGTTCTCTGTTGACTATTTCGGTAGAATCCATGACTGTCTTATTTATAAAGCAGTTACCAAAACAATATATTCATACAAGACCTTCCTAAAATCAAAGTCGTTGCAAACGATTATGCAAATTTGAGTCAATTTCAATTAAAGTGCCAGAAAAAAAAACGACAGAAAGTAAAAAAAGAAAAAAATTAAAAACTACATTACAACCTACAATACAATAATGATGTAAAAAGTAACGAGGAAAATAAAACACAATCGCTGATAATGCATTTAGGCACTGAGTGTGGGACTCGGCCGTAGCAGTACTCACTGAACTTACCTCCCCTTGCGTGCCAAACCGCTTTCGCATTACTTCAGGGCTGCAACTTATCGGCACCATTTCAACTTGCCCCAGTGTCCACCTGGTTGGCTTGCTTGGCTCATCTGGCTGCTTCTCTTGGCTTTTTCTTGGGGCTGCCTCTCTAAAGGCCGCGAATCTCATTATCCCCGCAAGATGGTTGGTCCGGGGTTTGTTCTCCATCGCGTCACTTGAGGGGGCTGTGCACACGGGCTTTTGGGAGAATGTCGTATTAGAGTATTTTCTCCGAAAGTATTCTGAAAAATATAACTCATGTAGTATGCACAATCAATTTTCTGAAAATGGCCATTGTTTTAATTTCCTTCAATTTTGTGTATAAGAGAGAAATTTAATTCAATTTTCCGGAAAATGGACACTCGCATCTTTTTCGATAACAGTCAAAACAGCAAAATTGTTACTCAAAAACTTCTCAAAGAAGTGTCAATCAAAATCTGGTAAAATATTAATTAATCGAATTTAAATAGGCTGCATTACCTTCATTATATTGTTACGAGAAAATAAAAAAAAATATTTTAAGAAATCGGTTAATATTTGCAATCCCAGTCGATCATGAATCATTTGGCTTAATCACTCACCTTCTTTGGCTTTCGTTGGTGCACGAAGGAGACTAGAGTAGAGGATTCTTCCGCCAGGCCTGCATCAATTTCCTTTGGGGTCTTGACCTGCAGCTTGGCTTCCCATGCGACCGGAAAATTTGTATCACAATGAACCCTCTCTTTCGAGCTTTTTTTTTTAAGCTATCTGTTGCTTCACTGCTGTCATTGGTCAAGACAAATTTCTTTTTGACGTCCAAAACTCCATCCTCAGAGGTGTGCTTATCATAATTCTGTCTCTCACTCACACTCAACTCGGAGATCCCACGCTAGTACACAGCCCATTTAAGTAGCACTGTGACGTGTAGTGCATTCCACAGCTTTGTGTCCCTCTGTGCCGCACCTCCAGCAATTCATAGCCCTATCAGGACCTCCACACTTTGCCGCAATGTGTCCGTAGCCCTATCAACGGTAACACCAAGACCTTCGTCTTGACTCTACAGGACACCCCCCCAACCTGGAGGTCTGCTGTCCGAATGAAAACGTAGTAATAATATTTATGTTTTCAGGCGCTCAGTTAAATCAATGAGAGGTTTATTTTTGCACTTACTCCAACTAATGTTAAATAAATTTTTCGCAATATACTATATATCTGTTTTTTGAAGATCAAACTATGTAAAAATCTTGTTGTTATCTATATTTACAATAGTTCTCAAAATTTTTCAATCACTAATGAGATATAATTTTTTGTCCTCATTTACATCTCCAAATAGTTATTTATTTACTATAATATTATATCTTTCCACGAACCAACAACATTTTCTTGTACTCATATTTCAGAAATAAATCACTGATGAGGGCCCATATTCGAGGCTGAAACGTCTGACTCAATGATACATTGAATTTATTTTTTTGTGACCCTAAAGCCAATTTACCACCAACATCCAAATATTAAATATCTGTTTACTAATACATTGTCCATTAATAAAATACTCATATATTCACGATTTACAATTATGATGAGGATAATGAGGGTAAATAAATTAATCAAAATATTAAATTAATACATTTTTCAAATCATTTAAATGTTTAATTTCACATTATTTCAGTTATGTTCAGTACATTGTAGTAAAATTAGTACAATATGAGTACTGTATTAATTCTTGTAAAATGTGTGACTTAGTAGCTAAACAAGTGTAAACGTCCGATTCAAACTTCATTAACTATTTTCAAGTTTTTAATAATTTCAAATTAATAGATTCATAATTAAACGCTTCATTCAATTTTGAATTCTATTCAAATACTGCTCAAGTGTAAAATATTCCATTTTTCGCTCATTCAATTTGGAATTTTTTAATTAAAGAAAAGAACAAGTTCTTAATATTTATCAATATTTAACTATTCATTAAAAATGAATCTATGAATCGAATATTGATAGTTACAAAATTTGAAACTGAATTGTTTGAAATAGAAAGCCTTGAATCGTTATAATTGAAAAATTATTAATTTAAAACGACTTGAAATTAAGATAGTTTAATTTCTGATTTAAGAGGTATTCAGTTGAAAATTTTTCAATCTTTTAATTTTCAATGCTTCTGACTTGAAATTGTTCAAAATTATATAATTTTGAACATTTGCAAATGTATTGATTCGTTCTTAAATTCAAAGCTTTGAAATTGATAGCGTGGATTCATATTTATTAACCAGAAATCTTTGAACTGTTTTAATTTAAAAGAGTTTGAAGTTTAATATTTTGCAGCTTAACGGAATCTCATATAAAATTCTTCAAATGAAAAGTGCTAAAAGCGTCCATTTTATACGTGTAAATTATTGAGCTTTTAAACTAAAAATTTTTTGTGTTTCAGTTTTAAAAGTTTAAAGCTCAAAAGAGTTCCACTTTCAGTGCTTTAATTTGCAGTTCAGTTCCGATTACTGCCAGTGATGAAATGTTCAGTTTTAAGAATTCGAATTTTTTTATTTTAATGATCGTGAAAAAATGTTGCAAAACGGATAAAGACTGGGAAATGACCGGATATTTAATTTATTGAAACAGCCACCCTGAAAATATTAAATTATGAGAACAATGAATGTATTTGTGTGGACATTTTAAACAGAAATAGGTCCTACCTGAGGTGACGTTATGCGACATTTGGGCATGATCAAAAATTGATATATGCAGAACAGGTAAAAATATTTTTAAATATGGGGGAAATGACTATTATCATGATGTATTTGATTTAGTATTTCAAAGTAACCTCTCATTTTTTAGTATGAGTAATTAATATGGAGCGGTACCGGTTTATATCATAAAAAATTGTATGCAAAAATAGTGAAAATTGTGTACTGTTATTTGAAATCAACGTTGATAAATCGATTTTAAACTATACTAAAATCTTCGTGAGT
This sequence comes from Melikaiella ostensackeni, assembly GCA_032362435.1. Lineage (NCBI taxonomy): Eukaryota > Metazoa > Arthropoda > Insecta > Hymenoptera > Cynipidae > Melikaiella > Melikaiella ostensackeni. The sequence continues at coordinate 27,150,721 of JAUMHM010000078.1, forward strand.
ATATACTCGTAATTAACAATTTCATCCTGCATTAAGGATTATTTGAATAATTGTTTTCGAGTCTTATTCTAGAATAGCAATGCAGCGTGACTTGAACTGGGACTTGAAGTGGTCAACTTCTCAGCAATCATCCTTATCGAGATGTTTGAAGAATAATTCAATTAAAGAAAATGTGAAAAGTAGGTGGGACTTGAAATGGTCAACTTTTTTTAATCACCCATAAATATTTTCTTTATGAATTTAAATACATTTTTGATGCTTCTTCAGTGTCTGCTATGGAAATTTCCTAGTAAAAAAGTACTTCTTTTTCTTTCCACCCTCACGCCTAGCCTGAACCAATTTTCACTTAAAATGGTTTTGTTAAAAAGGCGTTTATTTCTAATTATGCTTTGGGGATACCTCCCGTGTATTTGCTGAAGTCTTTTATTTTTAATTTTTAAACAAGATATATGTCTTCATGTGAGGGACCTCGCAACTTAAGGGATTAGGGTGGATCTTGGAAAAAGTCGAGAGACGGGTGGAGTCAATGACAAAACAACAAGTAAATGTGATGAGGGTTTATTGAGTAACTTACAAAGTAGTAGTGGCTTAACAGGTCAAGAATTCCCATAGCCTGAACCGGGCGGCAAAGCCAAGGTCAGGCGAGTACTCTTGTTGGGATTCAGGCGGTGAAGCCAAAATCCGTGGAGAACCCTTGGTGGCGGCGTTGCGTTGGAGATGAGGTAGTATTGTAGGGCGTTGGGTTGGAGAAACGGGATAGTGTCGCGTCGACGTTGGTAAGTCGGGGAGTTCGAGGGAAGCCGACTCCGCGAATGGGTCAGGTCTGCGAGAGTACTGACTGAGGTCGTCGTGCGATTTGGAGAAGACGAGACCCAGACGAGGAGAGACCCCGAACTTGGTCCTCTCTTCACAACTTGGTCCTCTCTTCACTCCTTGGTCTGGCCCGCAGGCCCGTGTGAGAACACGGTGTTTATAACTATATCATATTCAACATCGCGAGATATCTTGAGACCTACGAAAATGCTGAAAATAAGTGAAAAAAGGCCGTTTTTTGGCGTTTTCACCATTTTAGAGCATTCAAAGCCTAAAATAGCGAGAACAGAAAGATTAAATATCTTCTTTAATATGCATTTCAGGTAAAAGTTATCTTTATACGGATCAAAGTTGACTTAAATCCCAACAAATCTAAAAAAAATACATTCTAACGTTAATGAGTTCCAAGTGTTGGGGTCCCAAATAAAACACATTTTGCTGAACATCAAGTTTTCTTTGGAATATCTTGTTTTTGAGGAATCGTGCATCAAAATTTGTTAAATGTAAGCCCTTGTTCTGGGGATAAGTTTTGGGGTGACTAAAAACTATAACTTTTTGGCAATCGTTTTATGAACATAAATAATACGGTTGTCATCGAGGTAACAAAATACATGTAGTTTTAATTCTGGTATTACTATTCTGTCTATCAGGCGCTGGAATGTAGCAGGAGCATTTGTTAATCCAAATAGTATTTTCTTAAACTGATACATTCCTTTGCCCGGTTCCATAAACGCTGTTATCGGTTTAGATTCCTCGTCCAATGGTATCTGATCATATGCTGAAAGAAGATCTATTTCAGACATGTATTTTGCTGATCTCAATGCATCCAATATTTCTGATATGATAGGAATTGGGTGTGAGTCTTTTTTGGTTATTTTACTAACTTTCCTAAAATCCAAACAAAATCTATATTTCCCATTAGGTTTTCTTATTATTACTATAGGGTTCGACCAGTGACTATTAGAAGGTTCTATAATTTTTTCCTCTAGAAATCTATATGCTTCCTTATCCATAAATTCTCTTATTTTTTGTCACACATAATATCTTTGCTTGATTGACTCATGACCCTGGACATCTATTTCATGGCTAGATAAGTCTGTCGGTTTTCATTCTATTCCCTTACCTATTACTTTTTTTAAATCATGTTTTCTAACTGCACTTGTGCTTCATTCAATTCTACTATTCCTTCAGAAATTTCCTCGCAAAATTCTAAATTTTTCATTCCTTCTTCTTCCACACGTGTGATATTATTATTTATCACCGCATTGTTTCTAAATTTATACCAATTACTTTTTCTAATCGCAAATAATTTTTCTATTATCGAATCATTTTTTTCCTTTGTTTTATCAATAATGGTCATAATTTTAGAATTCTTTTTCTCTTTATTACATTCGAATGGACCTTTAAATTCTTTTTCTAATTTTCGATCTTTATTTTTCGTATGCAAACTCGTGTTTATTTTGTTTTCGGTCTTTATTTTCTTTGTATCCTTGTATGTATTCCTTATTTGTTTTCCTAATTTCTCGACGCTCACGCTGGCTCGTGCCAGTATTGCGTCGCTCGCATTGTAGGGTTTAGGGTGCAGAGCTCCATGCCCCACTACACTCTGTGCCAGGTGGGGCGCTGGTGGGCTTGAGTCTAGTGCATCATCTGTAAGGAGGACTTGGGGTGGGGTGTATGGTGAAACGGGAGAAGAGACTTTGCACGGTAGCAAATTTGTCTCTTTTCCTTGCATGTGGTTTCGCAAGCTAATCTTCGATCCGAATTTTAATTCTTGTTCCTCACTCTTCCTATCCTTTTTTTCCCTCGGTATCATTCATTATCGGTTCCTGCATTTTAGTTAAATTCGCTTCTATGATGAGCCACTAAAAAAATTTCAGTTACTGTAAACTTTGACCTTTTTTTATAATAATGCAAAATAGTGGCAAAAATCATATTTTTAGAGTTTTTTTTGCTTTTCATGAAAACGGCTACTTTAGTGAAATAGTTCAATAGAAAAATGTTCGGCATCTTATTCTTCACGAATAAGGTTTTTTAAAATTTTTTGTATGGTTAACCGGATATCTAAAAAAAAGAGGGAAAAGAACGAGCTTTTGCACAAATATTCTTTCCTCATTTATGAATCGTTATGAATCGTTATGAATACTTCTCCTGATACCAGTGAACCCAAATTGCCCCAAAAAGCATTTTTGCAAGTTGCATACCACCTCATGTACAAAAATGTGCGAAAAATTAATGAACTACTCAGTCAATTTTCTTCATCCATCTTCAGGTTTAAATTTGGTACACTTAACTTGGTACCTGCGAGTAGGGACTTCACGAAACGCTTGCTTCATATGTGTACACGATATTTTCAAACTTTCATAAATTTTCCATAATTTTCTTCTCATTGAAAAAGACTTCAATGAACCTATGTCAAATCTCTTGGAAACTTCTAAAGTTCCTGCCCTTGTTGGTAGGTAATAGCAAGGTTATTGTTATATTGTACATTGTTTCAGTCATCCAACAGGATCAAAGCAGACCTTTTAAAATAAGGCGAATATTTTTAAGTTACAGAAGAAAATATGATTACTTCGAAACAATAATTATTCTTGTAAGACATGGTACTAAACAGATTTTGTGTCAAAGCCTGCTGATAAGTATTAACTTTTTTTTTATAATTTCTGCTGATATTGAATATGACATTAATCACATGTATTTTTTGACCCGTGCAAAAATCGGGATGTATATCAATTACCTTTATCTATAAAAATACCTCCCAAAAAGAGGAAATTATAAGGAAAAGAGTTTGCTCCAATTTTTAAACGCAAAATCGATTTCCTCCTTTACGATTGTTCCTGAAATTTAATATGACATTCAATATAACTTTTTCTAGATCTGTGCGAAAATCAGGATTTATATCAATAACCCTTATCAATAAAAATACCCCTAAAAGTTGGAAATTGTAAGGGAAAGAGTTTGCTCCACTTTTCAAACGCTAAATCGATTCCCTCTCTTACGATTGTTACTGAAATTGAGTATGACATTAAATACGCCTTCTGCTAGATCTGTGCGAAAATCAGGATTTATATCAATAACCCTTATCAATAAAAATACCCCTAAAAGTTGGAAATTGTAAGGGAAAGTGTTTGTTCCACTTTTCAAACGCTAAATCGATTCCCTCCTTCACGATTGTTACTGAAATTTAGTATGGCATTGAATGTACCTTTCCCTAGATCTGTGCGAAAATCAGGATTTATATCAATAACCCTTATCAATAAAAATACCTTGCGCTAGATGTATGCAAGAAACTGGATTTATATAAATTACCCATATCAATAAGAATACCCCCGAAAGTTATAAATTGTAAGGAAAAGAGTTTGATCCACTTTTTAAACGCTAAATTGATTCTCTATTTTCCGATTGTTACTGAAATTTAATATGACAAAATCACAGAACCTTACGAGCCCGAACGATAGCGGACCCTCATAGAAAAAAAGGCCCTTCTGAACTTCAGCATCTCTGTGCAATTAGTAAGAAGATCCCTTGCGAGCCAGCGGTTTACCGACCCCCTCCCCCCCCTCGCTTCTCCCAAGAGAGCCTTTAATATAATTAGTAATTGTACAAGCAACTGAACGTCTAAAGAGAAAAAGCCTTCAACTGAGTATAGTCGTCAGCAGACGGCTTCAAATTCAATGGGGTTTTATAATAAAGGTGTAGTACAATAAGTTTCACCGTATTGCTATGAGACTTGTAAGAATAAGCGTATCTAGATTAATAATAATAATATGATATATTTTCTTTGAGCGCAAAATACACCCACTTCCCATTGTTTTCAGAACATGAGTATGGGGTCGATGGGTTGAGCATAAGTCAAAGTATCACCCTCTGCTCTGGAAACCAAAAATGGCCACTTCCGAACTTTACTTGAAAAAACGCCTATATCTTTTAAATCAGTATAAACAACATGGGCCATTTTCAGATGGACGCACATAATTATCGTTTTTCTCATCTTCTTTAAAGTATATTTTTTTCTAGGGAGAATTACGCAAGTATGGTCTGAAAATACAAAAACCTCGCAGAGCGATACAATTACTTAACCATATTCGTGGAGAATTACAATCAGTAAAGTCTGGAAGTCATGAAATATTACATCGAAACACAACATCTTGTAGCAATAACTTACACGAACTCAAAGAATCTCACTCATCTGAACTAGGCAGGAATGAATATCGAAGAAATGACTTGTGTATGAAGGATTGTAAATTGACCAATAAAATGTGAGTATGCAAAATATTTCCTGAAATAAATATTGTCGCATCCATTTGATTCGTGTATATCATAAACAGTATATGTAGAATGGTTATCGCGTTGCTCATAATTTTCAATTTACGGAACTAACTTTGAAATTTTGTACTGTTGTAAACGCATAACCATTAAACAATGTTCAGGGAAGACAAAACACTTTCCAGTCTCCATAAGTTGCCTTTGAAAATCTGATACATTTCTATTTTGGAAGATTAAATGGTGGGGTCTAACAGACACCCGACCCGAAAATACCGGGTTGGATCTATCATGCATAGACCCGACCCGAATATTTTCGGGGGCCTACAAGAAACCCGACAAACTTTTGCAAAGCATTATGATCAAAGTAAGTGTCCGATCTGGAAACCGAAGACTTCTGTAGATTCGTCCCCGAAATATATGAATGCGGCTTTTTGCTAACCATTCTTTAATAATTTGAAAGTTTTGAAATGTATTATAAACAAACTGAGGGTCTGATTGCAAGACCAAAAACACTTTTAGATCCGTCTCCGAAATTTGTCAATATAACTTGAAAAAAACACTATTTTAAACAATCACATCATTTTTAATGCTCTGCAATTTTTTTAAACAAATATATTAATCACATACCAACTTTGAGTATATCATCAAAATCTAAATGTAAACACCGCTAGGCAAGTATATATATATATAGTTTTAAAAAAATTGGTCGAACAACGACCGTAGGGTCCCCCTGGGAGCGACTACCGTCTAGGAAAATGACACTGGCTACCAGTAGAACCGTGTTTAATCACACCTATGGCCACGCCTCACAACCGTGAGACGGGTGACCACATGGTACGGTGGAATCACGATGAAGGGCCGGCGAAACTTTCGTGAGTCTTTAGGACACGGAACGACGTTCGGCATGGCAGGGTCGCGGTTATCACCAAAAGCGACAAGGATGATAATAAAGCACTCTTAGTTGCTGACCTGTCCTTTCTTTACTCAGACTCTTCGAAGTGAGGAATCTAGATGGAATAATGCACTTTCCTCACTTCTGATGTTAAGATCCAGGCCATGGGCCTCAGCCGCCTGCTCCGCAGCTTTGTAGAGGAACGCTCCTTTTCCAATCGTCTCGTGGTTCCTCATCCTTCTTCTCCTTCCTCTGGAAAGTGACGCTGTTAATTGTCACACGATGTTTTCCAGATGAGATAGTAAATCTGGTTTTCCGAAGAAGCATTAATCTCTTTATGCGTCCCACTATGTGTGGAGGAACCTTAAAACTTTGCAATAGACAGATGATGATTCTATGGGAGGTTGAATCGAGAGCTTTCTGGTAATTATTCCAGGCCATCGACAGATTGCGATTGTAGGCTGCAGCGTCTCTGCAGGCGCTTCTGTCGACAGAGGCGTAACTAGGATATGGCAAGCAGGGCACGTGCCATGGGCGCCACTCTAGGTGGGGCGGAAAGTGACACCTCAACTTTGTATATTCAATCGCGATTTTTAACTTCAGTTTTAAATAAAGATAAAAGAAGTCAGGATAGTCGACTCTGTATACTCGCCAGCGAGAAAAACTGAAACGTGTACTGTCCAGAAGAGGGGCGGTCCTTTGCTTCCCACCTTGATGTTTTTTCTCGCTCGCACATACTGCTTTCTCCGTCGCGCCCGCGCCCCTCTACGCTGCTTGAAGTCAAGGCCGGTTTAGCTGGTGACTGTCGGTGACTCGAAAAACTTCGAACAGCGTGGAGGGGCGCGAGCGCGACGGAGAAAGCAGTGTGTGCGATCGAGAAAAAACATCGAGGTGGGAAGCGAAGGACCGCCCCCCTTCTGGACATTTTACGTTTCAGTGTTTCGCCCGAGTTGGTCATCCTGAGTTCTATACATATATCCTTGGTTTGAAACAAGGATATAAGATATAATATATCTTTGCATGCTACTAACTTGCTA
>JAUMHM010000078.1:27157828-27179862 GCA_032362435.1 Melikaiella ostensackeni
GTCGGCAAGATTCGTAGTTTTGCACACGATTGAAACCCGAAACATCTCATTTTTACTATAATGAATCATCGTGAAAGTATTAAATCTGGATTTTATTTTGTTTGAATGAAGCAATTTCATTGATTTGATTCAAGCTGAGGCACTAAATCGACGTTCCCAGTTACATTACAAATCAAAAATTAATGAAATTGCACTATTTAAACGAAATGAAAATTCAAATGGGCCAGGCAGACGTGCCCTTATATATTTTAAACTGTTTTATAAAATTTCAACACAATATTTACCTCTTCCAAATTATAGAGACGAAAAATATGAATCACGTAATTGTTCATTTGATACTCTGGTACATGCCCTAAATATCAACTACCGAACATCTTTTCTACATTTTTCTCAAAGAGGGAATTTTTTTTGAAAACCCGGTCTTTCCCAATGCATTTAAGATAATTTTCCACCATTTTTCGTGTATTCCCAAAAATATACATTGATATAAAGAACTTGGTGGTGCTATATATCAAAAAGTGGAAGCAGAACTTTTTATATATATGTATATATATAGATAGTAAAATACTGTATTAAATATACTACCCTTATCAAGAAAGTTGACCCTATTTGATACATTACCCCAAGTACAATATGAGCCCTATCTATGCCTGCATATTGCACTCTCCATTTCCATCAATCCCGTGAGCCTCGATCAAAACTGGGAGTTCGAGGTATATTATATTATAAGTGCCACGTCACTTCATGTTCCGGAATACCTCACGTGCCAAATTACTTTATGTGCCACATTACCCCATGTTCTTTATAACCTCATGTGATATATTGCTCTGTGTGCCATATTGCCTCCCATGAGGGCCCCCAGATCCTCTGACGAGGGAATCCAGGGCCTTCCACGAGGGTCTTTTGAGTCTCCCCCTTTCCATCAATTCCTCTTCCATTTATCTGTATCTATACCTGCATATTATCTCTTCATTTCCTTCAATCTCGTGATGTCACCCTCCCTATGATTAAAAGAAGATAGTACAATATTGTACCAAAAAAAACAGAACCTAATTTTTGTAAACCTATGGGGTTGCATCGTATAGGTCCGACGACGGACAGGTAGATCAGTGTTGCGAATGCTCCTGATTTTACAGGAGATCTCCTGCTTTTTGAATGAGTCTCATGATCTCCTGATTTTCTGTTAAAATCTCCTGTTTTCGTATTGTCGGGTGAAAAATAAGGTCAAACTCTAAGGGTGGAATCCTATGCAGGCGCAAATTGCGCTGCGCAAAACGAACAGCCAGAGACAGAACACCTTCGAGAAGACAGAAATCTGAAGGTGTTCTGCAATTGGCTGTTAATTTCACACTTCGCCTTTTGCGCCCATATGGGTCGGCATCCTAAAGCAATCTCCCCATTGGTCAACGACTACTACATTATTATGAAGCTTGTAAGACATAAGATCAATTCTGCTTTCTGACCGATGGAATTTTTTTTATTGATAAAAATCGCGATATCACTACATTTGTGTGACTTATCATAGACCTCCAGTAAATTCACGGATGTGAGCAATTGAACGTTTCATTGAAACATTGAAACTTTCAAATTGTTCACAGTCAAAACTTCATAATTTTTTCATGAAACTTTTCACTATCTTAAATGAAAAACTAAAAGTGGCTGATTTTGGTCTTTAGAAAAAACTATATTTAAATGCAAATATATTTTATTTAAACGTTTTAAAGATATTACATTTACAAAATTCGATTGTAGACTGAAAGTTGCGGTTGTGATATTATTTTTTAGAACTCTTTAAGAAATATTTGAAAGAAAAGAATATTTAATTATATAAGAAGAATATAATTGCATGACAATTTTGTAGTATTTTTTTTATTGGAAGAATACGTTCCTGCATTAAAAATAAAGAAATGTGGGGAGCTGCGATAATAATTCATCATTTCTTCGATAAATAGAAGATTTCTCAAAAACAGTATTTTCTTAACCTATTCGTATATCATGTTATATATTCTTATAACATCTTCAATATTGAAAAATGAACAAGACAATAAATATCTCCATTATTTCAGTAAATGCTATTTATTTATAAAAATATTCGTTGACATTCATTGATATAATTATTACAATAATATGATGGTGAGACATAATGAAAAATAAAGATTCATGCAAATGGAATCTGAATTTTCCAGGGAGAAAGAGCAAGTAGCTGCCCCATCTAGTTGCCCATTATTTGTAAGAGTGGTGCTAATGGGCTCTTATTGGTTCATTCCTTTGTGATATCAGCCTTGTTAAAATAAAAACAATTTATTGGGCGTCATTTTACATATATTTCATGAAAATTGAACAATAAACAATATTTCACATTATTATCGTGATGATACTTAATTTTCTCGATCTCCTGCTTTTTCTTCAAATCTCATGATCAGAAACTCCTGATTTCTATTCCGACCCAGCGGCAACACTGAGAAAGGCAGTTGAGATCATGATCTAAGAATACATGGTCTAGCCACGCGCAAGTAAAAAGAAGTGAACCAATAGGAAGCTCTTCCAAAACGGCAGCCATATTGGACAAGAAATAGCGCTAGATTTAATTTGAAAATAATGAAGTAAACGCAATGAGCGAAGATTTGAAGTGAAATATCATATAAACTAAAAATAAAATAAAGCAAAATGTAGTAAATTGTCAAAGTTGTCAATCAATGAAAAATTTGATATTTGTGCCATACTTGATAGAAAAATTGTTGAAAATATTTTTTGTAATGTTTATAATCTATACATTTTTAATTGAAAGAGACAAAGAAACAAAGGGTGTACTTCCGAAAAGCGCATATCTCCGATTATTTGAAACTCCGTATACCTATTTATTTTGACGCGCTGATTACCAATGTCATAGTGAAAATTGGCGAAAATTTGATTTTCATGGTGAATCTTCCTGTAAATGGTCACCGAAGTAATATAGGTTACATCCCTAAACCTCTTCAATGTCTCGTGTGGAGAAGGGCATCCCTGTGACTGGTCACAGAAATAAATTAGGTCACATCTCTACCCCTTTCCAACCGGTCGTGGGGAAAGGCACCCCTGTGACTGGTCATAGAAATAAATTAGGTCACAACCTTCCCCTTTCCAACTTCTCGTGGGGGCGGAAGTCAGATCGTTACACAATATACAGTATTTCTGCGATATTGGCTGTCTCCTTCCCACCAATGTCCGCTCTCGAAAGTTTCGCTTCTCCTAACCATTCTACGAGCGCGTATTCAGCCTTCCAGGAATTTTTCATATCATTTAAGCCCATTTTCTCAAAAACTATCAGTCGTAGAGTACAAATGTATTTCACAAAAAATATGTATTTTCCAAATATCCACAACTCTTGATTAGAATATTTCTGTAAATACTTAACATTCACTAAGATAAAAGCAAAAAACCACGATTTTCATGGGTTCTTAAAATGGTTTTCACCATGAAAGTGGAATTTGCGCCTATTTTCACCATTATTTTCGTAATTTGCGCATCAATATACATAAGTACTATATACGGAGTTTCAAATCAATCGGAGGTATGCACTTTTCAGAAGTACACTGAAAATCTCTAATAAGTATGTCTGCGATATGTCTTCCGAGAATTTCGTTCCAGGACCAGGCGGCGAAGGTGTGCAGAGAGCGCGACACTCTAATGCCAGCAAACTCGTCCAGCGCCGCACTATTAAAGCTGGCTGTATCACAAACTCATAATTTCATCAGTTCGCACGTTCCGCACTTCGCTTCATTCGCTTTCAGTGTTTACGTTATGTGTTACAAAAATATCGCAGGAAAACAAGAGGCAGTGTTCGTCCTTCGAAACAAACATTTAAAGACATTTAATAAATATTTTTTACGGCGAACGAAAATCACATAGAAATGGTTCACGCGGCCCTGATTTTTGACATTCGAGTCCGACGGATATATGTAAAAGGCCATTTTAGGCAAGAACCAAAGTCGAACTTATATTGGAATTTCAGTGTAGTTGAATTCAATAAAAAAAGACGAATTTTTAACAAAATAGTTAAATCCTCAACCAAATGGATGAATAATCAACAACAAAAAAATTAATTTCTTACCCTAAAAGACGAATTTTCGAGAAAATACATTAATTTTAAACAAAATTGTTGATTTTTGAAGCCAAAAAACGTATACATAGCTCCAAAACAGTTGAATTTTCAACCCAAAAATTTGATTTTTCAACAAAAAAGTAATTTTCTAACAAATGCTCCAATATTTAAAAAAGTAGTTTAACTTTTAACCAAATAGTTGAATCTTCAATCAAAAATATGAATTTTCATGAAAAGAGTTCATTTTTTTACCAAATTGTTGAATTTTCAAGCCAAAAAGACGAATTTTCTACGAAATAGTAGAATTTTCAACCTAAAAATATAATTTTGCAACAAAAAAGTTCATTTTCTACCAAATTCCTATTTCAATATTTTAATGGATAATTTGATTTGTAACTAAATATCTGAATTTTTTACCGAAATAATTAAATTTTCAACCAAAAATATGAATTTCAAACAGAAAAGTCAATTTTTAACCAAATAGTTTAATTGTACACCAGATTGTTGAATTTTCAAACCAAAAAGATGAATTTTCTATAAAACAGTTGAGTTTTCAATCGGAAGATATGAATTTCCAACAAAGAAGGTAATTTACAACTAAATAGTTGAATTTTAAACTAAAATGATGAATCTTCAACAAAAAAATTAATTTTTTACAAAGTGATTGAACTTTAAGCCAAGTAGTGGATTTTTTTACTAAAAAAGATGAATTCTCAATGAAACATGTAATAATTAATATTTTAACCGAACAAGTTTTTAATTTGTAATCAAACACAGTTGAATCCATCAAAAAAAGACCATTTTTCTACAAAATAGTTAAATCCTCGACCAAAAAAAAAATAATTTTCAACCAAACAGTTGCATTTTCAACCAAAAAGGATTAATTTTCAAGAAAAAAGATTAGCTTTCTACCAAAAAAAGACGATTTTTCAACAAAGTAAATGAATTTTCAACTTAATAGATGAATTTTCAACCAGAAAGGATCAATTTTCAATTAAAAATATCAATTGTTAACCAAAAATGGAATAGTTATATTATCAATTGAAAAAATTATTTCTGAACCAAAAAAAAACGAATTTTCAAGTTTCCACTTAAATTGGAACAGTTCAATTTCCGACTAAAAAAATTAATTTTCAACCAGAAATGAGACGAATTTTTAACATGGTAGTTAAATTTCTAACCAAAGAAATGAATCTTCAAAAAAAAATGAATTTGCAACAAAACAGTTCAAAAATCAACCACATAGTTTGTAACTGTACTTCCACTGCCCCCCCCTCAAATTGTTAACTTAGCTTATAGACAGCCCCTAATAACCTAGATATAGTTTCCCTACTTCCTGCATTCTTCTCGAACATTAATTTACTCGAGTTTAGCATTCAATAATTAATCGATTCGTAATTAATGAGTTTGTGCCAGTAGGCATCTGTATATCGAATATCGAAGAGCAGCTAATTAGCTTTGATTTTAATTACTAACTTGGTAATTGCTTTGAACTGATATCATAAATTATAATTTGTGGTGAAAATCCTTTTGCAAACATTCACCAAAGGGTGACTTAAATTTTCGTTTGAAAACGTGAAATAGATTTAAAATTTAATTATTGGATATAATCCCAATAGAAACATTTAAATTTTAGTTTACGCAAAATTTAAAAAAATCAAATTGGAAACCTTTGAAATTTTCAAATATTTTCAAAATTTATCAATTTTAAGGCTTCCAAAGTGAAGATATTCAATTTCTCTTCTATATTGAAAAACTTCAACTAAAACCCCTTTAAAATTGAGCTCTTTGTCGAAATTCGTCTTTTCGGTTTGAAAGTTCATCTCTTTTGGTAGAATTTTCATATTCTTTGGTTGAAATTGCGACTGTTTGATTGATAATTTATCTGATTTGGCTGAGGATTCATCTATTTTGTTGAAAATTCATCTTCTTTGGTTAAAATATCAACTATTTTTTCGTTGAGTGTTCATATTTTTTCACTGAAAATTCAACTACTTGGTTTGATGTTGCACTTCTTTGTCAAAAATTAATTTTTTTGGTTGAATATTGGTCATTTTAGTTGGAAAATCAACTCTTTAATTGGACGTTTAAATATTTTGTTGAAAATTCGCTCTCGTCGGTTGAAAATTAATCATCTTGGTTGAAAATTAATCTTTTTGGTTGAAAACTTCACTACTTGGTTGAAAGTTGAATTGAATCGTTGGTCATGGCTAATCTACGACTTTCAATAAAAAGTATAACAACTGCCACTCAACAGATTTGCATGAAGTTGTGTAAAAATAATTTTGGATCAGCAAAAGTGGATCATTTTCATCTGAAGTTGATAATCAGAATGATATGCAACGGTTGGCGACTCTAGACGCAAAGTTAACAAAATACAAGTGGTCTAACATTTCTTGACAGTAATGTATTCATAAAAGGAGTAATACATATTATTCCAAGAAATCCGAAATTTATTTTACATTTATAAGGAGTTGTTCCTCATACAATAACAAGTCTCAGGCTCATTTGAGAAATTCAAAATTGTGTCAATAATAGCATAAACTTTGGAAAAATAGTAGGAAAATAGTGTCATGCAATTTTCTAAGTATAATCTCGAGAGGTTAACTATTTTTGTAATCTGGTATACAATATACATCTCCCATGATATTGCGTGAAATCATTTCGAATCTTTTGAACCTGAAATTGTGTTTATTTACAGTGTCCTCAAAACTATATTTGTTTGCACAATCCATTGATTTTTTTTTAAACGTAAACGTGATCTTTGACTAAAAATGGTACTTTCACTTAAAATGTGATGTCTGGATATGACGTTCTGTTTCCACTTGCCGTAATGAATACTAGGCTTGCCCTTACCCGTGGCCGAAATGTCTTTTATGATATTAACTTTTTCAGAACTTATACGAATTGAAAAATATGATACAGTGAATCTTAGGTTAAGATTCATATTTTTGAAGAAAAAATTTCGAAGAGGTTTTCTATTATTGTAAACTGGTATACAGGTACAATATACATCTCCCATAAAATCGAGTGAAATCTTTTCGGACCTTTTGAACCTGCAACCGTGGTAATTTACGGTGTCCTCAAAACTATTTTTGTTTGCACAATCAATTGATTTTCCGTAAACGTAAACGTGATCTCTGAATGAAAATGGTATTTTCACTTAAAATGTGATGTCTGGATATGACGTTCTCTTTCCACTTGCCTTAATGAATACTAGGATTGCCCCTACCCGTGGCCGAAATGTCTTATATGATAATAACTTTTTTTAAACTTACACAAATTGAAAAATATGATACAATGGATCTTAGGTTATTATTAATATTTTCGAAGAAAAGTTTCGAAGAGGTTACCTATTTTTGTAATCTGGTATACAATATACATCTCCCATAATATTGAGTGAAATCTTTTCGAATCTTTTGAACCTGAAACCGTGTTGATTGACGGTGTCCTCAAAACTATTTTTGTTTGCACAATCAATTGATTTTTCGTAAACATAAACGCAATCTCCGACTGAGAATGGTATTTTCACTTAAAATGTTATGTCTGGATATGACGTTCTATTTCCACTTGCCGTAATGAATATTAGGATTGCCCCTACCCGTGGCCGAAATGTCTTATATGATATTAACTTTTTTTGAACTTATACAAATCGAAAAATATGATGCAATGGATCTTAGGTTATTATTAATATTTTTGAAGACAAAATTTCGAAGAGGTTACCTATTTTTGTAATCTGGCATACAATATACATCTCCCATAAAATCGCGTGAAATATTTTCGAATCTTTTGAAACTGAAACCGTGTTAATTTACGGTGTCATCAAAACTATTTTTGTTTGCACAATTAATTGATTTTCCGTAAATGTAACTTGTTTCCCGCATTTTTTGTTTTGCAGGCAAATCGACATGACTGCACGTGCTTCTCTGACGAGCGTACAACGTATGGGGAAAGACAATCGAGATCACGTAATATCGACCTCGTTGTGCTCAATTTACTCACTCAAAATCCCAATTGACTGAAGAGTTTCCTCGCGGCTACAGTTGGGTCAAAGCCTGGAACTATTATATACCTCGCCATCGAATTCATATACATATATGCACGTGAAATCAAAAACACTCCAGGAAAAGTTTTTTTTTCTCTCAAGGGAGAACATTATTTTCAAGGCTACCCTGCTCTACGTCATGAAGACAAATGCTACAAAAAGGCCACAGGAGATGATGAAACGTCAGAGATAACGGTAGAATATTTTTCATACTCATTTCAACTTTAATGTAAGGGGTCGTTCAAAAAATACGAAACGCCTTAAGGGGCAGGCGGGTATAGACTTTCTACGTAATGCTGTCAAAAAATATATTTCTTTATAATATAAATTTCTTAAAGGTCGAAATGAAATCTACTTTCTTATGAAAATTTTTTGTGTGCTAAAAAGAAACACCCAAGGAGCTCACAAATCAAAAAAAGACTTCGAAACTACCTGCTTTTATGGCTCATTAGAGACAAATGTACAATAGATGTACAACAAAATGTAGTTTCGAATTCTATTTTTGATTTATCAACATTTTTGGGTGTTTCTTTTTTAGTACACAAAAAAATTTCATATGAAAGTAGATTTCATTTCGGTCTTTTAGAAATATTAGGAGAGACATTAAGCAAAGATTTGTTTCAGTCTGCAGGGTTGCCTGTGAATACTATTAAGATTTCTTTCAATTGAGGTATTAATTATTAACTCAATTTACTCAATTCAACTCGATTACTTTAATTCAATCAATTACTTTTGTCAATTTTACTCAATTTACAAAAAGATATATATTTTGATTTAAATATAGTATAAAAATTTGAGGCAATTAGAAATTTCTAGAAATGTATTATTGTTTTTGGATTATTACCTTTCTCTTCTTTGAAAATCAGAATAGTCTAAATAGATTGAATAGATTGATAAATTGCATGAAGTATACTATTTTTTATAATATATAAAGTAAATTTTATCGTCAAAATGACATGGATTATGACAAAGTTCTGCTTCTAATAACCAAGAAATGAAGTGCTTTTTTAGAATCATTAAAAAGATATTATGAAAACAATAAAAATGTTTCATTTTTATGCAGAATGTCTATAATATCTCAAGAATTTTTTTATTAATTTTTTCCTGGCTACAGCCAAAGTCTGAGCTTAGAATAAAAAAGGTGTCTCATATTTCTTGACAGTAATGTATTTATAAAAAGAATAACACATATTCTAAAAAATCGAAAATCTGTTTGTCTTTCATCAAGAGTTGTTTGTTGTACAATTACAGACCTCGGACTCATTTGAGAAATTCAGAATAGTGTCAATAACAGCATAAATTTTGAAAATAGTAGGAACATGGTGTCATGCAATTTTTCAAATGTTACCTGGAGGGGTTAACTATTTTTGTAATCTGGTATACAATATACATCTCCCATGAAATCGCGTGAAATCTTTTCGAATATTTTGAAAAACCATAAAGGCTTTGAAACCGTTAAGTTCATTTAAAAACCCTGAAATCTGTCGAAATCCTTTAAAAACTCCTGGGAAACTTGTAAATCTTTTTTAACCCATGGAAATCTTCAAAATCACTTGAAATTTAATCATTTCGTTTTGAATCCTACGAATCCCTTAGATATGGTGAAATCCCTTAAATTCTGTGAAATACTATTCTGTGAAATTTATTCTCTAGAGTTTTCTAAAAATCCGTTGGAATCCCTTGAAATCTGTTGAATATCATTGATATCCTGGATTCCTTTTGATTTTTTATTCTTTAAAATTTTCTGAAATCTTATGAAATTCTTTGAAAACCCTTAAAAAATTTTTAATCTCGTCAAATTCCTTGGAATCTTTTGAAGTCCTCTGAAATTCCGTGAAATCCCATGAGATTAGATAAAAGCCCTTTAAAATCTCTTGAAATCTTTAATATTTTTAAAATTCCTTGAAAGCTTTGACATCCGTTAGTATCCACTGAAATCTATTAAAAACCCTCAAATTCTGTTTACATCCCTTACAATTTACAGAAATTCCTTATTATCTTATAGAATCTCTGTATTTATTTCGAAATTCTCTGACTACCTCAAATGTTGTGAAATTCCTTAAAATCTTTTGTATCTTCTGAAATCTTACGAAATCATTTGGAATGCCATCGATTTCTTCTAATTTCTTGAAATTTTCTATAATCATACGAAATTTATTAAAATCCGCGAGATATTTTAAAAACACTATATTCTTTAAAATCTTTTCAAATTTTTAAATTCCCTTAAGTCTTTTGAAATCCCGTAAACATCTTAAAACTTTTATTATCATTTAAAATTTCTTTATAAGTGTTGAAATCTTTGAAATCCTCTGAGACCTCATGAAATCCGATGAAATCCATAGAAATTCCTTGAAATTCCTAGAAGTCCCTTCAAATTTTATTCCATTTCATTGACTCCCTAAAGTTTTCTAAAAATTCTTCGAAATTCTCTAAAATCCTTTAAAATCCTTGAAATCCTGAAGTTTCTTAGAATCTCGTATAATATCCTAATATCCTACAAACCTCTTGGAAAACTTTTAAATTCTGTGAATTATCTTGAAATTTGTAATATCTCTTCAAATTTCTCCAAAAATTGTAAAAATTTTGAAATCTCTAGAAATCTTTTACAATCTTCAAAATCTTGAAATTTTTTGAAACTACAATTTTTAAGATGGCGGTTATGTTATTCCAGCCAATCAGAGACAAAGTTTGAAAATATGTTTAGAGAAAAAGTGAGAAAATACTTGCATTAGCCTGACTAAAAATGGTATTTTCACTTAAAATGCGATGTCTGTATATGACTTTCTATTTCCACTTGTAATTATGAATTCCAGGCTACTTTTACCAAGTAAAATTATACTGAAAAAATATTAGGCATATTTCTACAGAAAATATTTTAATGAGGTGTAGTTAGGAAAACGTGATCTCTGGCTAAAAATGATATTTCCACGTGAAATGCGATGTCTGTCTATGACTTTCTGTCTCCGCTTGTAATTATGAACTGCAGGATATTTTTTTCAAATACAATTCTACTAAAAAAATGTCATGCATATTTTTACAGAAGATATTTCGATGAGCTGTAGATAGAAAAACGTGATCTCTCACTAAAAATGGTATTTTCACTTAGAATGTGATGTCTGGATATGATTTTCTTTTTGCACTTGTCGTAATAAATACTAGGATTGCCCCTATCTGTGGCCGAAATGTCTTATATGATATTAAATTTTTTTAAACTTATAAAAATTGAAAAATATGATACAAAGGATCTTAGGTTATTATTAATATTTTTGCAGAAAAAATTTCAAAGAGGTAATTTTTACAATGAGTGTATAGAGAAACTATTGGTCAGGCATTGTAAATTTCTTGTGGGAAGTTAGTCTCCCATTTTGGGAAGAAATTTAAACGTGTGGAATATACAAAAATGTTTTTTTTACATTTTTATATCTTTATATTTTTTAATATTACACACAAATAACGTCAGAACATTTTTTCAACTCATTTCAATTTTAGTATAGCTAAAAAAACGTGATGCCTAACTCAAAATTGTACTTTCACTTAAAATGCGATGTCCGGCTATGACGTTCTGTTTCCACTTGTAATAATAAATACCAGAATATTTTCTCCACACAGAATTATACTGGAAAAATCTTATTCAAATTTTTGCAGAGAATATTTTGAAAAGATAATTTTAGCAACGAGTGGAAAGAGAAATTATTGTTCAGACGTGACAAATTTATTATGGGAAGTTGGTCTTTCATTTTGGGAAGGAATTTAAACGTGTGGAATGTATAAAAATGTTTTTGAAAAACCCATCGAGTTCAAAATTGTTCTGCAAAAAACATTCTTCATAGAAGAGGACAAATTGATCCATTTTAAATTTAATAATTGAGGAAATTTCGAAGGTAAGATTCACAAAAAGAAGAAAGAAGTATTTTTCTATAATAGGTCTTTCATAACTTCACAAAGTGACAAGAAGTTTCTGAACTCTCTAGACACATAATAGCATGGAAGAGGAAATATTTACTCGATTCTTTTTCGGATTCAAAAGAACAACTTCTTTCGCCGTTTTGCATCCTCTCTGGTCATCGAGAAAAGTCAATTTCTGGGTGAAGACAGTATATAGTAGTTCCTCTTCAAAGTGAATACGGAGTTGAGTAACTTCGTCCTTATAGAACTTCCGGGGAATAAGTTGCCACTTTAAATCCAGAATTCATACACAAATCTAATATTCTTCTCGCATTAACTATTAAATGAACGTTCCATAAAAACTTTACTCAGAAAATGTATTATTTTCTACGTTCTCGGTTTTCTTGAGTTTCAACTAGTGGAATTTTTCCATTATCCCAGTCAGTGAAAAGTTGTCCGATCATAATTTAAAATTAAAATTAGAAGTTTAAATTGGATGAAATTCAAAGTTGAAAACGTTCCGATTTAATTTTTTAGAAATTTGAGTACGTCAAAAAATGAACAAATGTTAAGTGTAAAGAGTTTAAAAATAAGGAAATTAGACATTTTATATGACCAAAGTTGAAGCATTCTTAATGAATAATGTGAAAGTTTTAAATTAACGGTAAAAACTTCAATTTTCGGAGATCACATTCCATCCCTTTTTTCATCTTATCCTCTTTTTTCTCCTTGAATTGCAAAAATCCCCGATAATACCTAAAATCGAGAATTCTGGCCCTTTTTTTCCATTTTCTCACAAACTTTCTAAGATTTGCCAAATATTTCAAAGAGTTTGAAAGACTTCAAGGATTTCAAAGATATCGAAAAAATATTTGAAAGATTTCGAAGGATTTGAAAATATTTCCCATAGGACCATAACCATATTTTGAAGATTTCACAGAAATTTAAATAATGTCACAAATATTCTACAGATTAAAAAAATTTCACAGAGATTTCAAAGGTTTGAAAACATAGTGCAAAAATTTCAAAATTTCAAAAGATTTGACAAAGATTTTTAAAATTTCAAGAGATTTCAGGAAAATTTAAAAAAGTTCAAAATATTTCAATATATTTTGGACATTTCGCAAAGATCTGAATATTTTGGAAAGATTTGACAAATAATTCAATGATTTTGCAAATATTTCAGAGGTTCAAAATATTTCACAAAGATGGCAAAAATTTAAGAAGCAATTGAAAAAAATTTCAAAATTTCAAAAAATTTTACAAAGATTTCAAAGATTTTAAAAAGTTTCACAAAGATTTAGGATATCCCAGAATATTTAAAAATATTTGAAAGATTTTTCAAAGGTTCAGAGATTTTACCATGATTAAAAGAGTTTTCAGATATTTTAAAGATTTAAAAAAATTCACAAAGATTTAAAAAATCTCAAAATATTTTAAAATACTTTAAACATTTTGCAAAGATTTGAAGATTTCACAAAAATATCTAAAATTTTTCAGATATTCCGAAAAATTTCAGAATATTTCAAGAGAATGCACAAATATTTCGAAGATTTCATAAAGAATTCAAAGATCTTGAAATTTTTCCAAAAGATTCCAAAGATTTTGAGAGAAATCGCAAATATTTCCAATATTTTACAAGGATTTCATGAGAGTTCACAAAGATTCCAAAAAGAAAACAAAAATTTCAAAATATTTTAGAATATTTCAAAAAAATTCACAAATATGGTATTTCAAATATTTCGAAAAGATTTCACAAGGATATTTCAAAGATTACACAAAGATTTTGAAGATTTCACAAAGATTTCAAACAAATTCTCAAGTATTCAAAATCTTCCACAAAAATTCCAATGATTTCCCAAATGTTTCCAAGATTTAGAAAATTTCACAAAGATTTAAAAAGATATCACATAAATTTCAAAAAATATTTTACAAAGATCAGTTAGATGGCAGTTTTGTGCAATTTGATATCCATAAGATATAAGAACTTTTTAATAATAAATAAAATCCCCTTTTAAGTCCCTTTTCTCGGAAAAAATTCCCTTTTTCACCTAAAGTTGAACTACAAAACCAATGTTATTTCTTAATTTCACATTACAGGCTTTCAAAATGGAAGGATTTAAAATTAAAAGTATTCAAAATCACAAATTGTGTGATTGAGAAGCATTCATAAGAAGCATTTTTAAGCTCAAACTTGCACAATTTTTAATTGGAATAATTTGAATACATTACGATTTCAAATTAAAACCTTATTCAAACTTCAATTCCTCGATAAGTTGGAAAATTTCGAAGCTAATCAAAAACGAATTTTTGATTAAAATGGTAAAAAATCACAACAGTTTTTATGTATTAAAAAATAACTTTTTATCTGTTCTTTTTGTCCGTAACAAATTAGTGTCTGAGAAAAAAATAACTTTTCAACTTTTCTTTTCTATTGCATGACTCAGAAAATGAAAAGAAAAAAAGATAAAGAATGGGTTTTGCTGAGACTGAGAAAAAAATCTCATTTTATGAGTAAAATTTCCGGGGATTTCTCGGGTAATAACATTCTGGTTGGATACCATGATCATATGGTAATTTGCGATATATTATGGTATGGCAGAAAATCGCAGGACATCATTTCAATCTAGTTTTGTGCAAAGAAAATATAATTTTTCGATTGCTAATACATACTCTGAAATTAAATTACCAATCAATTGTACATGCAATAAAGTCTAGAATATTAATTAAAGTGATTAAGGTCACGAATACAGTTAAGCAATATACTATTGAAAACTGATTCAAAATGTACTTCCATCACCGTCCAATCATCTCAATTTGATTAAACCTGACCAACCGTAATAACATAACTAACATTCGCATCAGGAATAATAATAGTGCACTGGCACAGCTAGAACAATTCGGACAATATTCAATGCGAATAATTGTACAATGAAGTACAATGAACCTAATGTCATTAACGTTAACGTGAATCTGATTCATAAACAAAATATGTATATGAATTTTCATTTTAAACTATAAAATATAACAACAATTTATAACTCTGTAACTATTAGTGGAGAAAACACGAAAAAAATTTAATTCAGTAGGTAAAGCTATTGTGTACAATTTCATAGATTTTTTTTTAAATTGAAAAATCAAATGAGCAATTATAATAAACATTAATTTTTTATTTAAATAACTTGATTGGTTATACATTAAGTTGCCTAAAAGCTAATGACATTTTTCAATTTCAGAATTCCTAACATAAAAAAATAATTCAAAAAGCTTTGAAACTCAAAGTTTTTTCAAAATTTAGATTTGAATTGTCCAAAATTCAAAATGTTTAAGATTTTCAAATTAAAAGCAATCAAGTTGTATGTTCTTGAAATTCAAAGTCTCCAAGCTTCAAATATTTTTGATATAAAATCGATTCCAAAAGCTACTAGCGTTCGAATGTTAATGCTTCCAACATTTCAATTATTCAAATTTAACGATTTTCCTAATTTAAAACGTTCTGATTAAATTCTTTTAAGACTATACTATACGTGACTTATTCGAATTCTTGCTATCAGGTAGACTTCACTATTTAATTTCGATCATTGCAGAATCAAATTGTGCATTATTATGGCTATATAAATATATATATATACATAATAATAATAATTATATTATTAATGATAATAATAATAATAATCATCTTCATCATCATCATCATTATAATAATTAAATATATGAATAAGTGCACTATAATACATTTTGAAAAGTAATGTGTCTGACCAAATATTATTTTACTTCTTGTCAGTATACGTATGTCTCACCACGAGAATACATTTTTGCTTGTTTAAATTGTTAGTTGAAGTGGAAAAAGACAACATTGACTTGTATTCAACATTGACAAAACTTCTTCTTTGAATAAACGAAAACCTTTTGCTGGCATTTTTGCAACCAAATTTTTTTTTGTCTGAGTGTAAAGCATCTTCGATTTTTTTGAACAAAATAAAAAAAACAGTAATAAATCTAAAACAAATTGAAAAAATAAAAATGAAATTCATTATTTGGAATTCACTCAGGTTGTCGATGTTGTGACGGTATATAAATATGATATATATATAAATGAATCTATATATATAATAATGAAATGTGAAAAAAAAAAATATTGATTAGGTATGGAAAAGTGTATATCGGCCATGATCATATATTCAGAGAAAGAGAGATTCAATGAAAAATCACGGAAATAGCAAAGGAAGGGAATAAAGAAGGTAAGATAGTGAGGGTAGAAAACCAAAAAAATCTGTATTCGGGGGGAACGGTGTGTTTAGAATGAGAAGGGAGAAGGGTTAGAAAAGAAAGAGAGAGATTTTTGAGTGAGGAATACGAGGTGCGAAGTATGGGGGAAAAGGAAAGGGGTAAAGAAAAGAGTAAGAGAAGTAAAAGTAACGGGAAGAAAATACAAGTAATAGAGGAGGAGATTAAGTTGATGTTTTGAAATGTCGCAGGAATTAAGAATAAGGACAACGATTTTTGAAATTTCGTAGAAAAAATTCGATGTGGTTGAGCTTACGGAAACTCGGATCAAGAAGAAAGACTGGAAATGTATAAAAAGTAAATTGCCGAGTAGCTTTAGGTGGGAATCACAAAAGGCTACGAGGCCACTAAGGAAAAAGGAAAAATGTAGGGAAAGTGGAGGAATATTAACGGATGTCAGGATGAATCTAGAAGAAAGGGAAGTATTAAAAGGAGTTACGAGTGGCGGATAGGGAAGGAAAGTTGAAATAAAAGAAAAATAGTACAGAATAGTGGCTATATATAATGGAAAAGAAATGAAGGAGGTAAAAAAAGGCATATAGGAGTTTATTGAGGATAGGTAGGAAGAAATATTAATAATAGAGGAGTCTTTAGTTGAAGAATATGAAGGAAAGGTTATACGAGGCTTTTTTTCTGAACTGCCTCAACTTCAAAAGGCATGTCTGCCGATTGCCTTAATATATTTAGAGTATGTTTGCCTATACGATAGTAGTTTACTCACCAATTTATAGACTTTTACTACCATCCCTCCTTGATCCGATAAAAATATTGGTCGACATTATGGGACTGACAATAGTTATGCGTAACATAAATCAGACTTGTGAAAGGCTAAAATAAATTCACAATAGTTCAAACTATTCATATAAACAAATTATTACTACTAGGAATTCGTTTTTTCTCTGAATTAAACTTGGTCCCGTGTATAATCGAAAAACAAAAGACATCGACGTATATAGACTTTCGTTTGTTTCTCGTATTGTACCAAGAAAAAAATGCAATCACATAGACTGTCATTTGTTTCTTGGCCTCAAGCAAAACGTTGCACTGCGTTACCCTGACTTCATTCTCCTGAAAGGTAAGATCAGCAAACGTGTAGTACTTAGAATTTTTCTGTGTTCTTTCTATGATTTCTGGCGTTTCGTTTTTGTTTCTTAGTAGTATATATTTATAAATTGTTTATTCTTCTGTTCTGTGATATTCGTTCATTCAGTTCAGGTTACATGTTCATTTTTAATTGTCTTTTCAAATCGCTGCTTTCGAAGCAAAGTGAGGTTCCTAAAGACCTTTCATGGTCATCTCGCGCTGACCATGTCTTCGAAGCAAAGTTTTCACAGCATATGTGCAAATCCTTTTCGTAAGGAGAATCATGGGAAAGGAACTTATTTGAGGCTTCTTATGGAAAATCAGCAAGTAGCGTTTCCTGATTTGTCGAAAGGCATCAAAATATGTGGTGCTTGTAGAAAAGAATGTAGAAATCTCAATTTACAGTCATCCAGAGAAGTTTCAAAACCTTATATTATATGACTTCTGCTTGCACTTGAATAATTTTATTTTATTGTTACATATTATGAATTTGAATGATTTTCAGTGACAAATATTTAAACGAATATCCAAATAAACTAAGAAAATTGCGCAATTGCGTTGAATCATTCAAGTCTAGCGCTTCGCGCGTCGCGCGCTTTTTTTAACAACCTTCTCAATTCTCTATTTTCAGTACAAATGATTTGAAATTTTCCAATAAACTTCCTTAAACACAAATAAATAACTTTGTCACTTCATATTTTCCGAAATATTACATTTTTTCGTCACTTTTTCGCTCCTAATCGCGAAAAATCAAAGAATTTACAAGTATTGATTTGTTATTGAATATTATAAAATATCGATAAATTTATTTCTTTCGAATGACTAGTCGGTATGAGCAATGAATACTGAATGAAAATACGTAAAATTCAATCCATTGCGGGCAGTACTTACCGAGAAATCGCAATTTATGTTTTTTGAAACATTGATTTGAGGTTATTCAAAATTTACCTTTTATATATTTTTTTTCGTAATAATCATGTTGGACTGAAAAATACTTGAGGAATAAAAGTTGTATTTTGACAAGCTCTATCAGCTTATATTTTTTTATTTTGATTTTTCACAACTTTTTTTTTACTTCGATTTTAGAAAGTGGACAATACTTTTACCCGTTTTCGAGCGTTCGGCGAGTTCTTCCCGTGGGCTCAATTGTGTTTCGAAAACAGGTATGCATTAAATATAAGTCATCGCCTAGAGAACATTAGGTGAAAAGCTGTTTAAATTTGGAGAGACGTTCAAGACCTCTGAAAACATCAAAATAGTTGACATACACGAAAATATAAAAACTGTGGAAAGAATAATTTTTTGAAGCACATTTTGTTAACGCGCAAATTGAAGGCGTTCATCAATCCACACCAAATTCATTATAATTTTTCAGGGCCCTAATACACTACTTTTCCACATAGTTCCAATTTCGATTTCTATAATTTTGTTTATTCGACCCACCCTAATGTATATATACTACGTCTGTTCATTTTGAGATTTTTTAAGAAAACCATCGGCTTTTTCTTTTGATTGATTGATTTCTTTTTTTCGGCAGAGTACTCTCCTTAGGCATTACCTTTCTTTCATTTTTTGTTTTTTATTTTTAAAAAACTGAAATTTGTTAGTACTATCCATTTCTTATATCACTTTACTTTTAATTGCGATAGTAAAAATTAAAGTTTTTACGACGAACATTTGTGCAAAACGGCTCATTGAAACTTTCTCAACCTTTTGAAATAAAAATGAAAATTGCAATTTAAAATTGTCACGCCCATATACTCTAATGGTGATGGTGATTTAAAGTTTAAAGGGACTCGATCCCATTAGTAAATAAGTATATCTCTTTACCAGGTAGTAAATTGTGTTAAAGACAAGAAATATGGAAACAATCGCCTTGGCACCTCTTGTTTTTCAAAATATTGAGATAATATTCCTACCTGCCCTTTATTTACGATTATATTTTCTTTTTCCGGTATTTTATTTTGCTTGATTTTTCATCCCATGTATTTTACCTGACTGAAGCCTGCGTCAAAGTGTTAGAATGTTAGATCCGTGGGTAACACAAAAGTGAAACGCATTGAGTGAATGTACATCGGAAGAAGCGTAGCGGAGTTGGAGCGATGAGAAGGAGAGAGACCGGACACTATCTTTTCTCCCATTCTCATCCCTGCAACTCAGCCAAGCTTCTTCCGCTGTATAAGCACTCACTGTGTGATGGACGCTTGCTTTTGTTCAAAAAAAAAAAAAAAAAAAAAATCAAGATAAGGTCTCGATATCACTATATGAGAGGCGTGTTTTTTTACTGAAAGGCTGTTAAAGGAAAATACAATTTTTTAACCGATAAAAATTGCAAGAAATTTCGATGCTGAAAGGAAGAAAAAATTTTGGCTACTTTGAAATTTTAACTCAAATTTAAATTTAATCATTTATCAAAAAAGATTATAAGAAACACAATTTCTAACTAAAACATCCTATGTATCAAATTACATACAATGCCGCCGTCCCAAATTCAAAAGTCGTATTTGCATTTTGGATGTGTGACCTGTCATTTAACCAAATGTCAAAAAAAAATCATGAGGGTAAAAATCAAAAAATTTCAATTCCAGAATCTTTTTCTCACTTTTTTGAAAGTTTCAGAACAGCATAAAACCTTTTTTCGCTTCATATTAATCACAATAAGTGTTAAAATAAAAATAAGCGAGTTGAAGAAGTGGGCCCTTATTTAAAGTTTCATTTTTTCAATTTGATGACATATATTTAATGCAAATCATTTAAAATATTTTTTATGTCAAAATAATATTTTGCTCTGCTTTCAGTACCTTCATAGAGGTACATTAAAATTTATTTTTGTTTTCATTCACAAAATAATCAATAAAACAATTAATTCTAAGGTAATTATAATTAGAAACAAAAAGTAAACGTTTTTTCTTAAAAATTTTCAATTAATTCTGATGTTATGCGTGTATTGGTAATATCATCTTGAGCTTTCCTTCAAAAGATATACCGCCATAAATTAAAAAAAAAAACACTAAAATATATTTCACAGAAGTAATTTTTGTTTTTGAAACAGCCAACTGTATCCCCGATTCAAGGATTTTTATATCTTTGAATCAGCTCTGTAACTCCGTAAGTTTCAAATATCATGCAAAACCGAAACGTGATAATTAAATTTTTGGTTAGTGAGAATATGGAGAAATTATATAAGTTTGAACCCAAGTTTTGGAAAAATTTTTAAATCTGAAAAGAAGAACCTTGAATACTAATTTCACTTATTTTCATTTTGGCTAGGCCTTTATAATCTTTATAATTGTAAAGAAAACTGTTAAATCAATTATAAATTTCAAAAGTTTCTTAAAATTATTCCCATTTAATTAGCCCTTCATTCAGACTTCCAAGATTTTTAATTCAGCTATAAAATCTTTGTTTTGACGATTCATAAATGTGATTCATTAATAATAATACTCAAAATTCGCTTGAAAATAACGAGAAAAATTCAATTTTTTGTGATTTTGACCTTTCACCGTGTTGTGCCAACTGAGAGAATTCTTGTGTTCAAACTTTCAGGAAGTTATGTTGACACCCTCTAGAAAGTTTTCAGCCCTCCCCCCCCCCCCCACCAGGAAAAGGAAAGATTAACATTTATTATTTTCGGTACGTGCTCTTGTGCATGCCCCTGAAATGAAAAAAAATCTGCCCGCTATTCTCATCGCGCGCAGCTCGCTTCGCTCGCAAGTTGGAGCGCACCTAGGGTGCGTGATTCGGTCGTCGCGCTTAGCGCTCGGTGTTATATGTTCTTCATGTACAAGTTACTAAATTTGTCTCTGACTTCAAACGAAAAAGAAAATTTATTTACTTAAGGCTCTATCGGCTCTAAGGAATACATTCCCATCATAATATTCGTGCTCGATTTTCTGCGCTCACCGTATAATATATACAAATAAATAGTTACAAAGACGATTAAAAATTATCTTAATGCTTTACGATTGGTCTTGTAAAGAAATGTTCAGCGGCAATTTTTTTGACTTTTTAGAGGCACAAATTCTACTCTTCTGACTGTTTTTCTTACCGCGCGTCGTTTGGCTCAAAAATTAAAATTAAAATATTCCAATATAATTTTCCATACTTGAAAAACAAACTATGCCTCCTACCAAAAAATGTTCAAAAGAAAGCTCATGGGTCTTCGTAAAAGCAACAATTTGGATATCTTGACTTTTTTTCGTAACTCGCGTTATTTGGTTAAAAATGTGAATTTTCGGTTTTTTAAGAAAATTCAAAAAGCTGTTGTGACAGTTTTGTAGGGCTTTCAAAAAGCAACGTTTTCCTGCTCCTGACTTTTTTTCATATCGGAGTACTATGAATAGTCATACATATAATTTTTAAATCTTTAAAAAAATGGTCTCAAAAATTTTGAAAATGCTCTAACTTTTTGAATTCTTATCCAAAAAGGCTGGCTAACGAACTTGACCTTCAGTTTTCGACACTAAAAGAGTGTACCAAAGGCCAATCCAATAAATACATTCTTTTAAAAGTATCGTGTTCACATACATGCATACATACATACACATACATACAGGCATACAACATACATACAGAAATACACACACATACATACATACATACATACATACATACATACATACATACATACATACATACATACATACATACATA
>JAUMHM010000078.1:27188935-27209813 GCA_032362435.1 Melikaiella ostensackeni
AATGAGTATCATTTGAATTATGTCTGTATTAATAATCAGCAATGCGACGCCTCCATTCCATACTGCTCCACGTCGCGTGTAGGCGGTGTACAGCGCTAGGTCGCGTTTGGTCTGAGGACAGCGCTACGTCGCATCTGGTGTTTGTATGGCTCCATGTCCTATGCTTGTACAGAGGATTTGGAACTATACAGTGACCAAACGCGACCGAGAAATGTATACCGACCAAACGCGACGTGGAGCAGTATCGAAAAGCGGCGTCGAATTGTTTTTTCAGAATTAATTTTAGAAGCAATTTTAAATAATTTGGTTTCATATTATGTGGAATTTAAATACCACTTTAAATATAAGACAAATTAATCAATTATTTCAAAAAAATAATAGAATTAGGCGACAGGCGCTTACAAAAAATAACCATAAAGGTTTCTACCCAGGGCTGCGAAACCCTACGAAAATGATTATACAAACTTGAAATAATCATTTTTGTATGTAATTTATCATGATCATCATCTTTAGGTCGAAATTGTTTGCAACCGCATATTTAGTTCTGTAGATTGAATTTGCACTTTGAAATTGAAAATCGTATTCAGGTTAAGATAAGTTATTTAGATTAGTAAAATATATATATTTATGCGTAAGTATAAAAATTGGCATTGTGAAATAAGTCAATTTCATAGAAATATTAATTTACCATTTGTGCCGACGAGAGCATTTGATAACCCTTTAATTGTTCTTTGGAAGTTTATTTAGAATATTATATTTTCTTTGGTTGTTTTCTTTCGAGTTAAATCTGAACTTTAAATCCTCTTTGATAATTCTTTCAATTTTTATGTAAATTTAACTAGGAAGAAAAAGGATCCCAGTGAGTTATAGTTATATTGTAAGATAAATTAAGAATCGGCTAACATGAGCTTTTCATAGTTATGCGGAAAAAGTAATTTGTCTGAACAATAAGTAAACAATAAATTAAAGAAATTACATTTGGTGTGTGTGCTTATTTGATTCATATATGTTTAATGAGTCTTTTGAAAATAAAACTTCAACAAATTATAATATTTTTAATTTCATGTTCTATAAAATATTTATTTATATTTTATGTTTTTCATATTACCCATTAATTAAGTTGCATTCGTTTTTGTTATTAATTTTAATCTTTTTTAACAATTTTTTATTCATCTAAAAATTTATATTTTTACCTTGACAGTGAATGTATAAGAATTGTATATATTCAAAAACTATTCAAAGTCTTCGGCTTCACAAAAAATGTATACATGCCCATTGTTTTATATATGATTTATAAATACTGTTTTTTATGTAATCTAATCATTACAATTAGAGCACAAATAAATCTGCATTTATTTTTCAGATGGCACTTCGAGGAAATCGGAAGAGAACTAGGAAACTGAATTACTGAAAAAATCAAAAATTCAGAATCCGATTGAGGTAGTCAGAAGCTCAAATTCGGTATATCGAAACGTACGAGATTTAAAAGGGCAAGTCAGAAAAAGAAAAAAAATTATGTTGGCAGTTATACTCATAAAAAATTTCTCCGAACGTTATAGTCATTACATGTATGACCAATCAGCTTTTCTTTATTTTGGTATTCTTCTTTTTTTTTTACTTTAGCTTCACTTGGGCCAATTCAGCTGATGTCGCAAGTAATGACCTTCTCATATATAATTTGATCCTTATATTTGAAATTTTGTACCTTTATGCTTTAAATTAATGTATGTTTTCGTTTTTTTTTTAGACTGCGTGAGAAGAATTTTTGTTCAAATTATATGTTTAGTATAATAAAATAATAAGGACAAATTTAGTTTATAATTATGAGACTTATTTAATTAAGCCAAAGAATTATTTATTTAACTTACCTTTTTTTCACCTTTCTCATTAAAAACGGTCTTGAAAAGTTTTCTTCTAGTAAATAAGGCTCATAAAATTTCCAGATAGATCTTGATTTTATTTTTAGTGAAATAATTGATGTTTAATCCTCGTTACCAGATTGGCTGATCAAGCCTTAATTTTAAATATAAAAATAATATTAGGGAACGGGCTGTTGGTCAATGTATTACAGAATTCCATTTTCACTTCAGGGTCTGTGATCGTTAAAAAATATTACCTTTTAGAGTAAAAAAAAAGTCTTTTACTTTTTTTTTTACTTTCTCAAAAAGTAAATAGAATAGTTTTTCTAAATCTTGAATTCTGATTGATGTTTCAATTTTAAGGCTGAATTTATTTGGAAATGTAAATAAAGAAGTTTTTCATTCTTCAGTTGGAAAATGTTTTGAGAAGTTCAATTTTGAAAAGAAATAAAGAATAAAACCATAAAATGTGTAGAAACAGTTTATAACAAACATCTCATCCTTCTATTATCATCCGGAATTGATTTTTTGCTTTCACCTAATATATATTTTTTTTCCTTTACAGGAATCTGTAAAAACTCTGAATCGAGACTCTTTCACTTTCAGATTCTATTTTGTTGAATTCGAGTGTTATTCAAAATTCTACATATGGATAAGAAAACTGGTAATTTAAAAATTCAAGTGAATAAAGACAAAATAAAAATGTTTCAAGTCTTATTGTCAGAAGAAATTCATTTTTTTAGTCTACTCATTTGCAGGAAATATTCAAGGTCAGGTCCCGGCAGCACTGGAGAAATTTGCTCATTTCACAGATGTTGGCTTCCCCATTACCGATGCTCTCGCGTTGCTCACGAGATCTTCCATCCCGTGAGCATCACGAAAGCATCGCTAGTGGGGGCGCCAACATCTGTAAAATGAGCAAATTACCTCTACCCTGCCCAGGCTTGTTCCAGGCGCTATAAGAAATTCGTTCTAATCTTTTTGGAACAGAAATTTTGTAGATTGAATTAGATTTAACACATTTTAAAATTATTCTCTTCCTAACAAATAAAAAACGGAGAAGAATATATTAAAACTGGAAACTTGTATTCCAGCCTTGGATCTGAGTCTCACAGGCCCAAAATGGGCAGCAGCTATTCAAAGATGGAGTGCAGTTCCTTCCATTATGTGGCAATCTGGATCGAGTTTGGGAAAAGGTCTAACTTTACCGTCATCAAATTCTACAGGGGGGGTTCAGCTGTCAGGCCTGTAGCAGAGTTTACAAATTGAGAACCAGCCTCAGAAATCATCAAAGATGGGAATGCGGAAGACCACGCCAATTTCAATGCCCTCATTGCGTATATAGGGGAAAACAGAGAATGCACATTGCTCGTCACATAGAGCGAATGCACAAAGAGAAGCTGTTCCAACAGGAACTGGTTGAGTGAAGAAGGAAAACTTGTAAAAAAATGTGTTCAAAATTGGTAACTTTTATCGTGATCTTGAAAACATTTCTCATTTTTGTTAAGTGTAATAGGAATCAGTATGTTTCGAAGAAAAAGAAAATATTAATGAGAATATTTGGTAGAAAATTTAATGAGGTAGGCCTTGTAGAGTCAAAATGAAAATTGATCAATTTTTAAAATATTTGATGAAAATGAGGAAATACACTCAGGGTTTATGAAGGTTTGAAGAATGTTTTAGGCAAGAAAGTGAGCTTCCCAAACAAGCATTGTTAAATCACATAGGCATATCTTGTTAAATTAATTAAACTTTTTAATCTTCAAGGATGATGGCCCAAATTATTTTCCTCTGAAATCGCATTTTAACTCATTATAAGTCATTTTATAGTTTGATTACTTTTGAGTTTGAGTGTACAATCCTTACATCTATAAAAAGATAAGGTTCTCTTCGATTTTTATATCTTAAGTGATGTTTTCTATAATTTGTTATCATAGACTGTTTGTAGATGGAGAAACCGGCTTATATGATAAAAATATTTTGGTTTTTCGCTCGGGGCAGAAAAAAATGTAGGGTTATAATTGGTCTTTATTTTGAGATAAGAGGGTAGACGCAATTTGATTGAGGCTAATTATTATCCTCGCATATTTATTATACTCGAACATTTGAAGGATTTTTAAGGATATACGTAGTAAAAAAAGCTTTCATTCAAAAACATAATTTTGGATACAAGTTTCATAAAATATTTGGTTGCTTCAGAATTTGAAGTTAAATTAATGGTTCAAAATAAAAAATTCTAACAATATTATACCTCTCAGTACTGAAATTCCAATAATTTTTTCCTTTCTCTGCTTTAGAAAACAAATTTTTCTAGAAGAATTTCAACATATCAGAAATCATTTTTCCATCTTTTGATGTTAAGATTCAGTTCTGTTATTTCCTGTCACAATTCATCTGCAAGAAAAACCATTATTCGACAAAACTAAAAAAGAAAATGTGTGCTGATTTAAAATAAAATGTAACTGGAAAAAAATGTTTGCTCTTTGGCATAAACGAAAAATTGCCAAAATTTTAGCACTAGAAAGTGAAAAAAAGTTGTTGGGGTATTTAGGCGCGTGAAATTTTTTATTAAAGTTGACGCCATCTGAAATTTGATAATTTCATATAACTTAAGGGGGGGGAGGTATGGTCCGGTGGGTAATAAGAAAGCGTTTCTTTATCGAGTTTTCCTGAAGAAACGGTAAAAGTTATTCATTTAGGAACTCTTGTACATTTTAAGTGACATTTCAAGAATATCCTGTAAAATTTTTGTCTACAAATATAAAAAATTGAGCCGTTGCCAAGAGATTTTCGGAGACGCTTTCGAAAAAAGATGCTCCGCGGTGTACACGATAACTCGTGAACGCATCATCTGAAATCAAAAAAACAAATACATTTCGATAAATTAAATAAATGCCTAGAGCGCAACGATCTGTTTACTTCATTTTTTCCGGTTTTGGCGGTAAAAAAACTGAAAACCTCGATTTTTGGCCCAAAAAATCCGCCATTTTGTATCTGTAAAATCGCAAAAAAATCGATCAACAAGATCGTTGCGTTCTTGCGATATATCTGTCAAAAGTGTATACCAAATTTGGTGAAGATCGGTGCAATAGTTTTTGAGAGATACTGTGCACCGATTTCAAAAATGTAGTTTTGAGAAAAACACGTAAAGTTTTAGGCACGGAAAAAGTATAGAAAAAATTTTTTTTTCACATACACAGGATCATCGATTCCAGCTCCATAAAGCAGAGTACCTGCTGCAGCTGCAATGCCCAGGACATCTTTTTGTTACTGCCGTCGAAGAATTCTGGCCTCTTTAGTCTGAACTGCAGCATCTATTGCACTGCAGCGTCTATTGTGCTCTGCTCGAGGTGCGGAGACTTACAGCTCTGTAACTTGGCAAGTTTCGCTCAGATCGACTTGAAATTTTGAGAGAATATTTTTGAGATGTTATATTACAAGAAAATTAAAAAAAAAAACGATTTTTTTTAACGCTACGGACCATATCCCCTTCCCCCCTTCACTAAACAATATAAATTTTAAACCAAAAATGGTATTATTAAATTTTCATTTTAAAAAATGAATGTTTAACCAAAAAAAATGTTAACAAAATAGTTAATTTTTCAACGAAAGAGATGAATTTTCAAATCAAATGATGAATCATCAACCAAAAAAGGAAAAATATTATTAACAAAGTAGTTCAACTTTCAACCAAAAAAGGTGAATTCTCAATGAGAGATAATAGTTGAAATTTCAACCAAAAAAGATTTTCATTTAAAGTCAAATACAGTTGAACTCTATCAAAAAAGACGAATTTTCAACAAAATAGGTAAATTTGAAACCATAGAGATGAATTTTCAACCAAGTAGATAATTTTTAAGAAAAAAAAGACGATTTTTCAACAAAATACATGAATTTTTTTTTAATTGAAGAAAAATAATTTTGAACGAAAAAAGATAAATTCTTAACAAAAAATGTAATAGTTGTTACTTCAACCAAAAAATATTTTTATTTTAAATCAGAAACAGTTACATTCAACAAAAAACAATTTGTCAACAAAATAGTTGAATTTGCAGTCAAGACAGAAAAAAACTTAACAACATTGTTGAACTTTCAAGCCGAAAAGGCGAATTTTCAACAAAAAAGTTTATTTTTGACCAAATAATAAACTTTCTATCCAAAATTTTGAATTTTGAAATCCCAGGGTGGGAGAAATATTTCAATTTTCCTATATTAGGCTATAAATCTCTATGGCTATCTGTCACCACATTTTGAATAGTGAAAATGAAAAAATTGTTGGAAAAGTAATCAAATTGATTGCTTGTCGTAAAAAAGACTTGTGAACCTCATTTTAAAAGTAACTAAAAAAGTAACGATTTTTATAGTTACTGATACTGAAAAAAATGCAACTAGTTACCAATTTGTTACTTACTTACAAAAGTAGTTTCGTTACCACTATCGTTACCAAAAAAAAAGTAACTTGTTACAGTAACTAATTAAAAGGAACTATTTATTTCCCATCACTTCTGATACTATTGTCACATATATCTTATATAGTATCGGCATCAACGTCACCCCCCTATAACCCTTAACCCCTTTCCCTTATTTCACTATTAGTACCACTATCCCTTCTTTCCATATTTCTGGCCAACTCTCACCTGTCCATTCCCTGTCAATTCTTCTTTTAGAAGCTTTCTATTCTGGACAGATAAGCGAAAAAGTTCCATAAGAATCTTGTTTATATATCAAATATTTTTAAACAAATATGTCATATAATGATATATACGAGTACTACTGAAAATATACGTTGAGTTAAAATTGTTACTCTTTTAGAGGAATTTTTTTAATATTTTGAAGTTTAATCTCAGTTTTAAGCTGGCACACTTAAGAGTTGCAAGTATTGATTTCGATGGCTTATACTAGATTTTCAGATCGAGGACAAAATTCTGAAGCTTTTTAAGCCTATCTCGAGTTCATATCATGTTTGCAAGCTGACCTCTTTTCCAACAAATATAAGAACTTTAAAGAAAATATATGTATAAATTAAATTCTTCACTTGATAAACATCCTTGTTAGTTTAAAAATATATTAATTTTCCAGGAGAGAAAGTTATCAGTCCAATTTTTTTCTTGCAAAAATCATAAATTCGCAATTTTAAATTTAGCAATTAAAAATTACAAAATTTCCTTAAATGTTTCAAGATGGTGATTTTTGATTTCAGCACATAAAATTAGATAATTTAAAAATTAAAGAAATTTCAAGATAAAATTTTTGGAATTTTTAGATATGTTCCAACTTTAAAATTCATAACATCTAGAAATGCTGCAATATATTTCCTAATTTATTCTTAATTTATTTTTCAAAATACTTGGTGCAGCACACTTTAATGAAACCATTTTATAAAATTCAAATAAGAAAAACAAATAACATAATTTAGAATCCTTCAATTTACTAGGCGTTTAATTTTAAATTCATCATTAATTAAAATTAAATTCATTGATACTTCCAACTTAAAGATCTAAAACTTAACGTCAGATATTTCTGAATGAATTAAAAATTATATTTTTAGATGAAATGTATTCAATTTAAATTTTTTTAATTTAAAAGGATTCACTTTTGAAGACTTTAAGATGTTTCATTCCTAATTTTTATCAGGTACAAATGTTCTACATTCGGAATTGTTTATGTTTTAGTTTGAAAAGTTCTTATTTGTTAATATAGAGATGTTTAAAGTTTAAATACTTCCTTCTACAATTATTTGACGTTAAACGCTTACAATGTAAAATAATTAAATCTTAAATACCTCTAATTTTGAAATAATCGAATAATTGTTAAATTCTGAAAATTTTCAACTTCAAATTTTGTAACTTTCAAAATGTTTTCTACTTGAAATTGTGAAATTTCCTACACCTGCCATTTTAATTCGTACACTAGAAGTTTAAAATTGTAGAATTTTTAAAGCCGCAAAGTCAAAATTTTTTTTTCTGTTTTTGCTTAGTTATGAATGATTCAAATTTTGAAGGCTACGATTCGTTATTGTTTTATTAGTATTTCTTCTCTTTTGAATTTGACATTCTTCAACTTTGAATGCTTCGAGTTAAATCGTACAATTTAAGAATTATAACTGTTTAATTTTTAGAAATACCAGCTTCAACTTCAGACACTTTTAATTTGAAATTCTTCAATATTTTTAAATAATTTATTCAGTCTACGTAAAAACAGAGAAATACTTTTAATGTTTCATAAAATCGATAGAAATATACTGATTATTAATTATACTTAAATTTGTAAAATGGGGGTCTGATTTCACGCCTCCGCCCCACTTTCGAAAAAATGAACTTTTTTTTACAGTTCTGAGTAGATTAAGCATAGTTCTAAAGTTTCTGACACATTTCAGAAATAACAATAACCATTTCACAAAAAAAAAATTTTGAAAGAATAGTCATCCCCTCAGTTTTGAGAGAGTTAGTTCTTTTTGTACAATTTTTCAGTTCTGAGGGGGTTATGGAGTTCTGGCATAACATCATTTCGAAAGAGTCAAAAAACTAAGAGTTACAACATTTTTAAATTTCCATAATTTTGAACAAAATGTTGTTAAAAGTTCCAGAAGTTCTAAGCAGAGTTCCCCCCCTCAAAAAAAAGTTCTATAGAAATTTGCATGATACTTTTCGATATACTCAAAATCCGAAAAGCTACAGCTCTTTGAAGATATCCAACAAATTTTTATTCAAAAATTTAAAGAATTCCAGGAGTTCTGATTAGAGTTTTGTGCCCCCTCCCCGAAAGAGTTCTATCAAAAAGTCTTGCAATTTTTTTTCGATCAAATCAAAATCCAAACAACTACAGCACTTTGAAGATACCCCAAAATTTTGAAAATAAAAATTTTGAAAGTTTCAATACTTCTAATTAGAATTTCTCCCCCCCCCCGCCACCACCCCGAAGAGCTTTATCAAAAAATCTTGCAACACTTTTCGATCAAATCCATATCAAGTCACATGCGGCATGTCTCCCTTGCGGTATGGATCCCTGCGGCTTGTATCCTTAGCCGCAAGTCTCCCTGCGGCTTTGGAGGAAGACTCAAATTTTGGGGGGGGGGGAGATGCCGCAGGGAGGTTTGAGGCTGGAGAGACAAGCCGAATTTGTGGCAATTGGATTCGAGAGACTTGCCGCACTTTTGCTACTGTGGAGGAAGACTTTCATTTTTTCTTGGAAGTAGAGATGCCGTAGGGAGACTTGCAGCTGGGGAGACAAGCTGCAGGTGTGACAATTTGGTTCGGGAGGTTTGGCGCAAATTTGGCAATCTGCTGGGGAGAGATCCCGCAGCGGAGACATGCCGCTCTGGAGACATGTCGCATATGACTTGATATGGACCCAAAATTTCAAGATCTCCACGAGTTCTGATTAGATTTGTGCCCCCCTCCCCCTCTCCCCGGAAGAGTTATATAAAAACTATTATACAACTTTTATATCAACCTAAAATCCAAAAAACTACAACACTTTGAAGATATTTTGAATATCTTCAAAGAGTTGTAGTTTTTTGGATTTTCGGGTGATCGAATTGTGTTGCAATGTTGTAATGTAGTTTTTAGGGGTTTGGAGTGATCGAAAAGTAATATAGCAGTTTTTTTCAACTCTGATCAGAACTTTTTCGAAACTAAAGGATTGTGCAAAAAAATCAAACTTCTAAAAAGTGGGAATGAC
Organism: Melikaiella ostensackeni; assembly: GCA_032362435.1. Taxonomy (NCBI): domain Eukaryota; kingdom Metazoa; phylum Arthropoda; class Insecta; order Hymenoptera; family Cynipidae; genus Melikaiella; species Melikaiella ostensackeni. Next base: position 27,198,475 of record JAUMHM010000078.1, read on the forward strand.
TGTTTCTTTGAAAGAAATTTTTTTGTGAAATTGGCCGAAACTATTTCTGAAAAGCATCAGGTACTTTAGAACCATGTCTAATCTACTCAGAACTCTAATAGAAAGTGCACTTTTTTAGAAGTGGGGAGCGAAGTGAACCTAGCCCCCTTTCCTCATTTTAAAAAATCGATTTTTTGCCCATTAAAACACTTGAACTATTTCTAAAAGTTATCAGAAACCCTAGAACTATTAAAAACGATGTCAGAACTTTAAAAAAATTTGAAGTTTTGAAAATGACCCTCACAAGTTCATACGCATCAAAAGAGGTGCTATCCCACGTCAAACATACGTTGTGCTTACATTGTACATATAATGTACTTAAGTTTATTCTGTATAAAAGGGCTAAGTCTGTTATCTAAGTAAATAAATGAAGAAATAAAAAGTAAAATTAATAAGGAACAAATTTGTTCACAATAATAACTGTATGATATCTAAAAAATTGTTCACATAAAACACAATCAAATAAACGAAGAGAAATTAATACTAGCGCTTAACATCAGGATACTAAGTCGTAATATATCTGTGATTTATCTGTGGGACAAAGATCTAGATACTTAGATTTAACATCCATAGATATCTGAGATATCAAAGTTAGAAGCCGGGACCTCAAAACCAGTAATACCTTGGATATTATTGTTAAGTATCCGAGATGTTAAGTTATAACATCCCAGATATTACAGTGTATTATCTTAAGTGCTACTGTTTAATATGTATAATGTTAAAGAATAATACCTTATGAATTACACCAATAATTATCTAGGAAACTAAGATTTATTTGTACATGCACTATCAGTTTGAATGTGGTAATTTGACTGACAAATCGTTGTATTGTCGACCGAAATGACTGACATTACTCGTTTTGTTCGATATTACATTAATGCATCAGGCAAAGTGAATGACTGAAATTTATAGAGTATAATACGTATACAAATAAATACGAAATAATTGGATTTAAAAGTTATCGAAAATTATTTTAACCTTCATTTCAGACCAGAATAAAATCTTATACATATTATAAATATCATATTGTCGCTTCGATGAGAAATTAAACGTTCTTTAATTTGCGCGAATATCGGGAGCTCATCGCCAACATCAATATTACAACCGTATCGTGTCTTGATCGATTTTGTTATCTGAAATAAAAAATGAAATGAAAATCATTTATAGGACTCACTTCGACTTTGTAAAAAGACATTCAAGCGTGAAGTATACAAAAAATGTAGAATTTCGAAATTTCTCAAGAACGCGGTAAGAATAAGGCTTGAATAGAGAAGAATTAAAGAAGATTAGAGTTTAGCAAAAGGTGAGCATATTTTATTGCTTTTAGCTCCTGATTTTTTCAATTTGAATTAATTTCCATTGAAAGTTTTGAACTTAGAAAAATTTGAGGCGCATAAGAACTTTGAACATTCTAAGGAACACTTCAAGAAAATCTATTACTTTATTGTAGATTGGAGCTTTGTGGAAAAATTAAGTAAAATAGAGTAGAAAAAATATTCAGTTCTTACATTGAATTCTGGAATTCTGTTATTCTACTCTGTGGAAGCATTCTTGCCAGGAAGTGCATTATTGGTTTCTATAGTATAAGCGTCAATGCTTCGAAATTACTGAAACTTATGAAACATCAAACGTACCTTCGAACCTTTTTATTGTGAAGTCTTCAACTTCACATTTTTTTATTTAACTGCTTACATCTGTTACATCCATATTCCAAAAAAAATTATAGTAATTTGTAAAGAAAGTAATTTTATGTTAAGAAAATTCTGTTGGAAAGTAAAATTTTTTTTATTCAGAGGTTAGACTTTCTTTGCTAGAAATTCTGTAGTCATGTAATAATGAAAATTTATATTTACTGAAATATAAATCCGCAAGCATGTCCAAAAAACACAAGTCAAAAATCAGCTCAGTAATAATAATGTAATTAGTACCAAATCACGGGAAGACGCTGTCACGTTCGTCATGCTTGTCGAAAATCAAAGATCCAACTCCAACACAAGAAGATCGTACGTGCGCACGCATGACCGCATGCTAACCAGATTTCTATTTCTAATATCTCAGGTTATTACGTTTAACATCTCAGATTATAAGTTTTCTGTATTATTCGATAATATATCGGATTTGAAAAATTAGTATTTCAGTTTAGGATAGCTCCTAATATTTTCTGTTATTATTCGATAATATCTCGGATAATAAATTTTAACATCTCAGATTATAATAACGTTAGAATCATGTGCTATTAGCCAGTAATATCTCGTATTTAAAAAAACTTAGAGATGTTGTGTGATAATATCTGGATATTATGTGGTAATATCTATATTCGTAAAAATTAACAATGAGCCTATTTTTGCCGATTTTCTAAATTTGTCATTATAAAGGTTTTTCTGAATATTGAGATTGACTCTACGTAGAACATTTTTTCAGATTAATCACAACAACAATGACACCATGAAGATCTCGGCGGTGCCAACGTCTTCGAAGATTCCGGAGCGGAAGGAGTGCACCTTGGTGCAATCCTCTCCCGACCGCGACCTCCCGCCACAAACACAGGCACAAATGAGCATGGGCACCTTTGATCCGGATAATAATGGTAAGCTCAACAAAGCCGAAGAGAACACGCACGAAGAATCAAAAGTACCTTTAAGCACGAACATGAAGACTGATTGGAGAGAAGGCGAGGTCTCTAGGTTTTGCAGGAGCAAGAAGGTGCCGGTGTCCTGTCAAGACACTATTCATGAGTCCGAAGAGGACGATGGCCTTACTATGGAAAAAGTTGGAAAGTAAGTCAACCTCACCTGACATGGCCTGATCTGACCTGATCGATCACCTACTTCCATGATCATGTCCAGTTTTGTAATTTGCATGCAACCACTCTAAATCCAATTTCCTACCATTATACTCATACCCATCACGCAGCCTAGTCTGGAAACTAGAAAATATAAATGTCGGAAACTAATCATGCATATAAATACCAACATCAAAAATAGAACAATTTTATAATTCTCTTTTTTTCTATTCTATAGGGTATTGGAACCAGTGTTCGGCCACTCTTGAATAGCTTCATGTTTAACAATATTTTCTGAAGGAACAGTTGAATGTACAATATTTAAACGTGCCAGGCACTATAGCCTATATTTTCTAGTTTATTATTTACATATGATTTTCTTCGAGAAAATAATTCATTAAGTTAAAACAAATATTTTTTTAGAATGTACATAAATCACCTATGGCAGAACACGAAAGACCTTTGGTTGGCCAGGCAATTCATGCAATTAATCACTAGCGCTATCTAGTGATGTTCCGAAAAATGATTTTTGTTAGGTTATGATGATAATTACGAGACCAGGACTTTAACAGTGCGCTTGCAAAGCAAGAGAATCTTTCAACTTGCACCATGGCAGTCAAAATGAAGCCCCACTGCTAACACGCTAAAATCACTTTTGCTCTTGCATCACCGGGGTAAAAGTACTTTTACCGTAGAGGGAAGATCTTTCACCCCGCTAAAAACAATCTGACGTTGACGGGCACAAATCGGCTATTTTTGTCACGCGAAATGAACGTAAAAACTTACATTTTTAATGCAGGTGTTGCAATGAAGCTTATTTGTTTTGTACATAACTTCATAAATCACAAATGAAAAACAAGTGACTTCAAAAAATGCAAAAACACCGTTATTGGAACCCAACCGGTCAATTACTGGAAAGTCGATTTTTCTTCATAAAAAGTACTTAATCTCGAAAAATAATCAATCAAAAATTCCTGAAAAACGGATGAAGAATTCCATCCATCAGACTTATCTCGAAATGTGTATACCAATCGGTCGAACAGTGTAAGGAGTAGGCTGTATTATTATTATTATACCATTAAGTTAAATCCCTTTCGGGGTAAGCATAACTCTTTCGGTTCTAGCCTCATTATACAACCGGGGATCAAGTACTTTATATGGTATGGGTAAGAAAGGGATGTGTAGAAGAAGAGATAGATTTTGGATCAATCTAGAAATCGCATATTGTTCATTCAGACGAAACACTCGTCCTACAATACCGCTCCGACACGGGTCGCAGATCAATCTCTCTAGCAATCACCCCAGGTGAAGAGCTTCGCAAAGCCATTATACTAATCCACTAAGAAAATCTCTTAAAGCGGGCCCATTAGTATCCATAATCTTTCGTTTCAAACATCACTCTTCTTATTATAAACACTTTTCCTGCATACATCCCTATCCTTGCATACATATTCTGCTTCCGTTACATTCATACATCGTTTCATACACGCTATTATGTTTCTACGACTCTTTATATTCCTTCGCTTCAGAGTCTCATTCACACACTGCAACCAATATTTCTGCGGTCTACCTCTGGGTGCGCTACCATTCACCTGGTCTAAATACGTTTGCTTCGTTAAACGTTCTTCATTCATTCTTTCAACGTGACCAAACCATCTTAGCAAATTTCTTTCACTTTTGTCAAACTGTTTCCTCTACACCACACTCTTTGAGAAGCCACTCATTACTGACTTTGTTCATTAGCGTCTTACCGCACATATTTCGCAGGAACTGCATGTCAACCGCGTTCACGTTACTCCTATCCTTTTCTTGGTACGTCTAGGTCTCGCTACCATACAGCACAGTGGGTGCTCAGCCACGCAAACAAATATCCGTCACCGTTCTTCAGCATTTCACCGGTGATACCATTCACACCAGCAGCCTTACCATTCTTTAGTTTCTTAATTATGGACATAATGTCGTCGATATCGATTCTTCTTCTACTATCTATAACGGGATTGTCTGAAACATCCTCTTCAATGAAAGTTTGTTAAGCTTCATAGCTTGACCTCCTTACAATTTCTTGAAAAAATCTCTCAAACAGTCTTTCACTTTGTCCGAATCCCATATTATTTCACCATCAGCATTCTTAATTCCGACTACCTCAGTGTCAGTACTTCCTTTCCTCATCCTCTTAACCCATTTCCAAAGTAATTTCTTATTTTCTTCAAAATCATTTTGCATTATTTTTTATCGTCTTCAGCTTTGATTTTATCCTTGCTTGCTTTGACTAGTGTATTGGCTTTTCTGTTTTTATCCCTATTATCATTTTCTAATCGAAACCTTTCTTCATCGCTGAGACCTTTCATATTCAACATTCTCGTGTAGGTGTGTCTAATTACCAAAAAAATTTATTTTTCTTTATAAAAAGTACTAAATCTCGAAAAATAATCAATGAATCCCGAATTGCTAAAAATCGAATGAAGAATTCCATCCAGCAGACTCATCTCCAAAGTGTACCATCTGGTTGAATTGTGTAGGTTGAAGGTAAACTAATTATTAAAAAATTGATTTTTCATTATGAAAAGTACTAAATCTCGAAAAATAATCAATGAGTCACAAATTCCTGAAAACGGGTAAAGAATTCCATCCAGCAGACTCATCATCAAATTTGTGTACCATTCGGTTAAATAGTGTAGGTTTTAGATGTGTCTAATTACTAAAAAATATATTTTTATATATAAAAAGTACTGAATTTTTAAAAATAACCAATGAATCAAAAACTCCTGAAAAAACGAATAAAGAATTGCATCAAACAGACTTATCTTGAAATTTTTGTATCAATAGGTTAAATAATGAATAGTGTAAGCTATGTACGTAATTACTAAAAAGGATACATTTTTTATGTTTTATGAATTTTCTAAATACAGTTTACCAAATACGGAAAATATGTATGCGCAAAAGTTATTTTTTGTGACATAAGACTCACAACAGAATGTAACAATGAATAGATTCCTACTTTACTGACATTCTTTCAGCTGTTGTATGTATACGAAATGAGATATCGAGTTGAAAATTTGAAAAATTAAATAAAAGGCACAAGGGAAACGTATGTATGGTCCTATATTTCTAGAATTATAAAAAAATGTGTTGCTCGATTTTTTTGTAATCATTAAAATTCAAGACCAAATATTCTTTAGTGTTTTTATTTAATTTCTTAAATTTGCAACACGAAATCTCATGAGTTGCTGAGAAGAAAAAATGTCAGTAGGGTAAGAATCCGGTGAGTTTTACACTTTAATGTGAATTATTTTCAGTGTTAAGAAAATCGCATTTGAAAATCTCAATCTATCAAATTGGAGATTATTTTCAATTTTTAAAATCCAACTGAATTTTCCATAAATTTCAAATTTGGAATCCTCAGCACTGTAACAATCGAGTTAACTGATATCATAAAACTTTCAATTTTTTGTTTCATTCTTTAATTTCAACTTTCCTTTCAAAACTCGAACCGTTTCAATTTGAATCATTTTTAATTGAAAAGGATTAGTAATAATTTGAACTACATATTGTTAAAACAGAAAAATTTAACATACATCTTATTTAAATCTTATGATACTTCTATTTGTCATACTTTTCCAAACTTGAAATTTCAGTTACTTAACCAAAAGACTGCTTTTGTTTAGAATCGTTGTTCTTCAAGCCATTCGAACTCAAGTATTGTCTACTTATACTCGTAAATGGTTAAATTTTTAAATCGTCAATTAAAGATTTTTCAATTTTGAAGAAAAGTATATTTACAATGATGCAAAAATTGTAATTTTTGTAAAAAATTTTAATTACTTGCAAAGTTTTGTAAAATTATCAAAATTCTAGCAAACACTTGTAATCTTTAGTAGAATCATTTTTGTAATTTTCCATTGTTCTTTCAAAAATCGTTAAAAATCGTAGAAGATTACAAAAATAATTATATACTAGAAACATATAAGTTTCTGCTAGAATTCGAACACTTTTACCAAATTTGACAAGTAATTACAAATTTTGACAAAAAATTGCATTCTCAAGTTGCTGTACATGTTATATAAATTTATTTGATTTAAATTTCAAAACAAACCAAATGAATCTACGTGAAATCTGGAAATATAATACAAAAAAGTTACATACAAAAAATCAAGATTTGCCAGGTATTTCGAAACCATGTAAGAAATTATCCGAAGAATTTCCTGCGAAACTTTATTCCCTTAAATTCTTCGAAATATTGTTATGAAATTTCTATCAGAATTTTCATGAAGTTCGCAGGGAAATCCCGAAAAAACTATTCACATCGTATAAAAAGGATAAAAACTCCAAATCCCTTAGGTATAAGCTTTTCGTATGTCCTTTAAAAAAACTTCTTCTACTGTCGATGGAGTTTATATCTTCGATTATTCCACCTCATTAATTTGAAATTGGACTGAATTCTATGATTTCAAAACATTTCCCTTCTTTCGTAGAAAAATATCTGAAACTGAATCCAACTCTGTGATTTAAAATATTTTTTTTCTGTTCAAAGATATTTGGAAGCAAATCCAGGTATTGTGGAATCATGGATAAGAGAAAAAGCTAGCGCGGAATTAAAGATGTGGTTGCAGGGAACAAGTTTGGCACCAAAAACATCGATGTCAAGTTTACATCAAGAGGAGAATCTGCTGAATAGAAACAAAAGGAACAGCGTCACTTCGGAATTGTTCCAATCATGGCTGGCATCCAACTCACCAGTGAAAAGAGGCAGAAGCCCTAGCAGGTATATTTTTCACACCGGATGCATTATACCATATTTTTATTAAATGATCTAAAGTTGATCTAAAGATTGGTTCAAATTAAAATCCTTTAAAGCGGATTTCTAACATACCCCGTGTGGAAAAATGCCCTCAGACCATGAGAGGCTCATGAAGGAAATCCAGGCGTGGTCCCTCATGGAAACGATATGTTAATCCATAAGGATCGAACACCCGTGTGGAAACATTTCATGGCAGTGTGGAAGATCTGATCTGGCTCAGGTCTGGCTTTTTCTGGACTGTCTAGACTGGTCTCGCCAACGAGGGGAAATTAGAACATTTTTACTCACGGAACAGATGTGAAGTTTTCACCACTACGACTCCTCACTCAGCACAGAAAACTTCTATCTCACTCTTACAGCTGAGTGAGGAGTCGTAGTGGTGGAAACGCCACATCTGTTGCGCGGGTAAAAATGTTCCGATTTCCCCTCTTTGACGAGGCCTGATCTAGACCGTCTAGTCTGGAAGATCTGGTCTGACCCAGGACAGGCGCTGCTTAGCTATCCAAGAACAAAAAGATTCTAGGTTCGATCAGCAAATTTTTCCTTGACATATTTCAAAAAAGTAACAGGGGGTCTAAAATGATAACAATGAAAAAATTCACATTATCAAAACAAGAATTTTTTTCTAATCACCTTGACCAGGGCCAGACCAGACCTACTGGTTAACGTCAAGACTAGAAACCAGACGGCCTGGTCTGGGCCGGATCAGCGCCAGAAAATTTTTCCACACGGACATGGGCTTCTCTCATGGTTGTCCTCGAAGGGCCCTTGTGGGCCTCTCGCGGTTGCCCCGACGGTAAATTTTCAATTTTCAAAAATACCTTCGATAATTGTCTCATCATTTTTAAGCATGTTATAATAAATAAATATATACATATGGTTATTTCGTCAATCGGTCGCGATTCGATTCACTTTTGTCAGGCTTCAAGGGCTTTAAGAAACTCGCATTTTTATATACAGTAGTTGTAAAAAGTATCGACTACAGGGTGGTATAAGGTGAAACTTCTTCAAAAAGGGCCAGAAAGATTTTTTTGTTTTTGGTCTTAAAATGTCCGTGGGACTATAGACTACAATAACACAGGGACACAAAAAGAAGAAAGTTGCATGGTCGCTGAACCAGACCACCATACCTATATTTTTTTTAGGGTCACTGAAATTGAATCCGGTGTCAGATTTGTGTCCCTGTGTAATCATTCGGAAAATCCCATATGCAAGGACCTTGCAATTGTAATTGGTTCAGCCCCACTTCGAAACATTAGTGGAATCTATTTAACAAACAAAAAAGCTGATTCAAGACGATGATAATTATATGATAATGATGATACTACTGCTGACTTATTATTAATGATAATTCTATCTGAAGATGTGTAGATAGTGTTACAAGTTGATGATTTATGATTGATGGCGATATTATATGAAGATGGTGTCATGTGTTGATAATGATGATTATCTATGAATGACGATAATATTCTCCAAGGATGATATTACGCGTTGATGATAACGATGTGATGAGTGTGAGGATCTATGACCATAACGATAAAAAACTACTGTGAAAACTTTATGTTTTGAAAATGGAAATAAGACTCGATCGAACTGGGTGAAATATGAATGTATGAATTTCACATTTGTTGCATTTATCAAATGTGAATGTTCTCTTGTCAATTAGAATTTTGATACCAAATCTGGACCATTTTAATCAATTGAGTATCAGTCTACTGCAAATCACTTTAATCCAACTTCAAGATGAAAGTAAAACCCCAGGATTTTCTGTGCGGTGGCGAAAGAAGAATAGATATCCGCGATATTATATCCGCGATTGAGAAACTAAAGAATGTCAAGGCTGCTGGTTTGATGGTATCACCGCTGAAATGCTTAAGATATGTGGCAGCTATTTGTTTGTGAGGCTGAGCGAATTTATGAATATGTGTGCTGAGAACGATGAAGTTCCAAATGATTGGAGAAAAGCGATTATCGTTCCACTCTACAAGAAAAAGAGTGATAAAACACAGATAAAACAAGAGTTAAAACGTGTTGGAGATAAATTTTGAAATGATTAAACATTGATCGGGGTTCGGCGAATGTTACACTGAGGCTAGGAGAATAATTGTAACGTCATCTAACTACATCACGCTGAAGTGAACATATTGGTGTAGAACGTAGAATCTGGAACAAAAAACACAAATAAAACATTGTTCTTTTTTGTAAATCACATCTGAAATATATAACACAATTGTAAAAGCACTAGAACTAATTTCACACCACTTAGCTAAAAACAAGTGACAGCTGCGAATCGCTATTTTAGTCGCCACTTCGGTTTGATTAACTCAAATGACGGTAGATAGCGCTGGCGTCGCAACTTTCGTTACTTTCCGAATAAAAATTGAGTCTAAGGCAGGCGAAAGATTACCCAAGCAAGTTTAAAATCACGAAATTGTCTTCGCTTCATGTGAGGTTTAACCGGCAATCTTAATTTTTGTTGCAGCGAATCTATCACATGGAATCGATGTAAACTGTACCTTTTGTTTTTTCTGTGACGCGACTATACTAATTATAGATTAGCCTACCAAGTACCGTGGGCAAAATATTTACCAAAATAGTTATTGGTAAGGTCATGGGACTAACTGAAGAAAGGATCTGGGAAGTCCAATGTGGATTTATGTCAGTGATATCATGTGCGGATCAGATATTCAGCTTAAGATAGATCATAGACAAAAGCTTGAAAGTAAACAAAAAGGTTTCCTGTGCATTTGTTGACGTGGAAAAAGCTTCTGATGAGCTGGATAGAACTAAAATTTGGGAAGCCTTGAAAGAGTATGGAGTGAATGGTTGGTTTCTAAAAGCAATAAGAGCAATATATAATGGCATTAAAGCGAGTGTAAGAGTAGATGTACGACTGAGCGATTGGTTTGATATGAAGCAGGGCATTAAGCGAGGCTGCGTTATGTCCTGGATGTTCAATATATACATAGTCAAATTTTACAGAATGGCTCTCTTAGACGAAAAAGGTGCTGATCTCGGAAGCGTGAAAGTGTGTGGACTGACGTTTGCAAATGATAAGATTGTTACGGCAGAATCAGTTGATGATTTGCATAGAATTTTGAGCAGATCAGCATGAAGATACCAGCATGAAGAGTATGGGTCTTAAGATTATCGTCAATATAACAGAAATTATCTGACGAATAAGGCTAAAATTGCAATATATAATTCAGTGCTTGCACCTACTGTGCTGTATGGTAGCGAGACCTGGACGTAACAAGAAAAGGAGAAGTACAGTGAATGCAGTTGGCATGCGATTTCTGGGGAATATGTGCTTTAAAACGCTAACAGACAAAATCAGTAATGAGTGGGTTTTCAAAAAATGTGGTGTAGAAGAAACATTGATTGACACGGGTGAAGGAAATTTGATGAGATTGTTTGGTCATTTTGGGAGAATGAACAAAGGACGTTTAACGAAGCAAGTGTATTTAGGTAAGGTTAGTTGGTAGCGTACTCAGAGGTACACCGAAGAAAGAATAGTTGAAATATGTGAATGAGACTCTGAGGCGAAGATAGATAGAGTCTAAGAAACACAAGAGCTTGCATGAAAAGATTTATGGAAGTAAAGGAAGCAAAATATTTATGCAAAGATAGGGATCTGTAGAGGACAATCGTTTATAAGAAGAGTGACATTTGAAACGAAAGATTTTGGATACTCATGTGCCCTCGTGAAGAGTTTTTCTG
>JAUMHM010000078.1:27224636-27236406 GCA_032362435.1 Melikaiella ostensackeni
AATAATTCAATAAAAGAATTATTTAAGAAATCAAGAATAAAAAATAGTCCTAAAATATTACATTTATGATAAAAGTTTATTTAAAGTTTTCATTAACGGTTTCCAATCGTACCTGATTTCTGGAACATTTTTTCCTATTTTTAATCCATAACTCTTCAGGCCTAATTCTTTTTCTACCTCGATTCATTTTGAGATTCTTTCATAAATAATTAGGGTATTAACTGAAGTAAACCTATCTTAAAAATAATAATTTTCCAGCTATTCTAAAAAATAATTCATTCACTAGTTCTTTACTTTATTTATGGTATATTTCAGAAGAGAACAACATAGGGTAGCGTCAAAATTGCTGCTTTCAATTTAAAACATTCATAATTTTTTAACTATTATTCCGATTGAGCTAAAACTTCCCAGAAAACTTCTTTGAACCATGATCAACAACTTTCTTCCTGGAAGTTTTCCGTTTCTTAAAATTCGCTCGATAAACAAAGCGCTTGAAGGTTGAAATCCATGATTTTTGCAAAGTCTCAAAAAAAAATAACAACTTTTTCGTTTATTAAAATCTTTAAGTTTTTCTTTCTAAAATAGTTTCAGAAGACTTAAGCACGTAATTGAGTATGAATAAAATCAAAAAATTCTGAAAGTTGGCCAAGCTAGAACGAGTTGAAGTGTAAAATGATCAAAATTTTTTGTTTTCAATTTTCTCTCAAGTATCAGTGCTTAAAATTAAAATTCGAACGATTTTTGAAATTGACTTTCAGGACAATACTTCTCAGGCTGAATCCACGCGTATCTACTTCTGATCGCGAGAGGTTCAATTATCCTCTATTTATCTGGGTGAATGACAAAATCGATTTCTTTTCTAGATTTTTAAACGTGTAAGTTTGTTTTGTTAAAAGGTATCTGACCTTCTGTGGAATCGGCATTCAGAATGCTCAACTTTTTGAGTTATCTGTACAAGAATACAGGCGAAATCAAATTCTCCTCAACTTAGCAAGAAGCATTTTTGAAGAGCAGAATAATCTGGAGTGTCTCGTATCAAAGATTATGACGGAGGCAAAAGAGTTGTTGAAATGCGAAAGATGTGCTGTTTATCTTTTGGATTTGGATTGTGGAGAAGCGGTAAGATTTTATTTAAGTTTTAATTAATTCTATGAATGCTATTTTTTCGATTTCAAGCCTTAAAGTACCTTTTAAAATAAATTCATTATAGATTTTTTAATCGCAGTAAAATTATTTGTCAATTAGCACTATTATATTATATATAATATCATATATGAAATACAAATGTAAAACACGATTTCTTACTTTGAATTTAAAATTGCACAATTTAATGCACTTCAAATAACAAAATTCAATCTGGAAGGCACTGAGTTTGAAATGTTCAATTTAAAACAGTTTCAAATGAAAAAAAAATATAATTTTGAATACCTATTTCTAAAATGGTTTAATTTTTAAGGTGCCACTTAAAAAAAAAATTTTATGTCTCGTAATTTTTCGTTGCTGTTGGAAAGTATTTTGAAATTAATTTAAAAAGCATTAATAAGTTTTGATACTTTTTTGGAATTGTTCAATTTTGACGGTCTTAAATTTATAATTATACAATTTTTCAGGCCCTAATTTGAAATATTTTCAATTTTGAAAACTTATATTTGAAAATCGTTAATTTTAGATTGGCGAAAACCTGAAATTTGAAAATGTACAATATTAGAAACATCCAATTTTATATTGTATAATTCTAAAAACTTCAAATTCGAAATTGTTCCATTTAGAACGGATAGAGTTTGAAGTTGGTCAATTTTTTAATTTACAAAACTACAGTTTCAAATATTGAGTGCTGAAATTAATCAAGTTGACATACCTACAAATAAAAATTGTTCAATTTCGATGATTTTCATTAAAAAATGCTTAATACGGAAGACACTGAGTTTGAAATGTTCAATTTGCAACATGTCAAATAAAAAATATTATTAATTTTGAATTTCTACTTCTAAAATGCTTCAATTTTCAAGGTGACACTTTGGGAAACTCATTTTTTGAGTCTCGTAATTTTTCGTTCATCTTGGAAAGCATTTTTCAACATTTTTAAAGCATTAATAGTTTTCATTGCTTTTTTGGAAATGTTCAGTTTTCACGACCTCAAATTCATAATATTGTATAACTTTTCAGACTTTCAAGTTGAAGACATTAAATAGAGAATCTTTAAATTTCGAATATCAGTATCAAATTGTTAATTTTTATTATTGTATTACATTTTTAATTCTGCGTGTCTCAAATTTAAATCTGTTAAATTTTGTGGATTTGAATTCGAACTCTTCAGTTTCAAAATTTTATTGCTCTAAATTAAAATATTTTCAATGATGAAAACTTAAATTTGAAAATTATTAATTTTAGAATTGCGAGAACCTGGAGTTTGAAATTGTACAATATAAAAAGCTTCCAATTTTACATTGTACAATTCTACAAACTTCAAATTCAAAATTGTTCAATTCAGCATGAATAGAATTTGAAGTTGGTTAAATTTTAAATTTACAAAACTAATTTGCAGTTTTAAATGCTAAGAACTGAAAATAAATCAATGATTTCCATTGAAAGTGTACGATTTTAAATGTTTCAGATTTGCAGATTCTCTGATTTTAATGGCTTTAAAATTAAATCGATTAATTTTGAAAGCATTTAATACAAAATTGTTGAATTGCAAATGCTTGAAACTCAAAATTGCGCAACTATCAAAGCTGAAATTTTGATATACTTAAAAACTGTGAAAGTTGTAAAATCAAAATCATACAATTTTTTGATGTTTCAATTAAAATTGTTTAATCACATATTAGAGTTCTTATTTCGAAGCTGTTCGATTTCGAAAGATTTTACATTGAAACCAAACAAATTTTTATGATTTCAAAATAAATTTTGAACGATTCAAATTGAATGTATCAAATTTTGAACGCTTTTAGCAATGGCGTAACTATCGGTGTTCTATGTGTTCCATGGAACACGGGCCCCCAAGGCTCCATGTCACAAAAAATGTATGAGAAAGAGCAAATCGCGGTATATGAAAAAATCGATCATTTATTGTCATTGTGGTTTTTGAATGAGCCGTCACTAACGAATCTGCGGTATTTAAATAAGCCGCCACTGACTAGTCTGACATCTCTTGATCGTCACTCGATCTTTTTTGCCGCTGTGGGTAATCTAGGGAATATCGATCTAGAAGATATCAAACTTTATTGTTGTTTCCATAACCTCTCAATTTCATTGTTCCATTTGAGTAGTGTACAAAGATTGGCGTTGAGCAATTTGAAATAAGAGAGCGACCGATTTGAGTCTGAAAATGTCAGGTCCGAGGTTTCAAACTCGCATTTATCCCTCAGGAGCACAAAAACGTAAAAAAGCGGCATAAAATGTCGAGCAGAAGGAAAAAACTGACAAAAATGAATGATTTCTTGACGGTCACAAATAATAGTAAAATTGCGAATAATCATAATGATATTAGAGCTAATAGACACGAATTCTACAACTCTGTACTTTAAATGATTTTATAATTGCATATTTGTTTTTGTGAAAAATTCGTTTTTCGTTCGTGTTATAGGTATGCAAAGGGCTGACAATGTCAATGGTAAAAAAATGGTTACTACTTATCACTCACATTTCTGACTCCAAAGAAGTCAATGGAGAGAATCGTACATTTTCAAATGCACTTTTGCCCGAAAAATCAGAAGAGTTACAAAGTCAAATAATTCCCCTCGACGCGCATCTCGATAAAATAATAATAATAAAAGATATTATAAGTGGCAATGGTCTTTCTACTACAAAATTGCATGGGCAAATGTACGACGGTGCGGTTAATATGGCTGCAATATACAAAGGAGTTAAGCTGAAGTATTGAAAATGGCTCCACTGTGCAGATCGTGAAATCAATTTAGCCTTGAATGATTCAGTTAAAAACGTTGAAGAGATAAGAAATTTTTACGATTTTGTCGAAAAATTGTATACTTTCTTCCGGCACAGTATAAAGTGCTTGGCGCTGTTACAAGATAATGTTAAAAAAAGTGAGAGTTTGACTTTGAAAAGGCTGAATTCGACTCGTTGGACGCCTAGACATGATACTATAGAAGCTCTTCGATTCAGATTCACTGACGTTTTAAAAACATTGGCTCACATGATTTTGACATCCGCGAATAAAAACGAAAGGGATGAAGCAACGTTCTTTAGAGACAAATCAGAAAGATTCGAGAAAATTTTCTTGATTGTTCTCGAAAGTAAAATTTTGAAAATAATAAACTGCGTTTCCAAAGAACTGCAAAATCAACAACAGGACATTCGAAATGCAGCTAAGATGTTAAATCATGCTTAGATCAGTGTGAACAGTCTTCGCAGGGACTTCGAGAGTTTAAAAATCACTGCTGTTGATTTGGCAGAGAACTGAAAATGTTCAACATCTTTTTCTTACTTAACATAATTACATTGAAAGTGATGAGGATTTTTTCAATCGACCCTTGATATAATCCCAGTGGACAAAAAATTTAAGGACGTCTTTACGACGTAGCGAAGACGTATGTCCGTGTCTTAGAAATGACGGAAAAACATCTTTGTGCCGTTAAAATGTCTTAAAGATGTCTACGCAGTTTAAAAAACGCAGTACCGGTTTGAGCATTATTGCGCAAGATTTTAGAATCGTTTCTCCTATTTTTTTTTTTGCGAAATTAATTTGACGATGAAATTTTTTCTGCTGGCCAAGACTTATGCCCGAAATATGAGAATGATGTTTAAGACACAATTTCAGGCCAACTATTGTCTTTCAAGGAGTGCTATAAAAATGATTTCAAAAATGTGAATTCCGCTGGGGAAATTCTAGATTTCATTCTCCCGAAAAATTACTCCTCGAGCAGTAGTTTTTTTGAAATTGTCACAGCTTGCTGTCTGTTCCTGACCATTCCAGTTACCGTTGCGAAAGCGGGAAGAGTCATTCTCAAAATTGAAAATAATAAAAAATTATCTCCGGAGTACGATGGGGCGAGAAAGATTGAGCTCTCTTGCTATAATTTCAATCGAACATGGCGAAGCAAAAAAGATTGATGTACGGAATTCGGTAACAGCGTTTACAAATGCAAAAGCTCGAAAAAAAAATTTCTTAAGACCATTAAACATATGTGATTGTTAAATTAAAATAAATCTATTTTTCACCCTTAAAAATTACGTATTTCAGTAAGGGGGCCCCTTTTTCCTCCTAACACAAGTTTCCTGAACGTAGTTACGCTTCTGGCTTTTAGTTCACAGTTGTTTGACTAAAAACGCATAAAATTATACAAATTTCAAAGATTTAAAAGTCAAATTGGAACGCAATTTTTAATATTTGAATTTGAAACTATTCAACTGGGAATGTTTTCAGTTTGAAATTTGTATAATCACTAAGGCATTAGACTCAAAAATGCTTTATTTTCAAGTTCCAAATTGTTCAGTTTTGAGGGCTTGAATCTTAAAATTTGAATGATCAGAAAAATGTTTGAAACCCGAAAATGAACATGTTTGAAATAAATTGAAAAGAAAGCAAATTTTCAAAAATCGTCGTTTCCGCCTTAAAAAAATTATTTGTTCAATTGCAATTATATTTGTCTAGGGCCACCTCGAGAAAATTGTTGAACGACCTGGAAAGTTGGTGCAAGAAACTAGAAAGCCACTTTCAAGAAGGGAGGTAAGAACAACGACAAACAAACTTTACACTCGTGGGAATTGCCAACTTTACGCCCTTGATACACAATCTACTATTTTCTCCATAACCTGCATCTAAAGTTTGCCTTTGATCGCATGTAAAGCAGGCGCAAAGTAGCGTTTTCCGCCTGGCACTAAAGAATCGGGCGCAAGAAGCTCCTTTACGTCCACCTCGTCTCTGGACGAAAAAAGCCACTTTGCGCACACTTTACATGCACGAAAAGGCATACTTTCGGTACAAGTTGGGCAAGAAGTAATATCCAGAAAGCATCTTGTAGAATTCATAAATAAGTCTTATTCCTTCTGCAGAGCAACAACATCGACATGGAGGACATTTTCCAACAACATGTAAGCTTCCGGATGAAATCAAATTATTTTCAAAAATTTTCCCAAGACTTTCTGATAAGAGAACAAATTTTACAGGGAACAACCGAGAGCAGCAAGTTTACGATGGTTTTTGAAATGGAGAATGGAAAAGAAGAAGCTAGAGTTTACCGTCCAAATTCTGGTGACCTCTCGAAACCTTTGGGTCAGATTGCAAGATACGTAGCAGCAACTGGTCAGATTCTTAACATCGGAGATGTTGCCACTTGGTTGAAGAGAGAGGTCATGGAAACAGAAAGTGAACCTATCAGAAGCATCCTTTGTATGCCAATTGTCAATGGACAAAGGTCTGTGATAGGAGTTGCTCAGTTGATAAACAAGGTTCGTCATTTATCGATTTTTTTCAATTCCAGGGATCACAGTCATTCAGCAGTTCAATATATTATAGGGAAAATAAGGGACTTTATCTTTGGAAAAAGGGAAAAATTTTGTTTGTTTTAAAAATACCAGCGTAATGAACAAAAATTAATAAATGCAACACTTTTATATAAAACCACAAATTTTATCAAAAAATAAAATAACATTTCATTTAAATCGAATATTACAAGAACAAAAGTATCTAAATTAACAAGAGGAGAGCGCCAATTGAGAATTATAGTTTCGGTCCATTATTTTCGCAATGATAGCTCATTACCTGAGTATGAATTTGCCAAATCAGTAATATGCGTTTTTTCGACGTTTTCGAGAAAATCGACCTTGAAATATTCGCCACACGGCAAATCGAGTTCGGTGAAAACACTTGTGATCGGCCTTTAGCTCGGGTATTAGCGCTTCGGCTTCGCAGCCGGAAGGTTGCGTGATCAATTCTCGCTACCTGCACTTTTATTATTTATTTTTAAAATTTTTATTTACTAAAATTTTTATAAAGATAATTTTCTTCAATAATCTTAAAAAATTATGCAAATAATAATTTTTCAAATGTCTTTTTAAAGAAAAAACTTACTTTTTTAACTATATCGTGTTTTTCGCGAACAAATTTATTTTTTATAAATGCTATTCATTTTTTCATATTTTTCACCAATTATATTTAAAATTAGAAATATAAACAAGGTTTTTTGAACGAAAAATTGTATTTTCACTCAGATTTTTAAAACAGAAATCATTAAAGACATCAAAGTGACTCACCAAAGAAATAGTTGCTCGTGGAATTGAATAATATATTTATTTCAAGTTTTTTCATGCAAATAACATTCAATTGTACAAATACTTCTTTGATGAGTCCACTGTTCTGTTTGAAAAATCTAAGTAAAAATACAATTTTTCGTTTAAAAAACCTTGTTAATACTTCTAATTTTAAATATAATTGGTAAAAATTATGAAAAAAATTAATAAATATATACATATATACAGGTGTTTTTTTTATCTTGAGACATCGAAATATCTCAAGAAATACGCATCTAACGAAAAAAATGTCTGTAATAAAAACTTTTTATTTTTAAGGAGGAAAAGCGACCCCGCAAAAATTCAACCCACCCCCTGGGGCGGGAGGGGAGTAACTTCAAAATTTCAATTGGGAACCTATTTTTTTTATTGCAGATTCAGATTCTCCATTAAAAAATACGTAAGTTTTATTCAAACATTTTTTTTCTATTCACGCCAGATGGCGATGCATTCACGGGTTGAAGGCGCGCAGGCACAGGCGCAACCATGGGTTGTTCACCGGGGGTGAGATGTGGATGCGACTCCCACATTCCAAATCTGCGACTTCAACCCGCAAATGCATCGCCTTCTGGCGCGAATCGAAAAAATTTATTCGAATAAAACTTACGTATTTTTTAATGGAGAATCTGAATCTGCAATAAAAAATATAGGTTCCCAATTGAAATTTTGAAGTTACCCCCCTCCCGCCCCAGGGGGTGGGTTGAATTTTCGCGGGGTCGCTTTTCCCCCTTGAAAATAAAAAGTTTTTATTACAGACATTTTTTTGGTTAGATGCGTATTTCTTGAGATATTTCGATGTCTCAAGATAAAAGAAACACCCTGTAGAGGCAACAATGCCCAGCTTAAAAGATGGGCGCGGGGAATGAGACGTCGGGAGTAGGTTTTAGTTTGGGAACCAGCGTTGCGCGGCGCTAGTATCGTGAACCAGTCACGGAACCAGTGCTTCACCGATAGAAAATATGTTTAATGTGTGTGAATGGCATGGGCCATGAATGTGTGTGGTGTACATGTGAGTCAGAAGACAAAATAAGCGTGACAAGTGAAAGAAACTCTTACTCAACAGTTTTTCCCCGTAACCGAAACTGCTTCTGAATCTCGTCGATTTTGCATATTTGCCAAATATGCATTTCATTAAAAATGAATTTTCAAATATAAAAGTAGAGTATTATTTCAGTGCTACCTTCAGGTATTGGAATGCGAATAAAAAACTGTCTCCAGTGAGACTAGAATGAGACCCCTGGTGGGATTCCAGGGTCTTTTTTCTACATTGAAAATAAGAGCATAAACTTATCATATTTCAAAAAATGATACGAAAAATATGATACCGCAAAAAAAGAGACCTCTAGTTTTTACAGAGAATGTTTGATAATATCCCAAACAGTTTCTGATATTAATTCTGAGTAATTATTGTGAAGATTTTGTGATAATGTATCACTATTAGCATAATACTTTCTTTTACGTAGAAATTTTTTTTTTTATTTATAAATTGGTAGCATATGAATATTAGAGGTGCTTAAACAAAAGTAAGTCCGAATATTAACGTGCATTCTCGATTTTTTTTGTTCCTTATGTGTTAAAAATGAACCACGTGGAAGGAGAAATGAATTGGTCTGTTTTTACAGAGAAATTAATTTTTCTCGGAAACGGCAGATCATAACGCAAAATTATATACAGAATATAAGAAACGCGGCTCATTGAAATGATTTCTATCGTAATTATTTTTATAATTATGCATACTTCGGGAGATATGTGAAGGAAATTGTTATAATGTCGTGTGAATTATCTATCCAGCTTATTGAGAGGTCTTTAAGTATACATAATTTATAAAGAGACTGATGATCCAAAAATACTTTTTTTAATAAGCCGCATCTTTTATATTCTGCATAATTTTCCAGTATGACCAGCTGTTTTGAAAAAGATTAATTTTTGTGTAAAATTTACGATTAGCGACCTCTACACATTATCCGATTCATATCTCTTTCCACGTGGTTCATTTTCAACCCAAAAGGAAAAGAAACTCAAGAATGCAATAACTCATGACCCATTGGAATTAGGTCATTCTTTTTTTTAGAATTACTCGAAATTGCGTATACTTTCATTGAAATCTAGAATATTTTTCCGTTAAATTGTCAGGTTCTAAAGTACAGATATTAATTTTAGAATTGGAGTTTTTAGCCTTTTCCTTGAAAAAATGGCGATTCTTTGGAGACTTATAACTTTGGGCCTATTACTCAAAAAAGGTTCTTCTTTTTTTTTTAACTTTCTCAGAATTTTCTCAATTTACGAAAGCAGTCTACGAAAACACGATTTTTGGAAAACTGTTCAAAAATATTTTTGGGACGCGTCGTACTGTTTGAAAAATTTTTAATTTCCATCAGGACCCCTCAACGAAGGCTATAGCAAAAAAACGCGCTCAACATACTTAATGCGGTGATAAATTACCAGATGCCTAGTCAAGTACAAATACAATATGACAAAAGTTTTTTAGACTGAAAGTTATTGTTTTTAGTGGTATGTTGATACACTGCAATTGGCCTTTCTATATGCAGGATGCTTCAAACCTTCCTTCACACTCTGTAATAGTTAATTTTAGATTATAAGGCAAACGAGAGGGTTGTTAATAAATTTTCCTTCCATATAAATCTTTGTAAAAATTTCAGAACTTTGCAGGTATGAAAATGGAATGTGCGCAATTTTCAATACTTTTCGAGTATAAATTGTATGGAAAACATTAAATATTTATAAGGCATAAAAATATTCTCTCCCTTTTCAGTTCTGAATATTTTAAAAATAAGAAATTCGGAAAAAGCAACCATTTTTTTACATAAGAATTGAAACTTTTGTTACCGTTTTGGCAAAAGTATAGGAAATATGATTTTTTTTTGTTTTGGTAAAAGTATCTATTTTTCTATTCAAGGTCCGTGTATAAATTACGTGAAGAAATTGATTACTTTACAATAATTATTATTCGTAAAATCCCCACATGGGACCTTATACCCTGCCTAATTTTTTCCCCTTACATTAACAATGAAAGAATTGCAAGAGCCTTTACTTTTGGAGAATATTCTTTTTCCTACGTGTTGGTTGATAAATATCAATTTTGTCGGATAAATACGTCCAAATTATACGAAAAATATTAAATTTTAAGACTCTCAAATATATTATATATCATATTTTACTGGAGAAGTGAGAGAAAAAAATGTATTTCTTGTTAATTAATTCGTTCATTAATATTATAGCATTATGTTATTATCATACTTTTAATATTTTCAAATGTTGTGTTAGAATCGCAATTTCGATTTTTGTACAGTGTTTGAATGGAAAATTTTCTGCACTTGAGCTATCAAATGCAATAACTCGCCCGACGCTCGAAAACGCTAAAAGCGTTGGTCCCCAGGTCTCAAGAAATGTGTATGTTCAAATTCACGAAATTAATTTGTTAAATAAAGGCTTCTGTACAATAACAAGGCAGATTCTATCTACAATTCTTATGTCCTAAAATTAGTTCACAGAATAAAAATTAAAAACTGAAAATTTTTTTTTTTACTGATATTCAATAAGTGATTGAAACATCAATCATCATAACTCGTCCAAATATTATTGAAACTGTTTGTAATTGGGTTCACATATAATGTATACTCGGCGAATGCCTCCAAAATGATAAAAAGTTGGAAATGACCTTTTGTTTGATAATAGCCAATTGAAAATTAAGGCCGATCGATAACCACATTTTTTTACTTTCGGAGACAAAAAGTATCGAGGCATCTTCCAATTTGAAACAACTTCCAACGAGAAAGGTGTTCTATATAGTTCAAAGAAAATTTCTGGAATATTCAAGATAGATTCATCAAAAATTGACTGAAATATATACACTGAAAGTCCTATATAAGTCCGACTTTGGTTCTTGCCTAAAATGCCCTTGGACACATAGCGGACCGACTCCAATGTCAACAACCAGGTCCGTATGAACCGTTCTATGTGATTTTCGTTCGCAGTAGAAAATATTTATTTAATTTCTTGGAATGTTTTTTTGTTTTGAAGGATAACCGCTGCCTCTTATTTTCCTGCGACATTTTTGTAACACATAACGTAAACACTGAAAGCGAATAAAGCGAAGTGCGGACCGTGCGAACTGACGAAATGATGCGCTTGCGTGGCACCGCCCACATTGTTAGTGCGGTATTGGACGAGTTTGCTGGCTATAGAGAGCCGCTTTGTGCACACCTTGTACCCCTGATCCTCGAACGAAATTCTCGAAATACCATATTGCGGACTGACTTACTAGGGACTTCCAGTGTACTTTGTAAAATAGTACGTGAGTTAAGTGAGTTTAGGATCCGAGAGCTCAACTGTATCTGCGATAATGATAAAATTTTTTTTATTTATAATTTTTTTTGAAGTTGTACCTATATTATTCAGATTCTTTTCACGAGTGCAAAAAGGTACGAGGTGTGACAATTAAGTAATGAGACTGATTATACAAAAACCATATATTTGAAAATTATTGTACAACTCTTCC
>JAUMHM010000078.1:27236506-27252722 GCA_032362435.1 Melikaiella ostensackeni
ACGTGCCTGGAACGTTCCAGTGGAACGTTCCGAAAGTCCCAGCGGCTAGTTCCTGGAACGTTCCGTGCTATTAGGGTATTGAAAAAAAGATTAAAAAAAAAAATTTTACAGTGCATTGTACTTTGTGGATTGTCCACACAGTAAATACTACGATGGCCGTTGAATATTAGAAGTTCAATTTTTCAAAACGGTATCCCCGGCAAGTTTTTGAAATTTTTGTAATTTATTCTATGGGTTTCAAAAGCTGTAAAAATTTTTTCATTGTGAACTGTTTTTGGTAGAAAATAAGAATATAGAATTTAAAATGATAAAAACAAATTCCTTGTGAATACAGGAATTTCTTTTAATGAAGAAAAAATAAATTTTTTAGATTCGTTTAGATAACATTTATTTTTAAAAATTTGAAAAATGTTTTACCTGAAACTTATTTAGTTTAAAGTAGAGTAACACGCCATCACTTTATATTGAAAACATCAGAAATAGGATTTTACAACAAAAATTATGACAAATTCAATGCTTCCTGGGAATATGACTTAATTTTAATATGTACTAATAATAACAAATAACCAATAACTAATAAAACTATAATGTCATACTATATAACCTCACACCTCTCACAGAGAATCAAAAAAGTACCATTAAACTCCTTGCTCTCCACCTACACCACAAAACCAGCATCATAAAATTTACAGGCGTCCAAACTTTTATCAGCTTTTATATGCCTTTGTTTGATTTGCGTTGTAAAAACTGTGGTGTAAAATAAAATAGGCCACTATATTGGTACTGCACTCACATTTTCAGTAAAATAATCTTCATCTCACAGAGCATACGCATCAAAATTTTCGATTTTTTTCCATTTTTATTTATTTATTGGGTCTTTGCATTTCCCAAAAACTTTACGGAATACTTACTTTGAAACTTAAAAAAAAACAATCATGAAAGTCTCCGACACACGTGCAAACTATAGGGGTGTAAAAGCAGTGTTATTCCTCCTAACGTCGGTGAGAGCGCGTGACGTCACAAGTGAGAATGCTGTACTCGTGCTGTACAAGTTACATTGTGGCGCGCATTTTTGAATGTTATATCGGTTTCTAATTGAAAAATTAATCGCGGCTCCAAAAAAAAAGGGAAAAATTACCGAAATTCTCAAATATAGGGATTATAGGGGATTTTGAGAAAAACAGGGGGTTGGGGAGGAGAAAAGAGGGTAAAAAATGGAATAGGGGACTGTGATCCCTGCAATTCTCTAAAAAAATCCCTCTTGCTTTAATTCTAATTTGCTCAAAAGGATAATGGTTCATCCTTCACGGACTCGGATGTCTCAATTTTCGAGGCGTTTGCCATATTTTGTGGACTGGGCATTCACAATACTCAAATGTACGAATCAGCTTGCAAGTTGATGGCCAAACAAAAAGTGGCTCTAGAGTGTCTGAGTTATCATGCAACTGCCAACAATGATGATGCCCTAAGATTGATGTCGGATACGATTGCATCAGCCGAAAAGTATAATCTCTACAGCTTTACATTCATTGACTTTGATCTAACTGATGATGACACCTGCCGAGCCACAATTAGAATGTTTAAACAGTGTGATCTCATCCAGCAATTTCATATTCCTTATGATGTTCTTTGTCGATGGATTTTAAGTGTGAAGAAAAATTACAGGTGTGTCTCAAGTTGAACAGATTGTATTTTTATAATGCTTTCAAAATTTCATCCGTTTTTATGCTTATGAAGCAGGGCGGTCATTTATAGGGGTCGGACTGGACAGTTAAAGAGATATCGGGCATTCAGGGAGGTTGGGCGGGCGTTTAGGGAATTGGCAGTCATTTAGAAAAGTCGGGCTGGACAATTAGGGAGATAGTGGGTATTTAGGAAGGTTGGGCGGGCATATAGGGGATTGGCAGTCATTTAGTGAGGTCAGGCTGGGCAGTTAGGGAGACATTGGGCATTTGGGAAGGTTGGACGGCGTTTAAGGGGGGTGAGGGGTCATTTAGAGAAGTCGGACTGGGCTGTTACGGAGGTATTGGGCATTTAGGGAGGTTTGGCGGGCGTTTGGGGAATTGGCAGTCATTTAGAAAAGTCGGGATGGGCACTCAGGAAGGTTTGGTGGGCGTTTAGGGGGTTGGCGGTTATTTAGAGAGGCCAGGCTGGGCAGTTAGGGAGATAGTGGGCATTTAGGGAGGTTGGGCGGGCATGTAGGAGATTGGCGGATATTTAGAGAGGACAGGCTGGGCACTTAGGGAGGTCGGTCGAGTATTTTGAGAGGGTCTCGATTCCTGAAACAGCGGTAGCAGTGGCGGCGAGATATTTTTATGATATGGAGAGATTAGGGTAGGAAGGGGCAATTCGCACCGCTTTTTTTCAACCCCCCTCCCCCCAAAAAAAAAATATTGAATGCCATCATATTGCCATAACGTGTATACTGTTAAAAAGCCTATTCTATTTGCTAATTTTTAGCAACCGAACATCAGCGTATATGTTTTTATTTATATAACTTACGAAGTCAAACGTGAAACTGTCGAAAATCGGTTATTTAAAAAAACTTGGGGCAATTCGTACCACCACTTGGGGTAATTTGCACCACTACTTTATATTTTTATTTTTACGGCATATTTGCAGGTTTTTTTTTTAATAATTAGAGTAAAACTGGAACAATTTTAATGCGAAGTTTTGGAATTTATATTGATTGAAAATTACAAAAATGTGAGTTTGAAAAAACTGAAAGTCAATCGGAATCCGATGTCTCATTAAAGTTGACTGAAATAGTGGATCGTTCAGAACGTCTGTTCGTGGTGCGAATTGCCCAATGGGCTATCATTCCAATATTAATGGCGTATTTGCCAAAACCAAAAGCATATCACCAAACTTGTATATATCTCATAGTCACCAACCATGTGTTGTTTAAAATCACTCACCTGTTGTTG
Source organism: Melikaiella ostensackeni (assembly GCA_032362435.1). NCBI lineage: Eukaryota > Metazoa > Arthropoda > Insecta > Hymenoptera > Cynipidae > Melikaiella > Melikaiella ostensackeni. The sequence continues at coordinate 27,239,434 of JAUMHM010000078.1, forward strand.
AAGACTTCTCATTAACAATACGAGAATCTAAATTTTCTGAACCAAAAAGATAATTTGGACAATGCTTTGAATATGCTTTATTTCTTGAACAACAAACAAATCACTCATAGAACGCCAACCTCTCCCAAAATGTTTGCTTACTAGCAGCGCCTCTGCAATAAAAATTTAACACCAGATGGCACTCATTACATTTTAAAAACTCACGTGGTACGCATTGACCCATGGTGCGAATTACCCCATTTTTCCCTATATTCTAAATTGAGTTATTAAATGACAAGTTTGACAAACGGACAAATGGTAATTTGTTATATTTCAATAGGCCTGTAAAGTATCACAATTGGAGACACGCCTTAAACGTAGCCCAGACAATGTTTGCGATGTTGAAGACAGGCAAAATGGAGCAATTTATGACGGATTTGGAAATTTTGGGACTTCTAGTTGCTTGTTTATGTCACGATTTGGACCATCGAGGCACCAATAATGCTTTCCAGACCAAGACTGAATCCCCATTGGCGATTCTATATTCCACTAGCACCATGGAACATCATCATTTTGATCAGTGTGTGATGATCCTCAATTCGGACAGTAACAATATTTTTCAGAATTTAGCAATGGAAGATTATCGGAAAGTGATGAGGGTGGTAGAAAATGCGATTCTGTCGACAGATCTGGCTATGTACTTCAAGAAGAAAAACAAGTTTATGGAATTAATCGATGAAGGAGAGTTCGATTGGCAAAGCGAGGAGAAGAAAGAACGTAAGTGATTCCTTATTCTTAGAAAGCGGTTTTAATTTCAAATTTTTCAGGGAAAAAAATCTCTGTCATTTCCCGATTTTTCATAGGTTTGCAAAAAATTTGCACGGTCATTGAAATTAAAAAATTCGAACTCTAAGCTGAAAATATTTTTATTTGAAGTAATCAAAACTGAACTGCAAATTAAAGCACTTGAGGTGGAACTCTTCTGAATTTTAAAGTTACAGTATAGAAACTAACCAGATTTTTAATTTAGAAATTTTGAATTTAAATGCTCAATAATTTAGACGGATAAAATGGAAGCTTTCAACACTTTTCAACTGAACAATTTTTAATTTCGAAGATTTCACTTAGATCTCAAAAGATTTCAGAAGATTTAAAAAATTTCGCAAAAATTTTAAATATTTAAAAATTTTCGCAAAGTCTTCAAAGGCTTCAAAAATTTCAGAAGATTTCAAACTAGTTAGCAAAGTTTTAAAATGTTTCACAAAAATTTCAAATATTTTTAAAAATTTCAGAAGATTTCAAAAGATTTCAAATATTTCAAAAGAGTTTACAATTTATTCAAATATTTCTCAAAGATTTCAATGATTTCATAAAAGTTTCAAAAATTTCACAAAGGTTTCAAAGATTGCAAAATATTTCAGAATATTTCAAGGACTTCGTGAAGCTTTTAAAGATTTCAGAAAGATTTCCAAAAAATTCAACCGATTTCAAAGATTCCAAAAGATTTAAAAATATTTCAATTGAACAATTTTGAATTAAATGCCGTTAAGCTGAAAAATTTAACCTTTTATGAATTGAACAGTTCATAGATTTCTGGTTAGAAATATAAATCCACGCTATCATTAACAGTACTCTAAAATGAAGAATGAGTCAATAAGTTTTTAAATGTTCAAAATTATATCCTTAAAAATTGAACGATTTTATTTGTCTCAAACTTAACACTTTTCAAGTTAAAAGTTAAATTATTTCAATTTTAACTCGTTTCAAATTAATAATTGTTCAATTAATATTTATAGATCAAAATTCAACATTTTCACTTCCAAATGAAAAAATTTTTAAATGGAACAATTAAAATTGTAACGTTCAAAGCATAAATGTAGCACTTTGAAATTTTAACGATTCAAGGCTTTCTACTTCAAACAATTCAGATTCAAATTATTTAGTTTTGAATATTTGATTTATAATTGCTCATTTTAAATGTACAGTCAAATATTGCTAAATATTTAAAAAATTGTTATTTTTTTTTAATTAAAAATTTTCAAATTGAATGGGTTAAAAATGGAATATTGTAGACTGAAACAATATTTCAATAGAATTTGAAATAGAATAAAAGCGTTTAATTATGAATCTACTAACTGGAATTGTTTTAAAATTAAAAATAATTTATAAAATTTCAATCGGACGATTACATTTTTTTAACTACTAAGGCTTTCGAATTGAAACAGTTTAATTTTTATCGTCAAAACATGTAAATTGTTTAATTTAGAACAGATTCAGAATCGTCTTCTAAAATCATTAATGAATTTATATTTGCAGATGATTAACTTAAAAACGTTATTTATTTAAAAATTTCAATTTCAAATGGTTTTATTTCTTAATTGTTTAAGTCTTTGAAACTGCATTTGAAATATCTTTAAATTGAAAATGTACGCGTAAAAATGAAGACCTAAAACAAAAAATGTTTGAAGTAAAAGATATTAGAATTACGGACTGTAAACTGAACGATTTCATGATTGAAAAATTTAGCAACTGAACGTAACATTTAAAAAAAAATTGAAATCGAACTTATTTTGAATTGCATCATATCATATAGTACGAAATTTGGGATATTTCAAGTGATTAGATAGATTTTTCTTTTAAAAATTTGTAACATTCCTGGTCAAAAAATAAATTCGCTGTCATTTCCCTGTTTTTCCCGATCTCGAAAAATTCCCGGTCATTTCCCCGTTTGCCGCTCCAGCGGCCACCTTGTATTTTAATCCAAATTTTAATTAGAATTTTATGTTGTAAATAGTTTTGTGCGGAATGATGATGACAGCTTGCGATGTGAGTGCGATCGCGAAACCATGGGAAGCTCAACATCGTGTCGCAAAATTAGTAGCTGATGAATTTTTCGATCAAGGTGATTTGGAAAAGCTACAATTGAATATGCAACCAGTGGCGATGATGGATCGCGAAAGAAGAGATGAGCTTCCTCAAATGCAAGTAAGTTTAATGAAAAAAAGAACAAATTTTAAATATGGTCTCTTCCCTTTGAAACCGAAACATCTATACTAGGGCGGAGCGAAAAAATACATTTTTTTTCTTGCGAATTCGGAGAGGGTCCAAAAGTTGTAGTTTGGTACCCGAATTTCCCACAAAAAGTTACAGATAAAAAAGAAATATATCTTATGTTCGCACACCCAGAAAAAAATAGATTGAATGGAAATTCATTTGAATCTGAGAATTTAAGAATGCCGATCCACATCATTTCAGTCGGCCAACCATATGAACACCGCTGATTCAGGCAAATTTCGTTAAATTATTTTTTATTTTTTTTTATTCGGAACGACATTTACCATGAAAAACTTGTCCGATTAAAAACAAAAACTGCAAAAAATTTCAACGAGATTTGACTGAATCGGTGGTGGCTGTATGGTGGCCGATTGAAATGATGGGAATCGCCATTCTTAAATTCTTCGATTCAAATAAACTTCCATTCAATTGATTTTTTTCCTGGGTATCCACGATAAAGCTCAAAATAATGAATCATAGCGAATTTGTTGTTATTTTGGTAAGAAATCAATTTAAGTTATCCTCCGAAAATTATGCAGCAATAAAAAAATCCGTATGCATCGTAAATTGTCATTAAATTGAAAAAAAGAAGAAAAGTCATGTTTTTACTTGATTAAATGATACTTTCCTCATGGATAACGCTTTTTTATGGATGGAAAGGATCCTAAAACTTAGTACTTACATCTATAATTCGTACACATCGTAAATTGTCATTAAATTTGAATAAATTATTTGAAATCATGACCTTTGACTATTTTACTTGAGAAATAATTGTTGAAAATTCAACTTTTTAAGTTTAAAGTCAACTCCTTTTTTAAACATTCGACTTTATAGCTATGAAACTCAACTCTTTTGTTGAAAGTTCGTCTTTTTGAGGTAAAAATTCATCTCTTATGGTAGAAAAATTATCTTTTTTGGTTAAAGATTCATCTTTCTTGGTTAAAAATATATTTTGTTGTAGATTCAGTTATTTGACTGAAAGTTATCTTTCTTTGTTAAAAATATTTTTTTTTATAATGACACTTTTCAGGTTAAAAATTCAACTATTTTATTGAAAATTCGTCTCTTTTGCTTGAAAGTTCAACTATTTGGTTATAAATTCAACTGTTTGGTTGCAATTTTCTTTTTTTTTACTTTCATCTTTTTGGGTAGAAAAGTCATCATTTTTGGTAAAAAATTCATCTTTCTTGGCTGAGCATTCAACGTTTCAGGTTGAAAATTCAACAGTCTACTGAAAAATTCATCTCTTTAGTTTGAAAGTTCAATTATTTGGTTGTAAAAGCAACTGTTTGGTTGAGAATAATAATTTTTTTTTCAAATGCAACTATTTTGTTGAAAATTCATCTTTCTTGGTTGAAAATGATCTCTTTTGTTAAAAATTTATCTTCTATGGTAAGTGAGTCATCCTTATTGGTTAAAAATTAATCTTTATTGGTGAAAATAACTTTATTCTTGAAAATTCAAATTTTTAAGTTTGAAAATTCCACTCTCTTCTAAAAAATTCATCTTTTTGGGTTGAAAATCCATCTGTTATAGTAGCAAACTTATCTTCTTCGGCTAAAAATCCATCTTTCTTGGTTAAAATATATTTTTCTTTTTGAAAATCCACCTGTTCAGGTTGAGGATTCCTCTTTTCGGGTTTAAAAGTTAACTATTTATTTGAATATAAATCATTCATAAAAGTAACATCTACTAGTCAAAAGTCATGATCTTATATCATTTATTTAAATTTAATGACAATTCATGATGTATAAGAATTTGTTTATTGCTGTGTAGCTTGCGGAGGATAATTATAGACGTAAGTTTTAACTTTTAGAACCCTTTCCATTAATGAAAATATCGTTAACAATAAGAAAAATATCCTTCAATCAAGTAATAGAAACGTGATTTTTCTCCTCTTTTAACTTCAATAACAATTTACGATGTATCGAGATTCTTTATTACTATATAGTTTTCGGAGGAATTTATTATAGTTGTAAATACTAATTTTAGAACCCTTTTCATCTATAAAAAAATTGATTTTATCAAAAAATTCGCTATTTTGCGTTGGATGCGCGAACATAAGATATATTTATTTTTATCTGCAACTTTTTGCGGGAGATCCGGGTACCAAACTACAACTTTTGAACCCCATCCGAATTTTTAAAAAAATAGTATATTATGCATCCAGGGATAAAATACGCCTGCTTCATCCCGTGGTGCATTAGTATATTATGCATCTAGGGATCAAATGTACCTGCTTCATCCCATGGTGCATTAGTATATTTTGCATCTAGGGATAAAATACGCCCGCTTCTTCCCGTGGTGTATACGATATTTTCTTCAACGCAAGGTGAAAAATCGCAGGTTCGAGTCATGTGAAGTGGACCGGACGCCGTAACGATAAAAAATTGTCCGTCGGAGGAGCACGTCCGAGTTTTTTTCCTGGTCAGGAGCTTTTTCCCCCGGTGAACAAACAGAAACGTCCATTCCGCTTCACACGCTCGAAAATCCGCGGTTTTCACGCATGTGTTGAAGAAAATGTTTTTTTTTTGCTCCGCCCTAATCTACACCTATCCTTCTAAATCAACAGGTGGGCTTTATCGACGTAATATGCCTCCCCTTGTACAAAGTCTTATCAGAAACCTTTCCCTGGATCTTGCCTCTCTACGAGGGAACTCTTGACAACAAAAGACACTGGCAAGACCTTGCTGAGAAGGTCGATATGGGTCTCACCTGGATAGACCGGGACACCATCGAGGAGCCAGTCGAGGAATTCGTCTCCTCAGAACCAAAGGACATTGAATTCACAGTCACAACCTTAAACTGTGTTCACACAGACAAGAAAGAAGGATTCACCGATCAGGTTCCAGAAACTGCAAAGTCTTCTGCTTTAGGGCGATTCGCCTCCCTGAGGAAGGGTGGAAGAACATTAACTAAAGGAGTCAGGAATCGACTCAGCAGATCCTTGTATTCCAGGAGCAATTCGGAAGACACGGGGAAAACCAAGGAACTGATTCCAGAAAGGAAAAATAGAAACAAGTTGTGTCTGCTCATATGACGGCTGACAGCGACCACCTTGGAAAGTATACCCGAGTGATCGGTAATTGGAAAGACGACCCAGGTTGTCAAAACTGTCAATTGTCCGCCTCGGCTTCGCAGCTGAGAAAAGGCGAACTGCCTGGCATTGCGCTAGGCCTTCCGAAGAGAAGTTTTGACGAAACTCAAAGTTTCGCTGACTTCGTCAAGATGATGGCGTACAAATTCTGCTGCGAAAAAAGCAGGAAACTGACAATGAGGAATAAATTTGTCAGTTCATGTCCGATCCAAAAGGGCGGAAGCTCAAGTCTCGTTGGTTATGAGAAGCTGTATAGATGCAACTGGAGATGTGAAGTACCTGGTAAAATCCGGAACTCACAAGTTCACCTAAGCAGAATTTTTTAATCTGCAGCAATCCCGAAAATCAAAACGTAACTAAAGTAACCTATTTTTGAGGATAGAGTGGAATTTCCGGGTACGTTATGATTCCAGGCAAAAGAGGAATTAGGCATTTTTAAAAAAGGCGTAGAATGTTTAGTGGCTAGGTGGTTAAATTGTGAATTAAGGTCACTTCGTAACTAGTGTCGGACGTTTCGGCTATTAGAAAAACTGACAACATTTTTATTGAAAAATTGAAATTAAATAATGTCGGTGATTTCAGTCTCTCTAATAGATGAAACTTCCAAAACTGCTCGTAACATTGCTCATGATAGCGCCGGAAATAGCGTTGCAGGATAATAAATAGGGCACAGCTTGAAATACAAATTTCAGAAAATAAAAGACCTCAGAGTCCTATTCTTTTCCTTTTTACCTGAAAAGCAGCTGAGTAAAATTTGGTCCCGATTAAAAACAAAATTACTCAGGGATTCTGCCAAAATTGTCCGGAAAATCCGAAAAAAACATGCTTTTCTTGATTTACATACGATATTTTTTAAAGCAAATTTATGATTTTAGACACGCTTGGAACACAAGCGCGGTTTCTGCTTGTATTGAATTTTCAATGGAGGAATTTTGGAAATTTTTAGATACTATAAATTCCCGGAAATGTTCGGTAATTTATCAAGTTGCCGTAAATTTCTAAAACTTGCATAATTTCCGAAAATTTGTGGATGCTTTAATTTTTCGGAAATTTACGGAAATTTAAGAATTGGACGGTAATTTATGGTAAATTATCGCTTCGAATTGGTCCAGTCTGTCTGTTTTACCTAGGATGAAATTAAATGCAATAATCTCTATAAAATCGTTTTGCTTAAAGTTCTGTATCTTTTAACTTTTTTTATCTTTTAAAGATGTAGTAGATCTATAGTTATATATAGTATATTCTTTGTTTTGGGTGTAAAAGCTTTTTTGCACAGTTTAAGATAAAATTATTTTCTTACAGTGTTTCAAATATTTCATTATCCTAGGTCAAAAAAATGTTTGAATGCAAAAATTATGAATTTTTGTATACTTTCTTGCAAAATATTAAAGCTACAATAAAATACAGTAATATACAAAGAAAATACAAAATTCTTTGGAATAATAAACAAAAGTTCTTATTTTGTATAATTTTTGTTGTAATCTATTGAATTTATTTGTTTTTCTTGTAAAAATGGTTGTAGTCTTTCGTACTTATTTGTTTAAAAAATTTCACCAAGAATTGAAAGAAAAATTAAAAATATAATTTTATTTTAAATAATAACTTTGTGAAATTTGTCATAACAAACAAAAACCACTCAATCAGGGTTTTTAAGACTGATTTTGAAAATATCCAATGTGTTTTTTTTTTACTTTTTTCACTATTTTTCTCGAGAAGGATTGTTTGAATCAACAAGATCATTACAAGAACAAAAAATGTATTTTATAGATATCCACAACTTTTATTCATACACTTTTTCAGTACAACCAAACCAGGGATTGAAAGACAAAATTTAAATATGATTTTATTTTGAATTAATTTTTGCAAGTTTTGTATAACAAACAAAAACTACCCAATTAGGGGTTTAGGGGCCGAAAATAGTGATTTATACTGATGCCACTTACATTGATTTCGAAAGATAATATCAAAATTTTATTTTTTACCTTTTTCAACCTTTTTTGCAATTCTTTTTGAGAAGGATTGTTTCAAAGAAATAAAATCAGTGCCACCAAAAAATTTGTATTCCATAGAGATCTACAACTTTCATTCAAATACTTTTCAATACAACCAAACCAGGGATTAAAAGAAAAATTTCAGATATGATTTTATTTTTAATTAATTCTTGCAAGTTTTGTGTAATAAATAAAAACTACCCAATTAGGGGTTCAAGGGCCGAAAATAGTCATTTATACTGATTACACTGACTTACACTGATTTTGAGAAATAATATCAAAATTTTATTCTTTACTTTTTTCACCCTTTTTACAATTCTTTTCGAGAAGGATTGTTTCAAAGAACAAAATTAGTGCCATTAAAAAATATATATATTTCATAGACATCTACAACTTTTATTCAAACACAAACACAATTTTGGTAAAACTGATCAGACATTTTTTTTTATTGGAACCAAATTTTACACAGTTTTTTTATGAAAAGGAAAAAATAGGACCCCAGGGACTTTCTTTTTTATTCAATTTGTATTTTACGCTACGCCCTACTAATAAATTTGCAATGTTAAAAAATGCATTAAGGTCAGCGAAAGAATGTAGCACAATAAAATTGGTCGCGATGAGATAAGTGAATTTTGACAATCTTTTTGTATAATTTGAATATATCCTAGAAAATAGAACAAAAGAAGAGTCGTTTGAATGCGAAGTTTGAAATGCCAGGAGATCTTGTAGACTGTAAGGTAGTGAGTAAGTTCGATTTTATCGATTCTCGATCTCGTGGATGATCAAGGAAGTCTAAGAAAACGTACTTTTTCACCACTACCTATTGTTTAAATATATTAGTTTTGCTTGTACGACGTGACAAGTGTGAAAATTCGTAGATAAAATGAAGAAAAAGAATCATTTGAGTTGGTTCTGGGGGTGAGAAATGTTAATTGTTATTCGTTCAAAGCAACTTGGAATGAAGTGAGATTTTTCTGAAGTTTTGAACGTTTAAATGATGGAAATTTTTTTTAACTTCAATTCATCTGAAAGTATTGTTCCTGCTAAACATGATTCTGATAAACATGATCAATTATTTTAATTGTAGATAAATCGCCCTAGGACCAAGAATTTTAAAATCAATCAGATAAAAATTTCGTTCATTTGAACGTTCAGAACGTTAAGCTTATTGAAGTAAGATCATAAAGATGTTTATACTAAGTGTTCATTATGTGGAATAAAGTATTACATTTTTGTTACATGGCCAAGTTAGTTGAACTCAATTGGCTCTTTTTCTCGGTTCGAAATTGTGATTTTTAGTAAGGAATATTATAATGCAGCAACAGCAATTATGAATATTGCTTTTTAAATAACAGAAATTAAGAAGAAGATTCTAAAAATAAGAAGTTTTATCTTGTAGTATAAGAAACAATTTGGCTTTGTCAATAAAACATTTTTAAGACTCAATTTTCTCTAAGCTAATCGTATATCGTCCTAAATCCTTTCCCCTTTTTGGAATATTTACAAATCATTTGTGAAAAATCGGCAATTATTAACTTTCATGCTTTGCATTTTGGATTATTTACAAAATCTTGTTGGAATAAAAGAATTTAGTTCGGGAAGATAGACAAATGAATGCTTAATTAGTTAAAAGATGATTGCTTTTGCTGCAAATTTATTTTTGAAATATTTGTTACTTTTTCTCTGCAGGATCATTTTCAGTAATGAGGAAATTTTCTAAAAATAAATAAACCGGATTATTGCTGTTTGTCGTGAGTCTACGCAAAAATGATTTGTAGAATTTTTAAGACTGTTATATCAGAGAATAAATCTATGGACGGAGACTAGTTATTAATGGAGATCAATAAAATTTTGATGTATCAACATTTGTGATAAAATTTTTAAAAATTTTTATATCGCCCCAAGAACCACATTTTATTGGTATTTTAAGCTAAGTAAATTTCAAATGTATTGAATTGAAGCGAAATTCGAATTTAGGAAAATTTAAATATTAAGGAATAAGCTTGTTTTAATTTGAAAACATGTAACATATTTTAATACATATAACAGAAATCTAACTTTTCCAGATTTAAAAAGCGTTACCATTTTTAATCAGGGTATCTACTCAAATCCTGGAAAAAAACCTCTGACAATTCCAGGCTTTTTCCAGGTATTTCTAAATTTCTGCCAGGTATAATTTTTCTTAATAAGGATTGAATTTTAATTTTAATTTACTCAATAAGTATTAAATACAGCATTTTTTAAAGTAATCGACCCAACACCCTTTGAAATTCAAAGCATTACATAATACTTAATAACCCAAATTTATTATCCACTTGTGAATGATTAAATTTTAAGTATAAAACTAAAATGAAATCGTTATATGTATACAATTTCATGAATTTATTATAAATAATGATTTCCCACTATTTTGTACAAAATACGTATTTTTGGCTGCAAATTTCAACATTTTGGTAAAAAAATCAACAATTTGGTAGAAAATTCAACTATTTGGTTGTAAATCAATTTTTGTTGTAAATTCATATTTCCGGGTTGAAAATTCAACTCTTTTGTTGAAAATTCGTCTTTTCGGTTTAAAAATTTGTCTCTTTTGGTAGAAATTTCACCTTTTTGGTAAAAAATCCAACTGTTTGATTGAAAATTATTCTGTTTTGTTTGAGGATTCAACTATTTTGTTAATAATTCAACTATATGGTTGAAAATTAACTTTTTTCTAGAAGATTCATATTTTTGGATTCGAAATTCAACAGTTTTGTAGAAAATTCATCTTTTGGCTTGAAAATTCAACAATTTGGATGAAATGTTATTTCTTTCTGGACGAAAAAATCTTTCGTGTTTAAAAATTCAACTCTTATTGAAATTTTTTTTGATTGAAGATTCATTATTCAAGTTAAAAATTCCTCTTTTTGGTTGAAAACTCATTTTTTCAACAAAAAATTTAAGTATTCAATTTTTGGTTAAAAATTAATCTGGTTTAGTTGAGGACTCGACTATTTTGTTGGCAATTATTTCATTGAATGCAAATGTTTTTTATTTAAAAATTAAATTATTTTTCAATTGAAATATTAACTAATATGTTTTTCGCTGAGAATTCATCTTTTTTGGTTAAAAACTCAACTCCTTGATTGAAAGTTGAACTACTTTGTTGAAAAGTCATTTTATTGGTTGAAGATTCATCGTTTAAGTTGAAAACTCATCTTTTTGGTAAAAAATGTAACTATTTCATGGGAAATTCGCTTTTTTGGTTGAAAATAAATTTTTTTAATTGAAAATTTTAGTATTCAATTTTTGGTTGAAAATTAATCTGTTTTAGTTGAGGTATCAACTATTTTGTTGAAATTTGGTTTATTTGGTAGAAACTAATTATTTTTGGTAAAAAATGCAACTGTTTGCTGGAAAATTGATCTGTTTCAATTGAGGATTCAACTATTTTGTTGAAAATTGTTTTTGTTTATTGGTTTTTGATTTGAAAATGAAATTATTTTTTTTTGCTGAAACATCAGCTATTACATTTTTCGTTGAAAATTCATCTTTCTTGGTCGAAAATTCATCTTTCTTGGTCGAAAATTCAAATACTTGGTTGAAGGTTGAACCATTGTGTTAAACATTCATTTTACTGGTTGAAGATTGAACTATTTTATTGAAAATTCGTCTTTTTTGGTAGAAAATAATTCTTTTTGGTTAAAAAGGCAACTGTTTGATTGAAAATTAATCTGTTTTGGTTGAGGATTCAACTATTTTGTTAAAAATTCAACTCTAGTTGAAAACTCAACTCCTTGGTTGAAAGTTGAACTGCTTTCTTGAAAAATTATTCTATTGGTTGAAGATTCATCGCTTAAGTTGAAAACTCATCTTTTTGGTAGAAAATTTCACTCTTTAGTTGGAAATTCGCTTTTTTGGTTGAAAATTCGTCTTTTTGGTTAAATTCAACTATTTTTCATTGAAATTTCAATCTTTTTTGGTGGAAAATTCAACTGTCTTGTTGGAAATTCGTTTTTTCTTGTTGAAAATAAAATTTTTCAACTGAAAATTTTACCATTCAACTTTTGGTTGAAAATTAATCTGTTTTAATTGAAATTCAACTATTTTGTTGAGAATTGTTTTTTATTGGTTGAAATTAACTGTTTTTGATTTGAAAATTAAAATATTTTTGGTTGAAATACCAATTATTACATTCCTTGTTGAGAATTCTTCTTTTTTGGTTGAAAATTCAACTTCTTGGTTGAAGGTAGAACCATGTGGTTAAACATTCATTTTACTGGTTGTAGACTCAACTATTTTGTTGAAAATTCATTTTTTTGTAGAAAATAATTCTTTTTGGTTAAAAAAGCAACTTTTTGGTTGATAGTTAATCTGTTTTAGTTAAGGATTCAACTATTTTGTTTAAAATTCGTCTTTTTTGGTTAAACTAAACTATTTATTTAAAATATAAACATTTTCTGGTTAAAGTATCAACTATTACATTTTTTCTTGAGAATTCATCTTTTTTGGTTGAAAATTCAACAACTTGGTTGAAGGTTGAACCATTTTGTTAAACATTCATTTTATTGGTTAATGACTCAACTATTTTGTTGAAAATTCGTCTTTTTTGGCAGAAAATAATACTTTTTGGTTAAAAAGGCAACTGTTTGGTTGATAATTAATCTGTTCATCTTTTTTGGTTGAAAATTCAACTACTTGTTTGAAACTGGAACTACTTTGTTAATAATTCATTTTTTGGTAGGAGGTTCATCATTTAAGTTGAGAATTCAACTATTTTGTTGAAAGTTTATATTTTCGGGCTGAAAATATAACTCTTTTTGTTGATAATTCGTCTTTTTGGTTTGAAAATTTATTTCTTCTAGTACAAATTTCATCTTTTTTGATTAAAAATGCCACTGTTTGGTTGAAAAATAATCTTTCTTGGTTGAGGATTCAACCATTTTGTTGAAAATTTGTCTTTTTTGGTTTAAAATTCAACTACTTGGTTAAAAGCTGAAATACTTTCTTAAAAATTAATTTTTTGATTTTGAAGATTCATCACTTTAGTTGAAAATTCCTTTTCTTAATTGAGAATTTAACTATTTTGTTGAAAGTTCGTCTTTTTCGGTTGAAAATCAATCTTCTGCTTAATTTAATTAATTAATGTTTTTAATTTAGGAAGTTTCGACAAATTATTAAAGGACATT
>JAUMHM010000078.1:27252822-27266163 GCA_032362435.1 Melikaiella ostensackeni
TTAGATAGGCTGAGCATCGAATGTCGGAAAACCGAGATTCGACGCTCGTTGATTGGATCGGATTTCTTCGATTCGATCGGCTGAGCATCGAATGTCGGAAAACCGAGATTCGACGCTCGTTGATGGGATCGGATTTTTTCGATTCGATAGGCCGAGCATCGAATGTCGGAAAACCGAGATTCGACGCTCGTTAATGGGATCAGATTTTTTCGATTCGATAAGCCGAGCATCGAATGTCGGAAAACCGACATTCGATGCGCCAGATGGTATCGGACTGTTTCGATTAGATGGGCCGAGCATCGAATTTCGGAAAACCGAGATTCGAAGCGCCAGATGGGATCGGATTGTTTCGATTAGATAGGCTGAGCATCGAATGTCGGAAAACCGAGATTCGACGCTCGTTGATTGGATCGGATTTCTTCGATTCGATAGGCTGAGCATCGAATGTCGGAAAACCGAGATTCGACGCTCGTTGATGGGATCGGATTTTTTCGAGTCGATAGGCCGAGCATCGAATGTCGGAATACCGAGATTCGACGCTCGTTGATTTTTTTGATTGGATAGGCCGAGCGTCGAATGTCGAAAAATGCGACATTTGATTCACGTCAAAATCGCTTTGAAATCGGATGGAATTATTTTGCACACGTCTAGTATTGAACGAGAAGAAAAAAGAGAAAAATGGGAGGGGCAAGAAGGTGCTCGACTATCTATTCAATTATCACCTTGATACGGTCGCGTGCATACAGGTAAGTATGTTACGTACGTTAATCACTTTTCACGACTTCCGGCCATTCTCGGGTGTGAGCGACGTGTCCTGTGACGTCAGCGACCGGGCACCAACTTCACGGATGCGCGAGCGCTCTAACGCCAGCCTTGCTCGACGTTTTAATGCCTAAATTATATAGGTAAATTGCTTCCATTCGCTCTACTTTGCGCCCTCCAGCAATCCTGAAGCTTTCCGCGAATCCATCCGACAAACGTTTGAAACTAAAGCTTTGTAATTGATTCGATCAGAGCACAAATCAGACCTCAAGGATCTATTATTTCCCAACACAATCTCTACATAATAGAACATTCCTCCTAAAATTCCACATTACACATGAACTGCCATTTGCGACACAAAATGTCATAAATTTTCATGAAAAATTAAAAAAAGTCATGGAATTATTCAAGAATTGAATTGAGTAATTTCGTAATTTAGAAAAAAAGCACCAAAATACGAGTCAGAGAAACAGTCCTAGACTGTCCGCAAGAATTTGCAGAGACTCCGCACAGTGGGAAAAAGCAACTTTTTTGGACAAAAATCGACCGACAGTACAATTCTACACGGATTTTAATGTTTTTTTTTTTAGAAATGATCGTAAGTCCTCCAGATGTAATAAGTGCTTATGGATATTTCATACCGTCTAAAGCAAAATTTGTTATTTAACAACAAAGTTCAAACTTTTTTTTGTCTAACTTTTCAGTGATATCATTTCTTTTAAGACTTTCAAATTCATTAAAACAGGTCATAGAAGAATGTAATAACTAACTAAAAATATTATTAAGCATGTTAGAGTAAGAGAAAAAATAGTTTATAATTTTATAAACAGACTAATGAACAAAAGTCATTTTTCTGTGATTCGCAATGATTAGCTATTTGAAATCCAGAGCACTTGTATGAAATATGACAAATATTATAGTGAGCTCAAAAATAGTTGAGAATATCAGCTGTTTACCAATTATTTAAACAATTTTTAAGAATAAATATACATTTTAACCATTTTTTCATGAATAGGCTTAATTTTTTGCAGAATTAACTCGAAATACCTTTCCGAAGATCTGTTCCTGTCACATTTTGCATAGTGACAAAAACTGTTAATTATATAAACCATTTTTATAAACATATGCGCATTTTAACTACCTTTTTAAGAATAGACTTCATTTTTTAATGAAATCAACTGCAAATGTCTTGCTAAAGATGCATTGCTGTCATATTTCTCATAATCACAAAAGCTGTAAGATCTTTAAACAATTTTTAGAAACAAATGCATATTTTGACCATAAAAAAATGAAAAGGATTGATTTTTTTCCGGGGATCAACTCAAAATGTCTTGCCAAAGACTCTCTGCTGACATATTTTGTTACAATGATAGAAACTCTCAATTATATAAACAATTGTTATAAACAAATGCACATTTCGACCATTTTTGTATGAATAGGCTTGATTTTTTTCTGTGGAACCAACTTGAAATGGCATGTTAAACACTTCTTGCTATCATATCTTTTATAGTGCTAAAAGCTGTTAATTATATAAACAATATTTATAAACATGCGCATTTTTACTACTTTTTGATGAATAGGCTTTTTTGCGGAATTAATTCCATAAGTTTTACTAGAGACTCCTTGGTGTCACATTTACCTTTTTCACGAAACATGTTTATTATATAAACAATTTTTATAAACAAATTCACATTTTAACTACTTTTTGATGAAACAGCTTAATTTTTTGCAGAATCAACTCAAAATGTCCTCCCAAAGACTCCTTGCTGTCATATTTTTTATGATGACAAACAGTGTTAATTATATAAACAATTTTCAAAAACAAATGCACATTTTCACTATTTTTTAGAAAAAGGCTTCATTTTTGCTGAATCAACCAAACATGTCTTGCCAAAGACTCCCTTTTAAGATATTTAATTATTATGACAAAAACTTCAATTATATAAACAATTTTCATAAACAAATGCACATTTCGACCATTTTTTCATGAATAAACTTGATTTTTTCTGTGAAACCAACTCTAAATGTCAGGTTAAAGACTTCCTGCTATCATATTTTTCATAGTGCTAGAAACTGTTAATTATATAAATAATATTTGTAAACCTTCCTTGCTGTCATATTTTCCTTTTCGACAAAAAATGCTTATTATATAAACAATTTTTTTAAACAAATTCACATTTGAACTACTTTTTGTTGAAAAAGCTTCATTTTTTTCTACAGAATCAACTTAAAATATTCTGTCAAAGACTCCTTGCTGTCATATTTCCAATAATGACAAACAGTGTTAATCGTATAAACAATTTGCATAAACAAATGCACATTTTCACTATTTTTTAGAAAAAGGCTTCATTTTTGCTGAATCAACCAAAAATATCTTGCCAAAGACTCCCTTTTAAGACATTTTATTATTATGACAAAAACTGTCAATTATATAAACAATTTTCATAAACAAATGCACATTTCGACCATTTTTTCATAAATAAGCTTGATTTTTTCTGTGAAACCAACTCGAAGTGTCACGTTAAAGACTCCCTGCTATTATATTTTTCATTGTGCTAAAAACTGTTAATTATATAAATAATATTTTCAAACCTTCCTTACTGTCATATTTTCGTTTTTGACAAAAAATCCGTTTTAGATAAAGAATTTTTATAAACAAATTCACGGTTTGAATACTTTTTGATGAAAAAGCTTCAGTTTTTGCAAAATCTACTCAAAATGTCCTGCCAAAGACTTCTTCCTGTCATATTTTTTATGATGAGTGTTAATGATATAAACAATTTTCATAAACAAATGCACATTTTCACTATTTTTGAGAAAAAGGCTTCATTTTTGCTGAATCAACTGGAAATGTCTTGCTAAAGATTCACTGCTAGGATATTTTGTCATAGTGACAAAAACTCTCAATTATGTAAACAATTTTTATAAACAAATGCACATTTCGACAATTTTTTTCATGAATAGGCTTGATTATTTCTGTGGAACCAACTCGAAATGTCATGTTGAAGACTCCTCGCTATCATATTTTTTATAGTGCTAAAAACTGTTAATTATATAAACAATATTTATAAGCATGCACATTTTTACTACTTCTTGATGAATAGGTTTTTTTGCGAAATCAAAAGGTTAATTTTCTTGCTGATTCAACTCAAAATGTCCTGCCAAAGACTCCTTGATTTTATGTTTTTTATAAAGACAAACAGTGTCAATTATATAAACGTTTTCATAAACAAATGCACATTTTCACTATTTTTTAGTGAAAGGCTTCATTTTTGCTGAATCAACTCGAAATGTCTTGCCAAAGACACTCTGCTGAGATATTTTGTCATAATGACAGAAACTGTCAATTATATAAACAATTTTTATAAACAAATGCACATTTCGACCATTTTTTCATGAATAGGCTTGATTTTTTTCCGTGTAACCACCTCGAAATTTCATGTTGAAGACTCCTTGCTATCATATTTTTCATAGTGCTAAAAACTGTTAATTATATAAACAATATTTATGAAAATTCGAATTTTCAATACTTTTTAATGAAAAAGGTTAATTTTCTCACGGAATCAACTCAAAATGTCCTGCCAAAGACTCCTTCCTGTCATTTTTTTTATGACAAACAGTAATAATTATATAAACAATTTTTATAAACAAATGTACATTTTTCCTATTCTTTTCATTGAAAGACTTCATTTTTGCTGAATCAACCAAAATTGTCTTGCCAAAGTCTCCCTGCTAAGATATTTTGTCATAATGACAAAAACTGTCAATTATTCAAACAATTTTCATAAACAAATGCACATTTTGACCATTTTTTAATGAACAGGCTGGATTTTTTCTGTGAAACCAACTCGAAATGTCATGTTAAAGACTTTTTGCTATCATATTTTTCATAGTGCTAAAAACTGTTAATTATATAAACAATATTTATTGACATGCATATTTTTACTAGTTTTTGATGAAGAAGCTCAATTTTTTTGCAGAATCAACTCGAAATGACTTGCTAGACTCCCTGCTAAGATATTTTGTCGTAATGACAAAAATTGTCAAATATATAAACAATTTTTATAAACAAATGCACATTTCGACCATTTTTTCATGAATAGGCTTGATTTTTTCTGTGAAACTAACTTGAAATGTCATCTTAATGACTTCTTGTTGTGATATTTTTCATAGTGCTAAAAACTGTTAATTATATAAACAATCTTTATAAATATGCGCATTTTCACTACTTTTTGATGAATAAGCTTTTTTGCGGAATCAACTCCAAAAGTATTGCTAAAAACTCCTTGCTGTCATATTTTCCTCTTTGACGAAAAATTTGTATTATATCAACAATTTTTATTAACTAATTCACATTCTAAATACTTTTTAATGAAAAAGCTTAATTTTTTTGCAGAATCAACTCGAAATTTCCTGCCAAAGATTTCTTGCTGTCAAATTTTTATAATGGCAAACAGTGTTAATTATATAAACAATTTTCATGAACAAATGCACATTTTCATCATTTTTTAGAAAAAGGCTTCATTTTTGCTGAATAAACTGAAAATGTCTTGCTAAAGACATCTTGCGATCGTATTTTTCATAGTGACAAAAACTGTTGATTCTTCAAACAACCTTCATAAACAAATGCACATTTCGACCATATTTTCATCAATAGGCTGGATTTTTTTGCAGAATCGACTCGAAATGTCCTGCCAATGACCCCTTATTAATGTCATATTTTTTATAATGACAAAAACTGTAAGTTACATAAACAACTTTCATAAACAAATGCACATTTTGACTACTTTTTAATGAATAAGCTTCCTCTTTTATTTGCGAAATCAATTCGAAGTGTCTTGCTAAAATCTCCTTGGTGTCATATTTTTCATAGTGACAAAAACTGTTAATTATCTTAACAATTTTTTGAATAAATGCACATTTTTACCATTTTTCCATGAATAGACTTAATTTTTGTTTAATGAACTAATAGCTTCTATCAATTTTCAATATATGACAGCAGGGAGTCTTTGACAAGACATTTCGAGTTGATTCCGCGAAAAAGTGAAGCCAATCCATAAAAAAAGTCAAAATGTGTACTTTTCATAAAAATTGTTTAAATAATTGATAAACAACAGCTATTATCCATCAATTGTTAGCACACATTAATATATGTCATATTTCATAGAAAAGCTGTAGATTTAAAATAGCTAATCATTGTGAATCACAAAAAAATGACTTTTCTTCATTAGCTTATTTATAACATCGAAGTGGAATATCCGCATCCACTCGTTATTCTTTAGTTTGAATTTGAATAATGATTCTTATTATGTTAGACATATTATAACAATTATTATCTAACATTGGGATCTTCTAAAGTTAGCTAAAGTAGTGTCAAAAGTGCTCACATTAAAATAAAAAGTTTCTTTATGTTAGAAATAATGCAAGGCAAACTGCATTTTTTATCAATTGAAATTAAATGAAAAGTTGTCTTCCCTTTTTCCAAAGAGTTCCGAACTGAAAAAAGTACTTTATTTTTCAATTGATTCCTGTAAGTGGTTTTTAATTATGTGAGGAGATGCAGATACAACAAATTAATTGCAATATTTTCATACAGGTTTGAAAATGCTTAAATTTGACAATAACAAATGGAAAGTGCGAGAAATTTAATAAAATTATCTTGGAAATGTTCCAAATCCGATGATATAAAATTAAAATTTTCATAATTAGACAATTTCAAATTCAAACCATCAAAATTCAACAATTTCTAAGATTTAAATTGTAAATGTAAGTTCTTCAAGTGTGAAAAATTTTGTATCGAACACTTTGAAAACGTAACTAATGAAAATTTAGCAATATTTGGCAGTAAAAGAAGAGCGATTCTCAAACTGAACCTTCTAAATTTTATGATTTCAAATTGTACGAATATATGAATTAGGATAATATATTCTATAAAATTGAAAAAATAATTTTAAACGATCTAGTTTCACAACTCAATCACAAAATTGTTCAGTTTTAAACGAAGATTAAAATCGCTTAATATTGAACAAATCACATAGGAAAGTGGTTTTCGGTGGATTTAACTGACACTAATTTATTTTTTAGTTTATGAAACTAGAAGAAATTTTCCAAAAGGACTTGCAGCAATTAAGATTAGTTTTTTTGTGCAGGGTCCATTAGAGCATTTCCGAAATTTAAAAAAAAAGTGGTTAAGAGTTAAAAAATTGTTTTTAAAAGTGCTGTAAGATGACAAAAAGACTTAGAAATTTTCCTAATAACACTTCTAAATTCGAGGAAAATCAAAAAGGCCGTAGTATTTTAAAAATTTTGAAAAAATATCAAAATCCCATCAGGGTAATCGGCGTGTATTTTCACGAATAAAAAGTAATGATCCCATTTTTAAACTTTGAGTTCCGGAAATGAACAAAGCTAAGCTTTTCTTTAAGACCAAAATAAAACCAAAAAATGGTCTTTTCTCAATTTAAAAATTGAAAACATGTTTCATCCCTCAGGGTTTAATTTGAAATCGCTTATAGTTAAGTTTTTTATTTTTACTTCGTATATTGAAAAATTTTTGAGCAGATACTTTAGAAAATTTCAAATTAATAGCGTTTGAAATTAAACAATTTTGATTTCTCAATATTAGACAATTTTTAGACGTTTAAAATTCAATAATTTTCAAATTATCAATTGTACGTGTAAGTTTTTCGAATATGATCAACTTTCAATTGAAGATTTAAAAAATATTAGTATTTAAAATGAACCAATATTCTACTAACAATATTTAAATGAATAAGGTCCATTGGACATGAGTTATCTCCTACGTATATTAAAATTACGAAAATAAGTAGGTTTTCCAACATGTTTTACTGACTAGAATTGATCATTTATTAAATTATTTAAATCGTTTCAAACATTTTTAGAACTCTCAATACTTAAAAAATTATTATCATGAATATTTAAACAGTTAATTATTTCAATTTTAGAAAATTTACACTCATTTCGCGTTACTGTGCCGCCCGTTCTTGTGCCAGCTTCACGGTTGTTCACGCTTGACTGCTTTTATCTCCCTCCACTAACCGTTCCTTGATTCCCTATACTGTGTGACGTAAAAGTGCTCACTCGTCGCTTTAATTCCGGTTGAAACTATATTCAAGTAGCGCCCGTTACTGTGCCGACCAGATCCGAGGCCGGCACACTAACGCGAGATGAGTGTACATGAAAACCATCTTCTCATTTAAACCTTTTATATTTTATAGTTCGTTACTTTTTTATTTTAATTAGTTTCAAGTTACATCATTATAAACTATTGTTTTTTTTAACAAAACGGACATATTTGAAAAACGATATTTCAGAAACTATTGATAAAAAAATTGAATTTGAGCACAAACTTATTCGAGGTTAGCACTCTTCAAACAAAAAGTAATTATTCATATATGAAGTGGAAAATACTTTTTATAAATTAATGTTGAGAAATTGCTATTTCTCATAGGAAATTCCATTCAAAATAATCATTTTTTAGTAACAATTCATGAAAACGTATTTTCCAATCAAGCACAATAATTCTTTTATCCTTCAAGAGTGTATAGTCAAGTAAGTTTTTGCCCACGTTTCAAATTTTTTTGATCAAAGATTTGGAGTAATAAATTGTTTGAATAATTTTTGTTTAAATCATTGCAAAATATAATTTTTTCATGTAAAATCATCTCTTGCTCAAAAAATAATTTTCCATTAAAAAAATGTTAATGTTAAAATTATTTATACTAGAATAGTTGAAACAATTTGTTTAATTTAGTATGTAATATAAATAAACAATTACATAGTAGGGCACCTACCACATCATTTTCACACCTGCTTAGCTTAATAGCAAAGTTAGTCTTTTTCATAATTGAAGGTAATAACATTATAAATTCAAAAAAGAATATTTTTTTATTTTTGTTAGCATGAATGTCTTTTTTAATAATGAAGATTAATTAATGAAAAGAGAATTTTTCGCGTGTGTTTAAACATAAATGCGAAATATTTACGTAAGTGTTCGACCTGCCCGCTTTGTGGCTACGAAACTGCTCAATTCCGCTACGCTCATAGCTTGATTTCTCTCTTTTAAACTTTCTTGAAGATGGAAATGAAATCTACTTTCTTACGAAAATTTTTTGTGTACTGAAAAAGGAAAACCCAAAAAGTTCACACATAAAAATTAGACTTCGAGACTATCCACTTTTCCGGCTCATAAGAGACAAATGTACAATAAGTGTACAAACAAAAAAGAAAAAGGAGGGGGGAAAAGGAAAGAGTCAACGAAAACCAACCTGACACTCTTTCTTTTTTCCCTCTTTTCTATATACTGGGGACCGACATGTTTCGTAGCCAATTTAGACTACCTCGTCAGAGGTAATTTATAGGATAACTACAGTTATAAATTATGAAACATATATTAATTTAATTCAAATATTATCTGACAGTATGAATAAAACATTTTTTATTATCAAATGTGGTTTGGTCAATCTTTCCATTTTCTTATTAAAATCAAAAGTCTTTAAGATCAATGTGAAATTCACTTTCTTATGAAGATTTTTATTTTATTTTGTCTTTTTATAATTCTAAAATCGAAAAAAACTATGAAGTTATGTGTATCTGTGCATGCCAGCCTTTTTCAACCAAATTCAAAGATTTCTTAAAGATCGAAATAAAATCTATTTTCTTATAAAAATTTGTTGTGTACTGAAAAAGAACACCCAAAAAGTTCACAATTCTAAAACAGAATTTGAGACTACCCGCTTTTTCGGCTCATGAGAGACATGTACAATACATGTACACAACGGGAAGAAAAAGGAGGGAGAAAAAAGAAAGAGTTAATCAAAACCATCCTCACGCTCTTTCTTTTCTTCGTTTTTTTTATACTACTGGGAGCCAACATATTTCGAAGCCAATTTAGACTTCCTCATCGAGGGTAATTTATAGGAAAAATAACAGGTACAAAACTGAAAAATAACAGGTACAAAACTGAAAAATTGTTAGATTAGAAAAATATTATTATTACCTGAAAACAAAAACACATATGATTGATAGTAATTTCAGTTTTTGGTACATATTTCATCCATTAATTGAAAATTAAAATTTTCACATAGGCGAGAAAACCTGAATAAAGTCATACCCTTATGTAATTCTATGTTTTGTAAGGACCGAGAAACATCTTGCACTTCTATGAAAATTATTTTTATGTTCACCTTTGTTCTAAGTGACGTCCTTGTTTGACTTATGTAAAGAGCATCACATTGTCTACATTTAAATTTGTAAATTACACATTGTTTTTACAGTTTCTAATATTTTTTTTACCAGGGTTCCAAATTTTTGTTTATAGAAAGTATCATTGAATTTAAAATTAATGGAATTGAAAACATATTCAATAGCATCAAGCAATTATTTTTTCGCAATCTTGGTGTGATGTTAGATCGTATCCCATCCATACTTTAAAAATGTTCGGGAAACAATATCAAAATTTGCGACATTGACATATTTCACACAAATCTATCTCTTGCCTATAAAGTAAAACCTAGTAAATGCTCATGAAGCAGAATTTAATTTACGACCGGTTATTTCGACAATAGGTTCGCGCACAAGAAAATTAGAAGAACTTCTAAATAAAATTATCAAAGAATCAGTTACCCTTTCAGCAAAATCAATCAAGAGCAGAGATGCCTTTCTAAAATTATTCGAAAGTGTTAAAATACTAACAAATCACATTTTTGTCTCCTTTGATGTAATAGCAATGTTTCCTAACATTCCATATGAAAGAGTTGAACTTGCTGTTGAAAACGGATGGGATACGATCAAACTTCACACTGAGATTGCGGGAAAACAATTTCTTGATGCTATTGGCTATGTTTTCTACTTTTTTAAATTCTAAATTCAATGGAAATTTCTATGAAAAAAAATTTGGAACTTCGATAGGCTCAGTCTTGTCTCCAATTATTGCTGAAATTGTCATGAAAGATTTGGAAAATGAAGTTTTTAGCAAAATCTATTCCGAATTGGAATTTTATGCAAAACACGTGGTTGATTCTGTATTATCTTTACATACACATAATGTAGATACCCTACTTAATGTATTTAATAGTATACATCTAAGATAACAGTTCACTGTTGAAACTGAAACAAAAGGTAGATTGAGTTTTCTTGATTAGACCTTAATAAAAATTGCTGAAAATTATATAATTACTGATTGGCCCAGAAAAGCCATTTCTTCAGGAAGGACACCAAATTTCAATTCGAATCATTTCATTCAAAACAAAATAGGATTTGTAAAGAATTTGATTGATAGAGCTCTTGAATTATCTCATCCTACATTCTATGAAAAGAATATTGAATTATGCAAACTGATTTTTTTTCTCACCCATTATCCTATTACTTTTATTGACAAGCATATGCATCACAGAATTGTTCAAATTAAGAGTAAAGGGAATAATCAGAACAAAAACAATGTACAAGATCAAAATAGATTCAATACGGCTGTCCTACCTTATTTTGGAAAAGTTTCAAGTATCTTGAAATCATTGTTAGGAAAATTGGGGTTACATGCAATATATGGAGTTCCATTCAAAAGCAGCTTGATTGTTACATTCGGTAAAGACAAATATTAGAAACTGTAAGAACAATGTGTAATTTACAAATTAAAATGTAGACAATATGATGCTGTTTACATAAGGCAAACAAGAAGATCACTTGGAACAAAGGTGAACATAAAAATAATTTTCATAGAAGTGCAAGATGTTTCTCGGTCCTTACAAAACATAGAATTACACATGGGCATGACTCTAATTGGGATAATGTTAAAATTTTGTACCATGAGAGAAATGAAAAAAAGAAAAAGTTTATGGAAATGCTATTTGTAAAGAGGAAAGCTAACAAAGCTATTTATTAAAAAAGAGATCTTGCTTTATACAATAGAAATTGGGAATGGAATCACTAATTGGATATAATGACTTTAGTTTTGTGTCAAAATTTGGAATTTGTATGAATTAATTTCCAATTAAAAAACAAAATGATCTGAATTTGAGATTTATTCAGAATTTTTCGCCCATGTCAAAATTTCAATTTTCAATTAATGACTGAAATATACACCAAGAAATGAAATTACTATCAATCATATCTGTTTTTATTTTCTGGTAAAAATAATATGTTTTTAATCCAACAATTTTTTATTTTTATACCTGCTGTTTTTTCTATAAATTATCTCTGATGAGGAAGTCTAAATTGGTTTCGAAACATGTTCGTCTCCAGTAGTATATACTTAAGATTTTTTTTAATTGAGGTGTTGATGATTAACTGAATTTACGAAAAGATATCTATTTTACTTAAATTTTTATTTAAAAAATTTGAGGAAGTTAGCGAGTTTTTAGAAATGTGTTACTGGTTTTGATTATTACCTTTTCCTTTCTTTAAAATGGAATAATCTAAATAAATTGGTTCTAAATCAACCTACAAAATTCAAAGAGATTTATTAAATTTATTGATATTCTCATTAAAAATTTCTTTGTTAACTTCTCTTGTTAAAGTCAAAACATATTTTCTTGTTAATATGAAATATCTTTTTTGGAAAAAATTCATGAAACTTGCATTCTATTAATAATTCCTTCTGTAATGCATCCAATCTAAGTTTTTACTAATTGAATAAATTCTTTGATAACCATATACTGGACTTCCAGTAACATCTAACACAAAATCACATTCCACGAAATTTTTATCAATTACACTGAAAACAATATTAACAAAAACGGGAGAATAGGAATAGATAAAATTATTTTTCATAGAACTTCTGTTGTATGGAATCCAAAAATTGTAATCCAATGTTTTTCAAGCACTTCACCACAACACTTATTGAACAAACATTTCAATCATTTTTCAAAGTTTTTTAGAATCTTGTTGATTTTCTTTTTCTTTTTGAAGATAGAAACATTACACCACTTTTTAAACATTCTCTTAAATTATGAAAAAACTTCTTAACCGGGATGAAAACTCAGAAAAACGAAGTGTAGCAAACGAGAGATGGTTGACGACTGACCGTCTTTATAGACCCTTAGAAAAACAATCATTTTACCATTTTTTGAGAGAATAACCAGTCCTAAACTAAGAAATATATTAAATATATTTTAAATCAAAAAAATCTGTGAAAATCATAAGAACACAGAGGAACACGAATTCGCATAGATGATACATATTATGATCTGATGTCCATCCAAAAACTGCCTAAAGATAAACAATTAACTGAGGAAACAATTATAAAAATAGGAGAGGATGGCTACCAATCGGATGGTGGAGATTCGATTACATCGATAAGTTCAACAGCTAGTCGGAAGAGAAGTCGTCCAACAAAGTCATCAATAATTGGGAAACCCAAACTCTCACAAAAAGGCGGCACAATTGAATGTTTGTTACAAAAAGACCTAGAAGAAGAAAATACGTCAAGAACATAAAGGGTTTTTTTAAAATTTGCTTGTCAATAATTCCTGACACACCAACTGAAACTGATTTGGAAAATGATATACCTAAAAAACAAAGAAGAATTGATTCTCAAAACAGTATGAAAGCATCAAATGCAGA
>JAUMHM010000078.1:27270855-27304077 GCA_032362435.1 Melikaiella ostensackeni
AATTATTTAAGTGAATAATACAAGAAACACAATCGTTTCTTAAATTTGTTCCTAAAGTCTATGAATTTTAATAATAATTGTAAGAAATTTTTATCTCATCTTCATACTTAAAATTCAGTGTATATAAAATGATGAAAAGAAGTTTAAATTAAATCAGCACAAATCCAGTACTATAAAAGTTATTTTGACAAAGAAAAATCATTGTTATTTCATTTTATATTACATTTTATTAAATTTTAGCGTTTTCGAAAAAATTCCCTGACTTCGACAAAAATCCGACATTTCCAGGCTTTTCCAGGTATACAAAAATTTTCTGACAATTCCAGGTTTTTTCAGGTGAGTAGACACCCTGTTCATATTATGCCTGATATGTAAGCAAAATGATAAAACTTTTCAAAATTTAACCATTTATCAATTTTACTTACAAAATTAAAATGTGTAAAATAAATTTCATTTTATGAGTTCAAAGTTGAATTTAAACAGGGAGCCTACTCAAATTCTGGAAAAAAATTCCCTGACATTTCCATGTTTTTCCAGGTATATAAATATTCCATGTTTTCCAGATGAGTAGTTATCTACCTTGTTTAAATATAAACCTAAAAAGGTTTAATTGAAATGATGAATAATTAAAATTTTCAAAATCAATTGTTTGAAATTGAACTTTGATTTTATTTTCGTAAATTTTAAACACGAAAATACTAACAATGAGTCAAACTTGTTTGTACCGGGTGAATATATAAAAAGATACAATTTCAAGTTTAAATATAAGACTAAAAATTGAAAAATGTTTAATAGAAATGATGGATAATTAACCAATTTAAATATCAATTGTATGAAATTGAACTTTGATTATATTTTCGTAAATTTTAAACACGAAAATACTAAGTCAAACTTGCTTATACCTGAACAAAAAAAAACAGTTTCAGTTAAACTAACAAATGCAAGATAAGCTAACTCAATTTTGTAGATTTTATTATTAAAACATTTAGAAATTACACTCGAACGATATTACCGCTTAGAATAATAATTTTCCCTTACTTGGTCCTACTGTTAAGTTAAGTATAACAACTCGCTTCGCTTATAAATAAACTCGTGCACCGATTTTATAATCCTCCTATTTACACGTCATGCAATCGCTTGTTAATTTTACATAGTCAAGGCGAGTCCGCGTGATACTGCGACTTGCACGCACTGCATGCAAAGTGATTAGTTATTCGAGATCAGGATATTTTTTCGTCTTCACACGATTTCATTCGCACTACAATTCGCATTCGATTTTCAGTCCACGTACGCTTAAAGAAAAAAAAAACCGTACGTCGAGGCAGTGACGCTCGTTTCATTTTATTTTGGCAAGACTCAAAACGTCTCATTATCACGCCAACCACCTCGTTCATGACAAATAATCACGTCATCAGGGGTGAGCGACGATCCTCTAAACTAAAGAACGGAAACATTTCAATTGAAGCGCGCAACTATCTCATTTGTTCGATCCACCTTCGAGAAAAATAATTAGCATACTTAATCGTAATCATAATCTTACTTAAAAATAAATTATTTAAAATTGATGCTTGCACGATTCAGTCGGACCTTCCCCAGATTTCGAACTCATCCTAATTTGCTGGATTATATAATCCGTGGATGAAATCTTGGGAATTGGCTTCTCGTATTTCTTCTGCCATTCTTCAACTTTAGTACAAATACTAAATGCGAAGTAATCCTAAACTTAGATTTGCTCAAATGAAAGGTACACTCTTCGGATTAAAAAAATATCAATGGTACAAGTAAGTAGATTGGTATATCTAAGTGACCACTCAAATCTAAGAAAACTTGATTTCTGTTCTACTTCTTTAAGGAAGTTTACTTTCTCATTTCATGAAAAAATTTTTTAATAAAAAATAAAAACCCCACGATCAGAAATTCCCGTTTTCTCGATCGAGTGGACACCCCGATTTAAATACAAATTCTCATCTAGCGAATAAAATATTCTAATCGCAAAATCCTTCGGAAATTTTAGGAAACGCTCATTTGCGGATGACAAACTTTCCCTGACTAAAACTAGATCTTTCAGTTAGGCTGATACCCAAAACTCAGAGCAGATGTCGCCACTCCTTTTGCCTCGGTAAGAAGCACGTTTTCTATAATTCTGTATTGTTCATGACGCTCAGGATGATCAGCTATTGACCAAACTTGGCGCATGCGTGGAAAAATAACCTCCATTGCGCATGTCCGACATTTCAGCGAATAGCTGATCGCCACGAGCGATAAGAAATGCTAGAAAGCGTGCGCCCTGTGGCCACCAAAAGGAGTGGCGATATCTGCTCTGAGTTTTGGATGTGCAACCTAATTACCCCCTCTTTTCTTTTCTCTCCTCTTAACTTTTTCGTAGCCAATCCAAGATTCCTAGACGCGAGTTCTCTTGCCGTATAATCCCAGCTAAAATCACTGTTCAAGTCTTCGAGACACGAGCGATTGTCATTACACAATCTTAACAATCTTGGGTAAGGGATACCTTAAACCACTCGTACCGTACTTTACATGGTACCATAGAAAGAGAACAATGGAAGATACGATGCGGAAGGTAGTAGGATACTTAAATACTCGTGAAGCTCGGAACGTTTTCAGTGTAGACGCTTTTTCCAAACGTCGGTAGAAGTCAGTATAAAAATGAAATCAGTGGTACTCGCTAGTCCTTGGAAATACTTTGCACGACCTCTAATTACCTCAAGAGAAAAAAATTCAAACTAAGCATTTATACGAAATATTGCTTGACTATGGTAACTATGGAGTAGACCGGTTCGTTTTTCAACTATTTTTTCTGGTAGAATTTTAATGCCCCGCAAAAGTTTCCCACTCATACCATCTTTCCATATGAAAACATTTTTCCCAATCGGACAATATCTTCTGTTCGTTTTTTGGATTTGAAATTTCAACAACAAAAATTCCTCTTGGTTCAAGAATTATAGCAATTTTTTGCATCTACAGTTTTTCCAGTGACCAGTAATGAAAAATAAAAAAATTAAAACCGATTTCTTTGTTTGATTTAGAATTGTTTGAAAATGCACATGAAATCAAAATAATAGCATGTTTCTTTGATTCAAGCTGAGCATGTTTCAGGTTCAACACATTCAACTTTTTCCGAATAAGTGTGCATTTCATTCAAAAAAAGAAGAACATGTTTTTGGCACATTTTCAAAAAATTCTAAATTGAACATTTTTTCTAATTTTTTATTAACGTTCATTAGCGAAAACTGTTCATTAGGGTGGTCCAAAAAAGGCTTCATTTTCATTTCTCAAATAGCACCTCTACAAAGTGTTAATTTTAGTGCTAAAATAACCCCTGATTTTTGCCACAATTTAAACAATATATTCAGGGGTACCTCAAGTCAATTCTTGTAAAAAAAAAATATTTTATTCAAATAATCGCTGTTTGTGTCTTCTTACTTCGGCATGCGTACAGCCAGTATACTTTTCTAAGTGAAATACATCACTCAGAGTTTCGGTAGAATTAAAAGAAAAAAAAAGTATTTAAGAGTTCCCTCAAGACATTTTTCAAAAATGAAATGCTTATTTTATTTAAATAATCGCTGCTAATGAATTTTTTTACATCTAAAGGCATCACTCAGATCTTTAGCCAATTTTTCAAGAAAAGGACCCGGCACAAAAGCTAATCATAATTTGTCCAAGTCCTGTTGGGAAATTTCTTCCAGTTTCATAAACTACAAAATAAATGAGTGCCATTAAATCCACCGAAAGCCATTTTCCCATGTATTTTGTGAGGGGGCATTAGCATTTGATTTTCAAACACCGGCTTGAGAGACCCCCAAAATACTTTTTTTAAATTCTGCCAGTACCCCTGATGTCATTTTCACACACAAAAAAAACACTTTGTGGAGGTGCCATTTGAGGAGAAAAAAGAAAGCCTTTTTTTGGGCTACCGTACTGTACATAGAACAAACTTTCCACAATTTTTTAACCAATAGGATTTTTTTTCTTCTTTTCAAATCCAAAAAACGAACAGAAGATATTGTCCGATCGAAAAAAGGTTTTGCAGGTGAAAAGTTGGTATAGGTGAACAACTTTTGCGGGGTATTAAAATTCAATCAGAAAAAAGTATGAAAACAAACCTGCCTACTGTGGAGTGAACGATGCGCAGGAAAAACTGTAGTTCTTGCAAGAATACTAATTTTCTTTTTAATATTGATATTAAATCCTTGGTCGCTCATGAATGAAATCCTTCAAAATCTGTTTCAGATATTGTTCCTTATTAAACCGATTTGACGAACTTTATTAAAAATCCTAGTAAGTGTAATAATTCAGACAAATATAATTCTGTGTCGTGCAAAGTCTCCTTAGTGACAAGTGTACTTAATCACAATATTTTAAGATTCTCTGAAATGAAGATAATGAATAAAAGATTTTTCTAATTCATTTCATTCATTTCCCTACACAGTCGTGTCTGGCAGAGAGACTGTAAACTAGATGTGAATGTGTAGTTCTGTCAAAAACGGCAGAATGTGAGGGTCACATGAAAAATTCAGTGGATCGGCTAACATGCAGTCACGACGCAGGCCTGTCTAGGATTGAAATCTCTATTAATCTAAGACCACGTGTTGTGGGATCTGTTAGAAGCAAACCACGTGGCCTGTAAACTCTTTCATTTTGCTCACTCACGAATTTCGCCACTTTTCGAAGACACTTTTCGTAGTGAGTTTCAGTGCAGATGTAGATGAGGTAGCCCGTCAGACATGCGAGACAACTTTCGCAATAGGTTGAACAACTGGCTCGTTCTGCTTCCGCGAAGTAATTGTTTAACTGCTTGATCGTATACTCGAAGGCTTGCCTATCTATCTGTGAAATAAAAGATTAGGATAATTAGTTTTTATAGTGACTAGTTTATTATTCAGACAAGAGTTTCTAATTCTTATGATCTGCAGGGTTCGGATCGTGCGACTTTTTCGACTTTATTTTTGAAAAAATGCAACTTTTTGAAGATAAATGCGACTAATCGACTTTTCCGTTTTCCTTAGAAGTTCGCTACTTAGTTTCAACTTCAATCACGTTGAAATTCATAAAATTAAAATTCAAAACTAGAAATCTGTATTTGAAGTTTTAATTTTTTCAAACTGCTAGTTGAACATATTTAAGTCGAAAACGTTTAAGATCGATTAATTTTAAATTCAATTACTAAAAAATGAATAAATTCATATTTAAATTATGCAGTCTCAAATTTAAGCCCTTAATTGTTGAGTAATTTCAAGTTTAAAGTGTTCAAAATGGATGTTCCTGAAGTTCAAAATTAATGTAAATTATAAACTGCTCTCACTTGAAAATAATACAAGTAGTCAAGTTTAATAGTTAAGGAAAAAATATTTTCAACCCAGATTTGGAATCCTTCAAGCTGAATGACTATTGTCTAAAGATGGTTTTAACATTAAAGTTTATTTCAATTATGCAAAGAATACTTCAGGCTTCGGACTCTCGACACTATTAAAACTTTTTGACACATTTTTTTTTAAGGATGCAAGTATTTTGCTACCATTTTGAAAAATGGCACTCATGCTACTATTTTATTAAATTGCTCATTAATGCAACTATTTTTGTACTTTGCCTTTAGACATACTTTCAAACTTCTTCGCTGATTGGCTAAAATAACATATCCGTCATCTGAAAAATCGCAATTTTAAAAGATTTCAAACATTTCGAGGGATTTCAGAAATTTTCAAAACATTTCAAGAGATTTAAAAGATTTTGAAAGGATTTTATAGAGTATCAAAGCTTTTAGAGCATTTTAAAAGATTCCGAGGGATTTCAAAGATTTCAAGGAATTTTAAAAGGTTTCAAGAAGATTCATCTGATTTCAGAGAATTTCAAAGGTTTAAAAATTTTTGTAGAAATTTTAAGAGATATTACAAAATTCAAGATAATTAAAGGGGCTTCAAAGTATTTCAAGGGATTTATAGGGATGTTGCCAGACCTAAGCAATGTTATAGAATCTCTGAGGACTTTGAAGATTTACAAAATTTGAATATATTTCAAAAGATTTGAAATATTTTAGGGTACTTTACAAGATTCCAAGAAATTTCAAGAGCTTTGAAACATTTCAATGATTTTTAGAAGGTTATCAAAGGATTTCTACAGATTTCATGGGGCCTCAAAGGATTGTAAAGATTTGAGCATTTGTAAAGGAATTTAAAAAGGTACTAAAGACTTCAAAATTTTGTACGGGACTTCGAAAGATTTCTAAAGATTGTACAAGATCTAAGGTATTTTTAATATTAAAATTTTTTTTAAAAATATAGTGTACTTTAAAATATTCCGAGGCATTTCATGAGATTTAAAAGAATTTTGTAGGATTATAGAAAATTTCAAGAGATTTAACAATTTCAAGAAAAATACAACATTTGAGGGATTCGTTGGATTTCAAAAGAAATTAAACGATTCCATAAGAAAAAACAAGAATGTAACGATCAAATTTATATAACACACTCTCAAATGTCTCCATTCAAATTACAAAAACCAAACTAAAAAGAGAGGAAAGAAATAGAGAGAAACCTCCAAATTCCCTTTCTTCTTTTTTTCTCGCGTCTTTTTTTATGTATATTTTGTTTTTAAACAACAATCAAAAAACATTTACAAACAATCAACCAATGAGCACCGAAACGTTGGCATTTCAGAGTGTGATGTCCAAATTTTATCGTTAGATTCTTGTTCTTTTTTTAATTTTCAAGAATTTCGTAGTTAAATTCCATAGGATTATAAAGGGTTCTTATAGATTTAAGGGGATTTAAAAAAATTGGAGAGCCTTCCAAGGACTTCAGAAGACTTCCAACAGAATTCAAGGGTTTTTAATAGACTTCAGTAGACTTCAACATATTTCAAGGGATTTCACAGCTTTTAGGGTACTCTAAAAGATTTTAAGGAATTTCAGAAAATATCAAATATTTCAAGTGATTTCAAGAGGCTTTATTAGATTTTATGGGGTTTCAGAAAATTTCGGGGATTTCATAATTTTTGAAAGAATTTGGAAGATATTACAGATTTCAAGATGTTTTACGGGATCTTACTGTTTTTTTGTGGGATTACTAGGCATTTAACCAAATTTAAGAGATCTTATCAATTTGAAAGGACTGTTAAAAGTTTAGAGCATTGTAAAATATTCCAAGAAATTCAACGAGATTTCAACATGTTGAAAGGTTTTCAAAGAATTTCGTAAGATTTCGGAAAATTTCAAAGGATTTTTAAAAGGTGTCCAGGATATCAATGATATTTAAAAGGTTCCAAGGGATTTCTACGGATTTTAAGGGATTTAAAAAGATTTACGAGTTTTCCCGGAATTTTTAGAGGATCTCAACAGATTGCAGGGGGTTTTGAAGGATTTCAAGAGATGAAAAATTTTTTAGAGTACTTAAAAAAATTCGAAAGGATTTCACGCGATTTTATGGGAGACGTATATTTTAAAGCAAACTTCAAAAAAAGTTAACTCCTCGATTTATTATTTAAGAAATCGCATCACACTATTTTGCTACTATGTATTTTTCAAAATTTATGCTACTATTGACACTATTTTGAATTTCTTAAATAAGTCCGAGGCCTGATATTTGAAAATGAATAAGATTTATATACTCTGTATTCCTAAACAAATAAAGTTTTTATTTCATGCATTCAGTCTGATATTGTTTTTTTTTATTATCTTTAAAATCTTCATGCAACTTTTTTTGTAATTTTATGTGACTTTTTCCAAGTTTTCTAGTCGATCCTATCCCTGGATCTGTCTTTTGGAAAATCGAAATCAAAATATTTACTCTGTCTTCTAAGTCTGGAGGAAATCGAGTTTGGAACTTGACCATCGTGCCTTCATTATAGTCTCGTTGGATGAAAACTTTCTGACAATTTTGGGGAGGCCCTCCGCCAGCTTGACCTCGTCCACTTGACATGTCTTCTAGAGGAGTCGAGGCTGAATGGTTTTCCTGCAACAAAAAATTAATAATAAATTAGTACTGATAAATGTTGAGGAAAAATCATTTCTGCTCGAAATAATAATCCAAGTGGATTGGAAATATTAGAAACAAATGATTTATCTTCTTCGGAAAATGAGTTTAAAATGCAGAAGGATCGTCAAGAATCTGATTAATGACTTAAGAAAAATCATTTGGATGAAATTTTAGACTAGAGTTTACATCAGTCACCAGTTTACGGGCAGACTCTCAGCGCCACTTTTATAAAACAGGTATTTTATGTGTTACAATAAAAAAATGAATAATTAAATGGGAAAATAATATTATAAGTACAATGTGAATAAAGAAATGTCGACATTTTCTAGAATAGAGTAAACTAAGAAAATGAAAAATCGATAATTTTATTTTCTACCTTGAACAGGCTTTTAAGAAGCATTGATTTCCAGAATAATTTACTCATGGCAAAATGAAAAATATCTGAATCTTGATCCCAAATTAAGCGTTTGGACGTGCTTTTGTCAATGGTTTCATCACCGTTTCATAATCGGTATGTAACACCAGGTAACACTGTACTGTGAACTCCATCAAACTCCAAAATGGATCCAAAAGAAATCGGAACACTAGCGCCACTTACACTTCTTTAAGCGAACTACAAAAAAACTACAAAAATTAATCATTTTCATACAATTTTAGTATTTGAAAAACACTTTACTATGCATATAAATTCCAAATTCGGAGTACTGACGCCTTTTAAAGTAAATATATAAAGCATTTAAATTTAAATTTATTCGTTGTGGAAGGTATGTACAACATTTTATGTAAATTAATGATACTATTGTTCCAATTTGAAATAAATTGAGTCTTGAATGATTCAACTCACAGTTTTTCAGCTTCAAACGTTATTAATTTGAAATTGTTATAAACAATTTAACAACAATTATTATTCAAATTTTAACTTAGGTATCAAAATCAATTTAAAATTGTACAATGTATTGAAAGATTCGAATTTGGAACCTTTTATACCATTTCGATGAGAATAGTTCAGGTATTAAAAGGCTTTAATTTTTAAATTGTAGAATATCTGAACTATTTGAATTTCAAATATAAAAAACAATTTTGAATGTTTCAATTCAAAATTATTCCATTTTTAACACTACAATCTTAAAATTGATCAACTATTCAAACTTTCATTTTTGAGAGAATCGATCTAAAATTAATAATTTTAGAACGCTTTTAATTAAAACTTATTCAACTCTAAGCGCTTCAAATGCAAAATTGTTCAATTTTAC
This sequence comes from Melikaiella ostensackeni, assembly GCA_032362435.1. Lineage (NCBI taxonomy): Eukaryota > Metazoa > Arthropoda > Insecta > Hymenoptera > Cynipidae > Melikaiella > Melikaiella ostensackeni. Next base: position 27,280,100 of record JAUMHM010000078.1, read on the forward strand.
ACGTTTTAGATAAAAAATTTCTCAACTATTAAGGCTTTCAGTTTAAAAATTGTACAATCGTAAGATACTAAAGTTTTAAGGTTTCAAATTTTAAAATGTCGAATTTTAACTGATACAATCTGAATTTATTAAATTTTAATTACATGCAATAGTTTTAATCTGAAATAACTCCTTTATTGAATTTCTAAAATTTTCAATTCGGAATCTTTACTTTTATTCCCTTTAAAATTGAATTCCCAATTTTTGAAGGCTTTATTTAAACTTATTAATTTCAAAGAAGTACTTATGTTTTTGGAATTCATTATTTGACTTATTTAAATTTCAATTTATTCGTTCAGGGAGATTTAACCTTTTTTGAATCACTGATACTATTGTTATTCGAATTTGAAATAAAATCATAGAATCTTGAAGGATTCAATTAAAAATTGTTCGATTTCAAACGTTATTGATAAATCGTATATATAATGAAGCTTTAAATAAAAATTATTCAAATTTTAACGTATCAACTCTAAGTCGTATACTGTGCTGAACGATTCAAATTTGGAATCATTCAAATTCGATGACAAAAGTTCAGGTATTAAAAGGCTTTAATTTTTTAATTGGAGAATATCTGACCTATTTGAATTTGAAATGTCAAAAATAATTTCGAATGCTTTAATTGAGAATTGTTCAAATTTGAATGTTACAATCTTAAAATTGCTCAACTATTAGAACTTTCACTTTTGAAAATTTCGATCTAAAAATATTAAATTTGGAACACTTTTATTTAAAATTATTTGTGATTCTAGGCGCTTCCAATTCAAAAGTTTTCAATTTTGAACGTTTTCAATAAAAAATTTCCTCGAAAATTTCTCAACTAATAAGACTTTCAATTGAAAAAATGTACAATTTTAATGAAGAAAAATGAACATTTTAATATTCAATTATTTTCCAAAAGCGTTTTCAATTGAAAGCTATTGCATTTTAACGTTTGAAACTTTTCTTAGCGAATTTTAACTAATACAATCTGCATTTAATTATTTTTCAATTTTGAACGTTTTCAATTTAAAATTTCCTCGAAAATTTTGAAACTATCAAGACTTTCAATGAAAAAGCAAAATAAAAGTTTGAATTTACAATTATTTTTCAAAAGCATTTACAACTATAAATGATTAAATTTGAATGTTTCAAACTTCAAAATGTCAAATTTTAAGTGATACAATCTGAATTTATTAAATTTTGATCACATTCAATAGTTTTAGCCTTAAATAACTCCTTTTGTTTAATTTCTAAAATTATTCAATTACGAATGCATTTAAATAGAAATTATATAATTCTAAAACGTTCCAAATTCATAATTTTTCAGTCTTGAACGTTATCGTTTCTCAATTTTCCAATTATTAAGACTTTCAATATAAATAACTCTTTTGGTTCAATTTATAAAATTATTAAATTTAAAACACTTTTAATTTATAATTATTGAATTCTAAACGCTTCAAATTCCAAATTTTTCAAATTTGAAGGATTTCAGTTTAAAACTGCTTCGAAAATTTCTAAACTATTAAGACTTTTCATTAAAAAATTGAACAATTTTGATGAAGCAAAATAAAAGTTTGAATTTACAATTTTTTTTCAAGATTTTTCAATTGTATATTATTAAATACTGTTTTAAACTTATAATTTTTGAATTGTACTTGATACAATCTGAATTTATTAAATTTTGATCACGTTCAATAGCTTTAAGCTGAAATAACTCCCTTTGTTCAATTTCTAAAATTTCCATTCGGAATCTTAAAGTTCAATTAACTAAAAATTAGTCAATTTTAATTCTTTTAAATGTAAATGTTCAATTTTTTTAGGCTTTCTGATACAATCTGAATTTATTAAATTTTGATCACATTCAATAGTTTTAACCTCAAATAAATCCTCTTATTCAAATTATCAAATTTCAATTCGGAATCCTCAAGCTTATTAAATAAAAAATTAGTCAATATTAATCCCTTTAAATTTAAATGCTCAATTTCAGAAAGCTTCATTTAAACTGATTATAATTTAAGGCTTCATTTTCAATGCTTATAAAATTATAAATATTGACAAACACAAAAAATGCATTCATCACCCTTCATTTACAACGCTGTATAATTATCATTATTGTCGTTACTTTATTATCTTTTTTTTACGCACCCTGTGTCTATTTATTCTTTAGAAAAAGAGAAAAAATGCATTATGCACGCTACAGTGAACCAAAGCATAACGAAAGCGCATGCGCGTTATATTATATGCCAGACAGCTGAAATTACATCTGATCAGGACTTGCAGTTGCCATAAATTCTGCAATTCTGCATTCTTCTTTTTAATGCAATGACTTTTATCAAAGTTGCCTATGATTCTACTAAACTGAGTGTGACCTACAAGTGTTTTCTACTTACAATAAATAATATGTAAATTCTTAAACGTATGGAAAGTGTACTAATGAAGTGAGAGGTTAGTTTTTTTTCAGTATACAACTATAAAAAAGTAAATGTTTACCAACCGCAAGATTAGAAGTTAATCGATTTGTTTGATATGCTATAAATGATGAAAAAATCTTAAACTACATCTTCATTTCATATCTTTAGCTCTAATGCGATATTTGTAGGTTACATTCTAACAAAAGAAAATATTAAAATGTTCTAAACTCCACAAATAAACTAATTGGAATCAGATAAGCATTCCCTATATGATAATCTCGATCAGAAGAAATGTTTTTTTTTCTACTTTTATGCAAATTCACTCATTTCTGTAAGTTTAGAGTGTGTTATATGAATCGAATAATTTTCATTCTCGCGATTTCAGAATGGTCAATATAGTAAACATTTTTGTTTCAGACGAAACTATTTGCAAGCGTAAATGAAAACCCATATCCATAACATGACAGAAAACAGCTCTAGGAAAAGAGAGTCTTCGAAAAATGGGACAAATTCGAATGCTGAATCCACTCCAATAAACAAAATCGACGATTTTTGTTTAGACTATATTTTTCAGTTTCTCAACATTTGTGAGAGGGTGCAAATAGAAAGGGGTACGAAATTTTTTTCACCTTCAGATTTAATATGAATTTGACATCTTAGCAAATGATCGTTTCCAATTTTCAGTTTGTAAACGGTGGCAGTATGTGAGTAAACGATCCTGGTACACTTTTAAAAAATTAGATTATTCTCCAAACAGAGGATGGCCAAGAAGAAGCATGACAGTCCAACTTTTAGACCAAGAAGTAATTCAACCAGTTTTGGAACGATGTGGACGATTTTTACAGTCTTTCAATTTGTCCGTAGAAGGCATAAGAAAAATATATCGTTCGGAAAATATAGTCGTTGTTATCGCAGCAAATTGCCAGAAACTAAAGGTTCTCGACATGTCCGTCCTGAGTGTACCTTCAGAGGCATTTACTTATTTGATTCCTTGCTGCAGGAATTTAAGGAAATTGGTTTTTAGTATCGAAGGAGAATCCAAGGCTTGTGAAGAAACGATCATTAAATTACTGAAAAAGGCGAAGAAACTTAAACATTTTAGCACTGACTTCAATTCTATTCATCTCGACTCTTTCCCTGCTGATACTATCGAGGAAATTATTCTTAACCAATCGATAATTCGGATATCACGGGTAAGTTACTTTATTCATGTTTATTTCATTTATACTTCAGGAATTTAACATAATAATGAATTCATCTTCCTTTTTTTTATTTCAGTTGAAAACCTTCAACCAGTTGCACACGCTTATTTTAAACAAATGTAAAAATATCAATGACTACTACCTCGAGTTGATATGTTCGCAAATGAAGAACTTGAGAGTTTTTAAGATGTTCGAACTGAAAAGCGTCGAAGGTGACATAGCTCTTTCAAGCGAGGGACTAGAAAATATAGGGAAATTACAAAATCTTGAGAAACTCGATATTCGAGGGAATTACAATATTCTCACAGACGAAGTGATAAACGAAATAGCTAAGAAATGTAAAAAAATTGCTTTCCTCAACATTTCGCGTAAGTTACAATTCAGTTTTTATGAAACAGATTATTTCTTTAAACAAATCTTTTCTTTATATTCGATTTCTTATATCATACTTGTTTCACAGATAACTACAAATTAACAGACAAAGCCGTTTACGCGCTATCAAATCTTGAACAACTACAGTGCCTGATAATGAACTCAAACGAAGTGACGGGAGAACATTTATGGAAATTATATTCCCTAGAAAAATTGGAGTGTAAATGGTGTCGAAAATTGAAGACTGAAAGTTTGTGTTTGTTAGTGGAAATCTCGACGAATCTGAAATTCCTCAACTGTTTCGGCTGCTGTAATATCAACAACGATTTTTTACAAACTGCTGCATATGCCACTGCAGGTCGAGTAAATGAAACTGTTTTGGAAATGTGTACTTTAGAAACTTCAATGGACATTGACAACTTTCAAAATAGATCGCCGCTTTTAAGAATAGATAATTCTCCTACATTCTTTGAACAAGATCTTATGATTGATTTTCGGTCTGAAGTTATAGACTGCAAGGATCACGAATCTGATGATGATTCTGATTCTGACGAGTATTACGAATTAGAAAGTTGATGACTCTGATTATTAATTTTAAGCCAAGTACCTTCACCAATTTCTTTCTTATGTGATCACACCTTGAAACGCGAGACTTTTTATTTAAGACTCAATGTTTTCGTTATATTAAGCTAGACATTTTTAAATATACATTTTTAATAAAAAAATATAAGAAAGTATTATTCATTTTATGTATTTAGAAAATCCGATCCTTGTAGTTTTTGTCGACTTGCATTTCAAAATATGGCCCGAAGTTGCAAGAAGTTATTTAAAAAAAGTTGATTCAAATTTCCACCCAAAGAATTTCAAACGTTTAAGGCTGAAATTATTCAATTTTGAATGGTTTAATGATAAACTGTTCCATTCCAAACACTTGAAATTGACAATTACATATATTAAAAAAAAATTTTAATGATTTTCGGTAATATCATCTACCCGACATTTGATTATCGAAAGTTTTATACGTTTCAAATATAACTTTGAGTTATATTATTGCTATAATCCTTCTATTCGTTGAAAAAAAGAATAAAAATCACAAAGGCCGTTTTAATCCAGGAAAAAAATTCACGGTTTTTTTCCGGTTAGCAAAAATTTTTCACGGTCATTGAAATTAAAAAATTCGAACTCTTAAAACCGAAATAAATTTTCATACGAAGAAATCAAAACTGAACTGCAAATTAAAGCACTCAAAGTGAAACTCTTTTGAACCTTAAACTTTTAAAATTGAACCTCATAAAAAATTTTAATTCAGAAATTTTTTATTCAGCGCTCAATAATTTACACGTATAAAATATAAATTTTAATACTTTCCAATTGAACAATTTCAAAATAAACGCCATCAAACTGCAGAATTTAAAATATTAAACTTTTATAAATTGAACAGTTCAAAGATTTATGGTTAAAAAATCTAAATCCACGTTATTATTTTCAGTGCCTTAAATTAAAACTAATCTTCGCTTCCAGCTCACATTCCTAAAAATGTTAAAAATAAAACATGTCCCTCTTCTAATTTAGAAAAAAATGGAAAAGAAATAGTTCGTCCCTTATACTCAATAAAAAACGTTAAATAGAAAAAATGGCCTCCTCCAATTCAGAAGAAACTAAAACCACAATTTCATCCTTTCCAACTCAATAAAAATTTAAAAACAAAAAAAGTACCTCTACCAATTCAGAAAAAAATTGAAAACCAAACTTTCTTTCCTTGTAACCCAATAAAAATGTTAAAAATAGAAAATGTCCCTCTTGCAATTCAGAAAAAATTAATACTGCAATCTCATCCCTTCAAACTGAATAAATAGGTTTAAAACAATGAAAGTACCTCTTCCAATTCAGGAAAAATTGAAAACCAAAATTTACTCCCTTCCAACTCAATAAAAATGTTGAAAAGTAAAAATTTCTCTTTTCCAATTCAGAAAGAAATAAGCGAAATTTCGCTTCTTCCAACTCAATACAAATGTCAAAAACAAGAAAAGTGCCACTTTCAGTTCAGAAAAAATTAAAAACCAAAATTTTCACCCTACCAACTCAATAAAAATGTTCAAAGCAAAAATTCCTCTCTTCTAATTAGGAAAAAAACGTCGTCCCTTCCAACCCAATAAAAATGTTAAAAACAAAAAAGGTGCCTCTTCAAATGCAGGGAAAATTGAAATCCAAAATTTCCTCCCTTCCAACTGAATAAAAATGTTAAGAAGAAAAAATGTCCCTCTTCCAATTCATAAAAAATTACATATTATTATTATATTATATCATAAAAATATTTAAAAACCAAATTTTCCTCTCCAATTTTATAAAAATCTTACAAATATAAAACGTCCCTGTCAATTAAAAAAAAATTAAAAACTAAAATTTCTTCTTTTGAAACTCAATGAAAATGTTGAAAATACAAAATTTGCCCGCGTTTCACTCAATAAAAATGTAAAAAACAAAAAATTCCTCTTCCAATTCGAAAAGAAATGAAATAACAACATTTCTTACCTTACTTTTAAGATTAGAATGGTGAAATTCAAACATTTTTTTATACATAAATCGTTTAAAGTTGACTTATTTTACTTTTTAGTTGTATCAAATTAATAATTGTTCGTTTGTTATTTATACATCGAAATTCAACACTTTCACTTACAAATTAAACATTTAAGAAATGGAAAAATTAAAACTGTAACGTTCAAAGTTTAAATTTAGCACTCTGCAATTTTAACAGTTCAAGGTTTTCTATTTCAAACAAATCAGTTTTTAATATTTGATTTATAATTGCCCATTTTGAATAAACAGTCTATTAAAAAAATTCAAACTCAAGCGCTTTTAATTATTAATTGTGTAAGTCTTCAAAACTGCATTTTGAAATTCTTTAAATTGAAAATGTACGCTTGAAAATGAAGATCTAAAATTGACAATATCCAGAGTTGAATATTTTACATGAAAAAGCATTGTATACTGAATGATTTCATAATCGAAAAAGTTGAAAACTGAACTTAACATTAAAAAAAAATTAAAATGGAACTCTTTTTAAATGGCATTATATCGTGTGATATGAAATTTGGGATGTTTCAAGTGATAGCTGGATAGATTTCTCTTCAGAAAATTTGTAAAATTCCTGATCTGAAATGATTCAATTCTGAACGTTTTAATGTTAAGCTGTTCCATGTAAAATACTTTGAAATTTAAATTGCAAATTATACAGAAGAAATATTTTTATGATTTTTGGTAATATCACCTACCCGACATTTTTGATTATCGAGTTTTATAAGTCTCAATGGAAAGTTAAAAATTAAAATAAAATCTTGTGCCATATTATTGTTATAATCCCTCAACTTGTTACAAAATAAAATAAAAATGGACCTTATAATAATTATCAATTTTTGTATAAGGAATTTGTATGCAGCGCCACTTTCGCCTAACTAATTTTCTGTCCGATTTTCTGATTTACCAACACAGTTGCCCGAAAGAGTATTTTATCATTACGCCACACTCTGTCGATAAGGTCAAATAAAGGACGACGTCATGTGGTGGAATCTATGTCGGTACACGACCGCCGGGGCACCTCATGTACCACAACACAAGCAAGCTTTCATGTCAATGATGAGCACACATTCACATGCACGATGCGTGCTTGCGTGTGCTTGACGCAAGTGAGAACTGGTGAAAAACGCAAAAAAAAAAATTAAAATTAGTTAAAATTGATGGTCAGAAGATTCATGTGAAGTAAGTATCAATATTTTTGTAAATACAAGTTAATTTTAATTTTTAGAAATGAATAGTCTTGATTTTTTTGTGTTCCTGACCGAAATTCCTAACCTCAAATTTCAATAATAAAAACTATTATTGTGTAGTTTATTATTTTATGAATAGAAAAGTCATGTTCTCAGATAAATATGGGTAAAACGTGCGTAGTTCCTTCTTGCCGGTCCAAGGAAGGTCCTTTTTTCCATTTTCCGAATCCCGATATGTACAAAGATCATCGACATATATAAATGGACTGCTAACGCTGTGGGGAAACGTGTAATAGTGCATCAGAGAGAGAAGTCGTTGGGGGTCATTTTGTCTCTTTCTAGTCGAAGCTGATTGGTTGAGAACATTTTCGGTGGGTGAGGCCTGCCATAAGATCAGGTCTGTGCTTAGTGTACACGAATACCCCATCATTTATACTTGAATTTGTCTTGCCCAGTGTTTCGTGGAGTCATGTAAAACAGTACATATTTATGTCATTTTTAATGAAATAAATGTGAAAAATGGTGCACAGTTGTTTAGTTTGTCCGTGTCGAAGAGACGAATACATCCAGATTTGTTTTCACAGGTATGTATCTGATCCAAAATCACCGAAATATAACCTCAAAATCTAACCTAAAATATCAGAGCTCTATCTAGAAAGCAAAAATTAGGTTGTTTTTATATTTTAAAAAATCCAAAAATGTTGTTTTTATTTCCTTCAATGTTTAGATTTCCATTAAAAGACGAAGAAAAGTGGGAAAAACGGTGTGCTGCAATGAATTTGCCAAGGGAAAGTATCAAAAATTTTTCGAGATTTTGTAGTATAGTATTTGTAGTGAGCGAGCTGTGAACAATTTTTATTTTATTTTTTCTTAAACAAATAAAGAACAGTATTCTTAGTTGAAGATAATATTCTTCAAAACGTTTGTCACTTATTTCATTGTTGGATAACTTACGTGCATTAGAAATATTAAAAATGTTCTTTTACTTAAATCTTAGAAGTTTAATCAAATATTTATTATAAACATAACATAAAAATGCCAAAGGATTGTCATGTGAGTGCTGAGGAATTGTTATGTAAATGCTGCCATTATTACAAACAAAGAAATACTATTTAAACCAACGTAATGTGTTTTATTCAGTATTCCTTAAGAGTTCCTTTTGAGAGTTGGGAAAATTATAGATTTGATAATCGCAGATCTTTAATTTCATTTAAAAGCAGGAGCATATAGAATTAGATATGCGTATATTTCAGTCATAATTTCCGTACATATATATCTATTTCTAGAGTGTGATTTAAAATTGAATTGCATAAAGGCATTGAATTATAAAATAAAGTGTGAAATATAAAATAATTTCAACTTAGCGGAAAAACTTTTGTTTCTTATGCTGTCCTAAAATTGGACTGTTGCTATATTAATGATTTCATTTTTATTTTTCTATGTTTGTTACATTTATTAATTCGATTTATCTTTCATTTTTTGACCTCTGCTAAAAGTTTATTGAAATAAAAAAAATGTATTTCCAAAGAAAATTAAAAAAAATAAGTTATAAAAAATATTAATGTTTTTCAAATAAATTCAATTGCTCCCTACTAAGAAATAATCAGCTTCACTCGTAAGAAATACTCGTGAAGGTTTTACAAGTTCTTATAATCTTTTAACGTTTTTACTTGTAAGAACTCATATTCCTTATACCTGGATAGGGGTCTCCACAGCAAAACTAATATTATTTATATACAAAAGGCTTTAGTTGAATGTTAAAAAAAATTAATTGATTATAATTACATGTTATTAATAATAACGCATTACTGAGTACTTACAAAAAATAATATTTTTGTCAATGTACAAGGCCTTCAATTCACTTGACACGTTCCTGAGATAGAAAGAGACAAAATGACCCCCAACGACAACTTCTCTCTCTGATGCACTATTACACGTTTTCCCACAGCGTTACTAGTCCATTTCTATATGTCAATGGTTTGATCACGGATACTTTTGTAGTTTTCCACCTCCTGTTAGATGGCTCTACTATAGAGTCGAAGGCGAGGGGACAATGTAGTTAAAATATTTCCGTAATCGACATTTTAACGCCTTGTGATGTTATGGCCTGCATGTCATCATGCAGTTGGAGTGTTCTGCATTTCTTTATCTATTGGAGAATTAATACAGAACTGAACAAATTTATCCCAAAAAATGTTGCAGGAAACATAATTTCCACATTTTTCGTATTAAATTTGTATATTTTTGCATTAATCTGTCAAATTTTTTCCATTGCTAGCCACAGGGCAACGACAAGTGCAGGTGTTATGTATTTGTTCATGTAATGGAAAATAAATGCAGAATGGTACAAATTTTTCACGAAAAATGTTTCAGGAAATATTAATTCTACATTTTTCGTTTTGAATGTTTATAATTGTGCATTAATTCGTTCATTTTCTGTAATTTTAAATTCATACAACTAATTCAAATAATATGTACACATACATGCACCAACACAACACCATTTTAGTCAGCGACCTCCTGTTAGATGGCTCTACTAGTCAGTATCCGTAGTCAAACGCGCCCATGGGATTGGATCCAGCCTGGATACAGATTGCGGTTTCAAAAACAGTAATCACTTTAGTGAAGTGTATTTAAAGTATAAGTATTTGAAGCGTAATTGACATTACATTTGTTAAACAGGGAAAGTAATATTTTGCCAAGATCTGTTTTTATTATCCGACTGCTCTAGATTTTTTTTAAGAGAAAAAAATAAAGCTATCTCAATCTGGATTCGAACCAGGAATGCCCGGTCCATTGTATCTGATGTGCGGGTACGTTAACTGATTACGTTACCAAGGCTCTGGTGAATCTTCTCCCACTCTTATTATTTGCAAACTTCAATTGGAATTTAAGATCGAAAACCATTTATAATCGATTCGAAACCAGGTTGAGTCAGACAAATTTATTTTCGTGAAAAATGTAGAAGTCACGTCTTGCCTAGACCAATTTTTACTTAAAAGAGCTTGTTCATCCTGGTTTCTTTCTGGTTAAATTTTAGGGATGCCTCCAAAGTATTCCAAGTCCAAAATGAAGAAATTCAGTTAGACCCTTTTTGAAAAAGCTCAATCAAAATTTTTGTCACATTTATAGTATGTTCTCATGAAAAACCATAAAAAGTGAAGCTTTATTAAGTTTGAACTCTTTCACTTTACATATTAAAATAAGCTCTAAGTGTTCATGTTCGTGCGATATCCTGACACATTTGAGAATGCTGAAAATAATTGCATAAATTGAGGTTATTGAGAATTTCTCCATTTTAGAGCATTCAACGTCTAATGTGTTCACAACACAAATCAAGGTATATAAAATTATCTGTGAATTAAAAAAAAAAAATATAACGCCTTATCTCTCAGATTTCATCAGATATGACCTTCAGGTACCGTATCTTCGGGCCCTACGTGAGTCAGAAGTCCAAGAAGAACAGACTGGGATCAGTATTCCACTAAATTAAGGAGTGCACTCTCATAGGTGCCTAAGTAAATTAGGGATGTGGACACCCTGGAGATGGCAGCCAAAACTTTCACGCAGGCCATCAAATCCACTTATGAAAGAAATTGTCGACCCACAAGAATCCGAAAGGCAGGAGAGATGCACTGGTGGAACGGGAAGCTCGAAGAGCTTCGCAGGGAAACCAGAGAGAGGTTCAGATGTACCAGCATTGGCGAAACGAGAGAACTATAGACCTCAATCACTACGACAAGGGATGATTACAGGGGTGCAATACTGCAATAGATGGACCAACTTTTGCACAGACATCGAGAAAGGAGCAAAGGCGGCTAGATTTGACAAGCTGCTCTCTCGGAATCCGGATGCTATTCTCGGCACTCTACAATTGCCCGACGGAGGATACTCAGTGTCGGACGAGGAGACCTTGACCCACCCGATCAGGGCATATTTCCCGGGCTTTCAAAGGTCAGGGGAAAAGGAAACGACCCTCGAGGACATTTAAAGTCATCTGTAGCTCAACTGGGCCTGCAACGGCGTCTAGCCCACGTCTCTAGCCCACGAGACTGTTACTCCTTCCAGGGTCAGGCGGGCCCTGAAGTCTTTCAGCCCATACAAGTCTCCTAGTCTGGATGGCATATACCCGGTTTTCTTACAGAAGGCTGGGGAGTCCATCAAAAGGCCGCTGGTGAGACTTGCTACAGCCAGTCTGACACTGGGATATGTCCCGATGGCATGGAGAGGCACGCGAGTGGTTTTCATTCCGAAAGCAGGCCGGTTATACTTCACCCAAGGATTTCCGTCCCATCAGCTTTACATCTTTCCTACTAAAAACGGTGGAAAGACTTATGGATAGATACATCCGCGACAAGGTCTTGTTAAGTAGGCCACTACATAACGAACAACACGCTTACAGGGCTAGTCACTCAACCAAAACGGCCCTAAGCGGAACAGTAAACCTAATCGAAGGACACCTGAAGCAGAAAGGCTTCGCGGTTGGAACCTTTGTGGACATCGAAGGAGCCTTCAACTTCTCCTCTAGAGAGGTGATTAGGGCGGCCATGATTGCACATGGTGCGCCAACTGCAGCCGTAAAATGGACCTGTCACATGTTTGCCAAGAGGAACCTAACAACGACTAAGGGTGCTGCCACCTTATGTGGAACTGTTGACTCGGGATGCCCGCAGGGAGGCGTTTTATCATCCCTACTGTGGTGCTTGGTAATTGATGAACTGCTTTATCTACTCAGGAGACAAGGCTACCACGCTATAGGCTACGCGGACGACATACTGGTCATCGTGCGCGGCCAGCATCTGCATGCTCTCTTCGGGGTAATGCAGCAAGCACTGAGGATAGTGGATGTCTGGTGCAAGAAGACCGGATTATCGGTCAATCCGAGTAAGACGGACGTAGTTGTATTCACCAGACGGTACAAGTGGGGAACCACAAGTACACTGAAAGTGGGTGGACAACAACTGAGAATCACTGAACGAGCTAAATACCTAGGAGTTATCCTGGATAAGAAGCTGTATGGAACGAGTACCTGGAAAACAAGTGCAAAAAGCTCACAGCGACCCTCTGGCTTTGCAGGAGAGCCATAGGGAAAAACTGGGGCCTGAAACCGAAGACACTGATGTAGATCTATACGGAAGGATCTCGACAGGATTGCGGATACTAACCGATATCTCGAGTGGGCCGAACTTGAGCATGGTCAGGGATAAAACGCCTATTCGCTACCTCTTCGACAAGAAGTATCGAGTCAGCCTATCAACAAGAGAGGAACGGGATACCGGCGAGGCATATTTGCCTGGTGATGGGAACAACTGGTTCACGGATGGCTCCAAGAACAAGGAGAAAGCAGGAGACGGTGTTTATCGTAGGAGGAGTGGAACGGGCTTCACAATTTTCGATGGGGTCCTATGTCATAGTCCTACAAACTGGAATCATGGCCATGCTCCAGCGTGCCAATAAGGCACGGGAGTATGGCTATAGAAGAAAGATCCGCACTTGCTTAGACAGCAGGGCTGCTATAGTGGCCTTGAATGGAACAACGACTACGTCGCTACTAGTATGGGAGTACTTTGAGGCACTGAACAATCTAGCGGCGGAAAACCAAGTGACTCTGCTTTGGGTCCCTGGACACAGTGGCATTAAAGGTAATGAGATCTCTGACGGGTTAGCAAAACTACCAGTAAAAGAAAACTTCACTGGTCCCGAACCAGTCGTAGGAATTTCCAGTAGGTTGGTCACTGAAGAAGTTAACAGTTGGCTGACCGGGGAACATCAGAAGGAGTGAAAAAAGGCCACTGGCTGCAGACAAGCCAAAACACTTATGGGTTTAAATTTTACCTTCAAACGAGCTGCGAAATTACGCAAGCTCGGTAGGAATGAAGTCAAGGTCCTAAAAGAAATGTTTATAGGGCATGAAAACTTCAACTATCGCAGAAATAAGGTAGGGCTCGCAGATAGCCCCCTCTGTCGCCTGTACGGAAGGGATGATGAGACAGCTGTTATCCTTTTTCACATCCCCGCAATTGCGGGAAGTCGTTTGGCACTCACGAGCAGTAACTGCATCAGTGAGTCAGACATATCGGCCAAGGGCGTGGCTGTGGTCCTTTCAGTATGGAGAGGGCTTCGGGGTCACGCATAGGCCTACAAGGGGACGCAATGGAATCACGGTAAAAAATAAATAGCAATAGATACAATGGAATATAATTTTATCAGGCGAGAATTATTATTATTTCCGACTGAGAAAAGTCTCCTTCGATGATTATAGTAGGTCTTGATTGGGGCAAATAAGAGGTATAACAATCTGGCTCATCGAGATGAAACTGCTAGTAAGTTAAAGCCCGGCAAGTAGAAGGCTAATTAGAGGGTTAGTGTTATAACACGACAATTTTAGATAAGACAAATACACAGTGACATTGCGGTCTTACCGTCCTCGAATTTCCTCACGAAATCCGAAAGTGGGAAATGCAGAAATAGGATAGCGTCGTCTCAGCGTTGGGTACGACTTATCGCCATCTTCCTTATCAATTTTGCCCCATCCCCTACTTCCTTAGCGTCAGAATTGTCGGAAGACATTTGTATCTTGAAATTGAATCTGCTGTCGCTTTTCGCTTTCAAAAACATCGACACATTCAATAAAGATGCTGGCTACTTCTGACGTCAGAAGTTCATTTCTAAATTAGATTAGATTATATTTTTACTCTATGTATACCCTTTTCGGGGTTTTGCGTATCTAAAATTCCCTCTCCTAAAAGAGATCGTCAGACATTAAACTCTTTAGCTGCCTGATAATGCCTGACGTACTCAATCCTGAGGGTTTTTTTTTATCACTAAAATTCCCTACCGTCTGCAGTCGGATTTTTAATGGAAACGCTCGCATTCAACTGAATATTTGGCCAGAGAAGTGGAAAACTGCAGAAAACCAAACTCCCGAGCACAGCCGGTTACCGACAGACGTAAATCCCAAACGGTCACTCATCCGAGCGCTAACCGCGCCCGTCCGTGCTTAACATTCCAGATCTCGTCGAGTCGAGAATCACCACGCAGCGACTACCGCCGGCCTATTTCTAAATTACATATCCTCACTCCCGAGAACGAAATTAAAATCGTTCACTTTGAGTTTATCAAACCTTTTAATTCAAACCATCCAATCTATCAAAAACTAATTAAAATCAAAGAAGAGAAATTAAAGCCTTATTCAAAATTATATTGAATTCAGCGCTAATGATTAAGAAAGAGTTCTAGAATTCAAAAAATTAAATAGCAGACTATTGGCTTCCAAATGCACTGCAATTCTCTGAGAATACCCTAGCAGCAAGGTAGTACTATGCAATGCAAATCTTTGACCTGCAACCGCACCCCCATTTTCTCACTGAATTCTGCAAGTTGTTTTCACCACTGAAGGTGATTAAATTAAATGTTTCATGATGCAGTAAATACATAAACGAGGAATGTAAATTTCCATTTGAATGAAATATTTCATGATTCAGAATTCAGATGATTAGGTATCTTCCTTTTCTACTCAATTTTGTCACTTTTTGTATTATTCTGCAGACAATTTCATAATCATTTTTATTCTATTATTTCAACTTTTTTATTTAATTCTGTTCTATTTCTCTTTAACAGGTCTATACACTTCTATTCTGTTTTATAACTTTTTATCCTATTTCTCTTTCAAAAATACTATCCCTTTTTATCATGCTTTATTTCGTTCTGTTGTACTCTCCACTTGAATGATTTTATTCTTTCCTATCCCGTTTTTTCATATTTTATTCCATTCACCTTTGCAAGACATGGGCTAGTCTCGATTAAGTTCAACCCAAAAGTGCTTGTACATCCAGTTTCGAAGATGCTGTATGCTACTGTCGAGGATGATGTATTTTAACAAATATTTGCAAAAAGATAGAAAAAATCGATTAAACGACGCAAAATATGAGTAGAAATTCATTATTCAAAATTATTCCACTTCCTGAAATCTATAAAATTATACCCTTGCCAGATATTCATCTTGTGTATTTTAACAAATATTTAAAAAAAAATCAAAAAGTCGATAAAAATTGATTAAAATAGCATTTAGTTGAACGTACTTCAACATGTTATTTTTTAAAACGTTTGTTTCTAGTTCAATAACAATGTGAAACTAAATGCTATTCAAGTCAATTTTTATCGATTTTTTTATTTTTCTTTTTTGGGAAAATTTGTTGAAACATACAAACATCTGGTAGGGATATAATTTTATAGATTACAGGAAATGGAACAATTTTAAACTTTGAACTACTCTTCATATTTTACGCCGTTTTCGAGAAAAATGAGATTTTTAGTCGCTAACAGTCATGTTTCTTCAATTTTAGAAATAAAAAACCAATTTTTCATTACTTTCAAGCTCAGATACCTTCATAATCTCATGGTATATGTTCTTCACATTGTTACAGCACAAAAAAAAAGTTTTCAAAAATAAAATGTTGAAGCACGTTAAACTATATGCTATTTAAGTCGATTTTTATCAATTTTTTCTGTCTTTTTTTTGAAAAAATTTGTTAAAATACACAAGATAAACATCCGGTAAGGGTATAATTTTATAGATTTCAGAAAGTGGAACAATGTTACAATTTCTTCAAACTACTCATATTTTGCGTCGTTTTCGAGAAAAATTAGATTTTAAGTTGTTTAAAATGATGTTCCTTCAATTTTATAAATAAAAACTAATTTTTTCTTACTTTGAAGCTCAGAAACTTTAATAATCTCATGGAGATAAAATGTTAAAGTTCGTTAAACTACATGCTATTTAAGTCGATTTTTATCAATTTTTTCAATTTTTTTTTTTGGAAAAAATTTGTTGAAATACACAAAATAAACATCTAGTAAAGGTATAATTTTATGAATTGAGGGGCCGCCAGCGAAAAGGGCTGATAGCCGAAACCGCGCGTATAACTATTGACCGTCAGGCTGTTTTCAAAATATATCTAGAATTTGGATTTTGAAAATTGGTAGTTGTAGAGAATTTCATGGCGCATCTTTTTTGTAAATAGATATATTTTGTAGTAACTTTAGTTTTCAAGATATTAAAGAAATATGTAATTTTCTGCTATAAAAATTTTAATCCGTTTTTTTCAGATTAACTCGCTGTATTTTTGGCGCATTTGAATATCTTTGTCTGAAATTTTTATGAAACATTCTTCAACACATCCTGTGACTGATGGAATGTTTAGAATGCTTAAAAAACACTCCAAGGCCGTATATTGAATTTTTACAAAATATTTTCTTAAAATCCCGGATGTAAAAAGTGGTCAGCGGGGAAGTTTTTCAAAATGGTTTATTGAGGAAACTCAAAGCGGAAACGTTCCTCATAAGTCAAAGAAGTTTTCTGGGAACTTTCAGATTCGTAGCTATTATTCTAGATATATTTTGAAAACAGCCTGACGGTCAATAGTTATACGCGCGATTTCGGCTATAAACCTTTTTCGTTGGCGGCCCCTCAATTTATATGGTAAGGGTAAGTAAGAGATGTGTAGGAGAAAGGATAGATTTTAGATCAATCTAGAAATCGCGTTTCGCTCATTCAAACGACACATTCGTCCCAGAACACCGCTCCGACACGAGTCGCTGTTCAATCTCTCTAGGAATCATCCCAGGTGAAGAGCCTCACAGAGCCATTATACATCCCGATTCACACATAAACACTATGCATTTATAAACAAAAAATTCCACTTTGCTTCAAAGAATTAACAGCCAATTATTTAGCAATGACTCCTCACTGTCACTTGATAACTATTGATGATTGCTTGAACAAACTTAATTAACAAATGCATTATTTGGCTATTTTTCAACATTTAAGCTTCGTTTTTTTAACGTAATCAACTGTTACTAATTACTTTTAAAACTTGTTTTATACACTTGGATAACAATCAACTATTGTAATTGTTATTAACAATGTTATGAACAAAGTTTTCTCGTCTCGTGCATTTGTGAACTAAAAATTCCGAAGTATGTTTAAAAGTAAAAATATAATACAAAATGATGTAAGTTTGCAACGCTGCTGTTAAAAATGCATCTGCTGAATCTATCATTATTGTTATGAAAAAATCTTTTTTCGAGGAGGAGGCAACCCTTGGCCAAGAAGCTCGTGGATTCGCCGACTGTTAAGTAGACGTAAAACCCCTGGAGAATTTTACGAGTTTGTCCAGAGTCTCGGTATACGGGC
This sequence comes from Melikaiella ostensackeni, assembly GCA_032362435.1. Classification (NCBI taxonomy): domain Eukaryota; kingdom Metazoa; phylum Arthropoda; class Insecta; order Hymenoptera; family Cynipidae; genus Melikaiella; species Melikaiella ostensackeni. Next base: position 27,298,062 of record JAUMHM010000078.1, read on the forward strand.
GTTAACGAAAGTAATAACGAATTCGCGACTATCACGCGAGAGCGACGTAGTTTTACGAGCTTGCGAACGATTCTGGACGTACGGGACGAGCTCTCACGTGTACACTCAGTGTATGTACAATACGGACGTGTATCTATATACCAGTTGGACACGGTGCACCGGTAATGCCGGCATGGGTGGATATACATACTATATATGCCTGTGTACACTGTGTAGGGTATCCTACTGCAGAAAAGGTATATACTAACGCGAGGTTAAGTATGGCAAGATCGTTTATCCGCCATCGAGGACGAAGGGCTGCCGCCATTTTTGCCGGAGCAATAACGTCCCTAGGGTAGGGGAACCAGCAATTTCGGGCTATCGAGCTTGGCCCCTACGGGTTTATTATTGGACCCGCAATTATTGTTGATATACGCAGCCCGGCAACCAGTTTAGAATGCAGCTATATAATATAGGACGCAACAATAAACCCCGCTCGCAAAATGGCGTCGATCTACCTCTTTGACAACGTCACTAAAGCATTGTTTCAATACCTCTTGATCTATAATAAGACAAATCTTGAATGGTCTTGGCAAATATTCTCATTCTTCCCGTTTCGATTTTTTAAATTGAATCATGTACTCTGTTTATTTTTACAATTTGAATCAAATGACCGTAAGATCTAACGCTTGAAAAAATAAAACAGGCACTTCGTGGCTACATATAATACTTTACTCTCTCTAACTCGCGGGTTAAAATATATAAATGACAGACCTTCGACTCTCGTAGATTAGGCTCATCGCCCCTACAAATCTAAAAACCGTTCTTATGCCGCGTTTTGCGCGATGGCAGTCCCTCACGAATGTTACGTATTTCACCTTCTGCTGATTATTGTTCTATTGCAAAGAAGGCACTCTTTCTCATAACTACAGATTCACAATAATTTCTCATCAAATAGGATAATAGTATTATTTCGAAAGTGCAATTTAAACTAAACTGTATAAATACTATAAATGATGGCAATTTTATCGTTTAATCAAAATAATACATTTCTTTGGTATATTAATTATATGCTGCTATGTTCTTGTAATCAAATTAACAAATAAGTTTTAATCATGGGAATAATGTCTGTTTCAGGAACGCCGATCAATAGATTACCCATCATGGCCAAGTCAGTTCTAGACCTTTACGAACTCTACAATTTGGTCATTGCCCGAGGTGGTTTGGTAGATGTCATTAACAAGAAACTCTGGCAGGAAATTATCAAAGGTCTTCATTTACCGTCAAGCATTACTTCTGCCGCCTTCACACTCCGCACCCAGTAAGTAGATCGTGACGTATTTCGCACCAAAAATTATACGAACAATGAAACAATTTTCTTTTCTATTGTCTACTCATTCCGATTCAAGACACTTTCTGGCCTTCACTGCAAAATTTCTGGGCTAAGTGACCAATTACTAACATAGTTTCTAGAGCGAAAGAATTAAAATCAATCTTTCCATCCTTCAGTTGATAGGCCAAGCTGAATTTTTTCCCATTGGGTCAACAACTCGAGAAGAATTCAGTTTCAGAGTTTAAGAATTTTTCAAAATTCATCTCGATTAACGTCGTCTTAAAAAATGGTGACCCTTTGTCGGCGTAAAGAGGACACGGCGCGAGCAGATTATATACAGGAATGTAGAGCAGAGTTGACAGCGAATCTTGTTCACTTTTGCCGAAATGAAAAAGTGTATGGATAATAGATTTGAGAGCGAGGGCGATGTCGCTCTCAAGGCTCAGTAAGGCGAATCTCTGCCGTGTCCCGCTGCAGAATGATGGATAAACCATGTCGTCCTGACGTTCTGTCGCACGTCAAGCACAAAGCATCGTCGAGTTATTTTCACTTGACGGTGGCACGTCGCTTTTGTGTAATTCATATTAGTTCATGCTACTTAATACGTTGCTTCATCTTCCTCTTTCTCCTTTCTACTTTCCGTTTTTCTATTTCATTCCTTTTGCATACTTCATCCCTGTAGGAAACATCATCTTATAAGGAGGATCAAGCGCTAAGCATAGTCCAAGTTTGATAATCTATTTTAAAATATTTTATAAAGGAAATAAGTCTTCATGTTTCTGCAAAGAGTTTGAAAATATTTCGTATAAAGCCAATTCTACAATTTCATTTGCGGAAGCAGAAAAATTTCACGTGTCTAGTAGGAAGTATTAATAAGCCATTGGTCCTCTTATAAGGGCTTTATTGGTACAGCCTGCATATACTTATATGACTTTTCGCGGTTTTAGATGTCATCTATTTTGGGAGTGGGCCGCCTCGTATTTTTTTCTTTCTACCAAGTTCTGCTGCTCATGAAACGTGCTACGATCTGGGAAAACAAACAGGAAAAGATTTCAACACGAAGAAGGCTATTGCTCTTATTTTTAATTAAAACCTACTTTTCAAATAACTGAATACAATTTTCTCTTGTATATGATAGTCTCATGTCGTTTTGAAAATGAATATGTATACGAAGAAGACAACGGTCTTGTTTCATTTTGCAGAACGTATTTTGCATTATGCTCTATAGTGGAAAATATTTCTTATTTTTAGAAAATTTCTTTTTCGGAGAAATAATAATAAGGTAGTGTGGGAATAAATGTTTATCTATATACGGGTTCATATGGATAAATGGATGGTCGAACGTGTACGAGCTTTTTCAGTATAGTTTCGCCTGCAGTCTGGCAGACAATCGTAAAAACCGAACGATCCCTGAGCGAATTATAGGCTTTGGTATATGGTGCGTGGACATGTGTGCACGGGGCTCTCTCGGCTAAAATCGATATACCACGTCAAAATAAATAATATTTGCGAATTATCCCTCTCTGTCGGGGCGAAAGGCAGGTAATTTCGAAAAGCAGTGACTCCAAGACTTGCTTGCCTTGGTTTCACCCGCACACTCTCACACTAAATCACTACGAACTTTCTGTCTGATAATAGCTACAAAAATTTTTCGAGTCTTTGTAGTCTTAGGTCCCAGGAATTCTATACAAGTTTATCGAGTTATCGAACAAAAAGTATAAATTGCAAAGAAGATACGTATTCTATCGAGGCAAGAACTATATAACCGGACTGTATATTATCCATGAACTCTCATCAGTCTGAAGGCAGAAGTAGAATCACATAAAATTAAATTAAGCGTCTCCCATCAGAGCGATGTATTCCATTTTCCGCTTCTTGCCAATTTCATGTTCAGTAAGTCGTAAGACTGTCGGATTCTGATAGATCTACCTATCCGTGTAATCTTTTTTTATTTGACTAAATTTGCTCTTTCATTCATTTGAATAATATCGTTCTTTTTGTTTGATACAGATACATGAAGTACCTTTATCCGTATGAGTGCGACAGAAGGCATTTGTCAACCCCAGCGGAACTGCAAGCGGCTATCGATGGTAATCGGAGGGAAGGACGAAGGAGCAGCTATGGAGCATACGGTGGTGCAGGTGAGACCCTGGTCCAGAGGAATCCTCACACACCAAGTTCATTGGGCATCCATCCCCAAATGTCACCGTTGTCACTTGTCACCGCGGTGGCAGGTGGTCAACATCACGGGCCACAGTCTTTGGTTAACGGAAGCGCTGCACACACACCCCTATCACATCATCCTCATCATCCTCAGCATCCACAGGGAACTATGGGACAACCTGCCGGTGAGCCAATACTTTTTTAATTGGTACCTGGTCCGACAATGTCCACTCTCACTGATTCTATTCTTCCTATTCGATAATAAAGAGTCTAGCCAGCATTTCAGAGAATAAATCTTGAGAATCAGAAAATAAATGTTGAAATGCGTCACTTTGGCGGAGGGAGAGGGAGCGGGTTTATTTTAAATCGGTAGTTAGGGCTGTGGGCCTCCCCGAAGATGATGATGCGAAGGAAGCAGACGTAATTGATTGTACGATCCTCCGGGAGACAGGCGTTAACGGATGACTCGCTAACGAGCATTCCAATTTCTCTCCTTCCCTCTGGTCTCGTTTCCTCAGCCTCCTTCATCGATCCTCTGACGCTGTCTCCGCATTTCCCACCCTTTGATTCGACCCTCTTGCCATTTCCCTCCTGACAACATGGTCCACACAACTCTTCTCAAAGGAAAATTTCTCGAGAATTAACGAAATATATTTCTAGAAGAGAAATTCTTTTTATAATTAGTTTCGCTGGAAAGTTTATCATCACTTAAATCGTGGCTAATGATGTGTCTTTCCACTGGCCATTTGTCTGTCCTTTAAATTGATAGCTAGAGTGAAGTGCTCGGACAAGCTTAGTTCTCCTTCCTTTTTTTTTTGTTATTCCTACACTTGCTGTCATTAAATATATGAATGGATCTCTGCCGATTGAAAATAGGATATTCTCATGGTAAATAGCTTCCTTTCGTTCTGCTTGGGGGTTGCCCTTACTCATGTTTTTATTCACAGAGCACAAACACTTGATTCAATTTTCTCTTGAATTTTGGAAGATTCCTGGTTTATAAAATACTGTTTACTAAACTCCTGTTTTCTGTTAATAATTTCAGTGCCTGGAATGGCTCCAGAGTTTCAAGAACGGATGGTGGAGTACATTAAACTCTTGAATAAGGAACTGAAGAACTCTGGGACCGCGGAGCAGATGATGATGCTCAGACAAGGTAGTGCATCCCCTCCAAGATCAACATCTCCTCGAGAGAGTGGCTTCAATGTTCTTGATATGAGTAAATTACATATGTGGAATATGTTCAACAATAATACTCTTTACCCAGGAGTCGGCGGTCATCATCAGCCATTTTCGCCACAGCCAGCGCATTCCCCTGTTCCACCAGAAGCGAGTCCTGAACCACAGAGAGAAGCACTGGATCTCGGTCTCAGGTAACTATACTTTTCTAATTATGTACAGATAGGGAATACTTTTTTAACACTTGTACGATTTGATGAAAATACTGAATATTTACTTTGTATTGCAGATCACCGCCAACGTCTTCTTCCCCTCCAAGACAGAGTCCTCTTTCGTCTGGTGGTAGTATTCAAGTAAAGAATGAGCAGGATTTAGTCGGCAGATCTGCACCCGCAGCCATTAAAAGGCTCAGGTTAGAAGATGAAACTCCTGAAGAGAGAGATATATTATCCAATCCACGCACCAATATAACCATCTCCAACCGAGGTTTGTACCAATTTCTCAAAATCGGTGTTCTTCACAAAACCGGGATAATGCTGGTACAGTCAGAATTTTCTTTAGCGCTTGCTTTGACGGTGAGCCAATGGTTTATTTATCGGATGCATTCAGTAAAATAATCATCATCATTTCCCAAAACTGCAGTGCAAAACAAGAAAGCGGTAACTACATTTGGAATTTGGCCCCCGGTTCGCATTTGTTTCCAACATATTTAAATGGAAAACAATTGCTAATCAGATGACAAATCCTAAATATGATTACCGCTTTCTTGTTTTGCAGGCAGAATAGTGGTTTAGAAGTTCTGTAACAGCTTTGCCCCGTACTTTTTTATGCTTAATTTCAAAGATACGGTTCCTAAAGTTTTAAATTTTTACAGGTGACGGACGTAATGGAGATAATTCTCTTGTGGTTAGTATAGAGTTGAATGGAGTCATGTACCAAGGTGTTCTGTTTGCGCAAACTGCAAGTAGAAACATGACGCCCGCGTCCACCAATAGTACGAAGGAACCGCGAAGTCTCGTCTTGTGAAGAGATCTCAGACGAGCGCTACTAATTTGGTCTCTTAAACACTTCGAGATTTAGTTACAGTCTTGTTCGTCTAACCCAGGTCGAAGCAGTCTCTTCTTCAAATGTTTCCTAATTACCGAATGTTAAAGTTTATTTTACTTCAGAGACACATTTCGCCCATAAAACATCGTTTAATACAATGTTTGATGTTGCCTCTTTTGGTATGTTTAGATTTAATAGATACGCAATTTAAATTCTAGAACCTTGGAGTAATGAAATTCCTGTTTGCGATTTATAAATTTGAACAATGATGGAAAATAAGTCTGTATGATTACTCAAGTATTTTTGAAGACACTT
>JAUMHM010000078.1:27304177-27318183 GCA_032362435.1 Melikaiella ostensackeni
TTGTGAGGCGTGGCCATGGGTGTGATTTACCGCGGTTCTACTGGGAGCCGGTGTCATTTTCATGGATGGCAGTCGCTATATATAGGATTAAAATTAAAAAATACATTTTTTCAATTCTCAAATTATCGGTTTCTTAATGAAAAATTCGGTACCTACAGATTTTTAGGAGACCAAAAATATATAAAAATTGTCCTGAAAAAGTCATAAATTATATGTTTAAAAATATTTCTCCATAAGTCCGGGAAATTCTTTTCTGGAACTAACGAGCTGCCTGCGATCAAGTAGTGAATGAATACACTTATGGTCAGAACTTCTCTGACGAATTGTTACTTTTCCTGAATTTTTCAAGTATAATTCTGAAACTACTGAACACTATTTTGAAAGAAGTTTTTCTGCAAGAATTTTGATTGAGCCTATGTAAAAAAAAAATTATCTGAGCATATACTAATATTATTCCTATCATGAGAAAATTCGTATTATTCGGTTACGGCTACTAATTCTACACGCAAGAATTCTACGCAATCATATTTATTAAACAAATTAAATATTTTAATTTTTAACTCAACATCGTTAAATCCTACATCGTAAAATTCTCAACAAAATAATACTTTAAATTTTAAGACTTTGAATGACCTTTACACAACAATGCACCAAAAAGCCCTACACAAGATATTTAAATAAATAACTCTCTTAAATATAAATTAACTATTTTGTGTAGAATTTTAGGGTGTAGGATTTAAGCCTTTTGATTTAACCCTTTCGAATTTAAATTCAAAACGTTAATTTGTTTAATAAATATGATTGCGTAGAGTTCTCGCATGTAGAATTAGCGGCGTAGAATTTTCAAATGTAGATGAGTTTCATTTCGTAAAATCACTTACCACCCCTTTTTCAAATGAACAATATTCTGCATTAATAAAAAATTGACTCTAGTCAAATAATAGTGTATTTAAAATAAAATTAAGTAATAAAATCACTACGTTAATAATTATTAGTCAATATTAAAAAGTTTTTACTAATATTAGTCATGGACAATAAATTTTATTTGCAATGTAAATAATCTTTTCCATATAAAATGTAGCAGCTTAAAAAAATATTTATTAGGATACTATTTCATTTTAATTAAATTCAAGAGAATATCATATGCATCTACAGAATTCCTACCGCCAAATTTAGTCTAATAAAGGAAAATAATAAGCAAAAAAATCTGTAATATAACATTCTTATTTCATATTTTTACGTATGTACCGACTAAGTATCGCTATTCGATTGACTTGACGGGTAAGAAGAGGAGTACGGGGGACAGGGTGCAGTCATGAGTGGCATGGTGGGATCGGGCAACTTTCGCCGGACGCGCCGTCTATGATAAGTTCCTCCAACTAAATCGTGCCGCATCAGGGCTTATAACATCTTTGCCAGAACTCAGAAGCATTCATAAGCCTTTCTGACATTTTTTCTAGTTCATGCTTCAAGATTCGGGAAAAGTGCGAAGTGCGTTGTTCTTTGTTTGTACATATTACAATGCTCTGAAGGAGAAATAAAATAAATTCAGGATAAAGGTTTAAAAAGTGAAGATCATTGTAATTATTGCGTGATTATATTTCAAATTTGAAGAAAGTAGTACTGATTCAATGGAGGCTGGGAATAAAGTTGAAAAAATAAATGCCAAAGATGATATTAATCCTACATCAATAGGACACCTACCTGATTTTTGTTTAGATCAAATATTTCAAAACCTCAGTATTTATGATAGAATACGAATCGAGAGGGGTAAGTAAATAATACTATTAATAATAATAATATATTAACAAACAATTAATAATCATTAAACGTTGAAAATTTTGAGGTTTTGAAGCTCTAATAATTCAAAAATTAATTTTTAAAACACTTATGAAATTCAAAATTTAAAAGCAACAGTATTCTTGGTTGTACAATCCAGAATATTTAAACAAATCAATTTCAACTTTGACGCGGCTGTTATTGAAAAATGTCGAATTTTCTACTTTTCAAATTGGAGTCATTCAAAACTTATCAATTTTAACTTTAAAGCATTCCGAATTACACAATTTAAACAATTTTAGATTGAAATATTTGAATTCTTACAATTGAAAAATTTGATTTTCAAAATTGATCATTACCTTCTAAGTTAAACAATTACAATTCAAACAATTACAGTAAATGTACTATTTAAATGTAAGTGCTCCGATTGAAACACATTTTTTCGATTTTGTAGCGCTTCGTACTTACTGAAAAATTACGACTTTTAAGCATTTAAAATTGAAATATTTTTACATTTTTGCTTAGAAAAATGAAAAATAATATTAAAAGGATTTAAAGTCGTGCAAATTTTCAAATTAAAACGTTTAAAGTGAACAATTTCAAATTAATTTAATTGAATAATTAATATAATTATAATAATTAATTATTATATTTATAATAATTTATATTTATGTATATTTATAATATTTATTCATATTTTATATTTATATAATAATTAATTAAAAATTAATATTATTCAATTAACAAATTAAACAATATCAAAATTTAATATTCCAAATGAACAACTTTAGATTCTCAAGTTCTACAATTTTTTAATTAATATTATAGACATTGTTTGACACGTTGCCAGTCATAAGTAACGCGCTAACGTTACCGTTACTTCTTAAAAATTTGTAATTTTTTTATTACATTTTTAATACATCATTTTAAATTCCCAAAAGCTTTAGACAATTTTTTTTTTTTTTTGAAAGTGTTTCAAAATTTAACAATTGCATTTCAACCTACGTAAAATAAAAAAGAATTTAACATTAATAATCTGTAAACTGTTTTTATTGTATTGATTTTATGTGGAAACATTGTCGTTATCGTCGTTGTCGTTTATGAACACGATGATAACTTTCGAAGGAATTATCCAATTGGTTGCCCTCTGGCATACTATTTTAAGGTCTAAAAAGAAAGGACGAGTTTGTTAAACAGCCGCTTTTGACCAAAGGTTCTGATTTTATCCATCGGAAATGGTATTTAAAAAGTAAAAAATTGCATTTTCCAGCTAAATTATACGAGATACGAAAAAAATATTGAAGGAAAAATTGTTCATCTCAAAAATTTCTACAAATTTGCTTGAGACTATTTTTTCGATGAGACGCATAGTTTTTTTTTTAATCGTGAAAAATGTTATTAAAAAAAAAAATCCACTTTCCAGAAAAACTGTACGAGATACGAAAAGAATGTTGAACAAAAACATTGTTCATCTTAAAAAGACCTAGAAATTTGCTTGAGACTATTTTTTTGATGAGACGCACAATTTTTTCACAATTTTCGTTTTAATCGTGAAAAATGTGATTAAAAATAAAAAATTCCATTTTCCGGTCAAACTATGCAAAATTCGGAAATATGCTACCAAACAAAATTCTTCATCTCAAAAAGAACTACAAATATTCTTGGCACCATTTTTTAATACAGCGCATAATTTTTGTTTTAATCGTGAACAATGACATAAAAAAATAAAAAATTAAAATTTTTGGAAAAACGATAAGAGATACAACAAAACTTTTAATGACAACATTTTTGCCGAAAAAAGGTCTACAAATTTCTTATTAACCATTTTTTCATGAGATGGGCAGTTTTCGTTTTATTCATGAAAACATACTATTAAAAATAAAAAATTCTAATTCATGTGAAAATGACACAAAACACAATACAATGTTTGAGGACATAATTTTCCACATAAAATCAAAGTCCCCTTAATTAATCAGACTTTACTTTTATCAAATTTAAAATTTTTTAAAATAATAACAAATGCACTAATCTAATTTGTTAAGCAATAAATATTATTAAACGAATGAGGGTACAGATATTAATATAACGTAAATTTATTATAATACAGTTCAACATAATATAGAAAATGTCGTGTTTTTGACAGACTTTATTCGAGTGCGAAGCGCGAGACACGTGATGAGATTCGTTAAAGCCAAAGCATTTTTAACAAAAGAGAACTCGCAATCACCAAATTACAGTTGTCAATGCTTAAGCTTTTAATTTTTCAAGGAATCTCAAAGGTTTTAAGGAGATTTCAGAACAATTTAAGAGATTACAAAAAATGTTATAGGATTTCAAGTAATTTAAAAAGATTTCAAACAATTTTAAATAATTTCTGAAGACTAAAGAATTGTAAAAGATTTAAAAGACTTTCACAGAATGTCTATGAATTTTAGTCGATTAAAGAAGATTTCAAAGGATTTTGAGAGATTTTAAAAGATTTAAAAAAAAAGATTTCAGGGATTTTTGAAATATTTTAATGTATTGCAAGACATTTTACAGCACTTCCAAAAGGATTGCAAGTAACTTTAAAACATTTCAAAGGATTTTGCAGACTTTCTAACGATTTCAAGTGACTCAAGAATATTTCAAAGGATTTCCAAGAATCTTTTGTGATTTCAACTGGTTTTACTAAGGCGTAAATTATTTCAAGATGAACAAATATTTATTTGTATTGTTTTTATAGAGTTTGTGGCCAATAAACCGTTTTTAGTAGCCACTTTCTAATATACTGCTAAATTTTAAGTATTAAAATTTATAAGTTAAGTGCTTAATTAATTAAAATTACGCAGTTTTGACTAATTTAACCCTTTTCAGTGCAATACAACTTAGTACTTGATATATGGAAATATTCTATGAATGGCTACTAATGGGATAAACGTGATCACATACGGTATTTCTACCCTACATTTTGATTTAAAAAAGTGGGTAAGAAATAAGAAAAAGGACAATAATCGCGCACATAGCCCGCGTGTTTGTTGGCTAGTGAATGAAAAAATTATAGAGAATTTTTTATGTATTGTTTTGTCTGCAAATAAGCAGAATAAAAACCCCCAAAAAATTGTATTCAATTATCTTTTTACGAAGATAACTGAAACGAACCATTATCTTCACTTTGCATTTTTGTCCACTTATTTACGAAAAAATTAAAATATCTGTTTGCTTATTTCTTTAGTGAACATTGATCAAACGTTCAACAATCTTTGTATGTTTGGAAAACGTTTTTTTAATCATCTATTTTATTAATTTCTCGATTTGTAATAGGAAGCAGAAGATTATAGAAGATTTAACATTTAACAAAGTGGAAAGTAAAATTTAGAGCATTATTACATATTTTTAATTGGAAACACTATAATATTTATGTGTTGAAAATGTAAAGTTCTAATATCTAAAATTTCTGAATTTCAGTCTGTAAACGCTGGCAACATGTGAGTAAAGGTTCATGGTATACAATCACAAAATTAGACTCTATTATGCCATACATTGAATGTATAGGAAGAATAGAAAGAAGTTTAACCATTGATCGTTACATCTTAAGACAAGTTTTAAATCGATGTGGCAAATATTTGCTATCACTCGATTTGAGAAAAGAAGAAGATAACCGATTTTATGGAGAAATTACGGTACCCGTTATTATTGCTGAAACTTGTCACAAACTTCAAGTTCTCAACCTCTCATGTTATGTACTTGAGGTGAAATCATTTATTAGTATGATTCCCGCATGTGAAAATTTGACGAAAATACTTTTTGCCCTCTTGGGTGATGCCCAAGATTGTGAAGAAGCAATTCTGGAATTCTTGGCAGAGACGAGGAAATTGAAACACTTTTGGACTCATTATGTTGTAGTTCACTTCAATTCTTTTCCCGATAGTATAGAGGAAATCAGACTAGATGGTTGCACTATAAAATCTTCTCCAAGCGTAAGTAAATTTCATCAGTCATTAAAAACAATTAATTTTTGAAAGTACGCTCGCCTAGCCTAAACCAATTTTCACTTAAAAGGTCTTGCACATCTCGGGTTTTTCTGATTATTTTAGGGATGCCTCTCAAGTATTTTAAGCCTAAAATTACAAAATCTGTATAGGCCCTTCTTGAAAAAGCTCAATTTTTTCTTCAAATTTTTCAATATTTTTTCATAAAAACCCATGAAAAGTCAAGCTTCATTTACTGAAACTTTATTTTTCATCTGAAAATAAGATCTGAGTGCTCAAAATTGTGCGACTTCCTTACACGTTCGAAAATGCTGAAAATAAGTGAAAAATTGAGTTTTTTTGTTATTTCTCCATTTTAGAGCACTTAACGCCTAACGTAGTCATAACAAAAATTGAAATGTATAAAATTATCCATGAATTAAAAAAAAAGAACGCTTTATCTCTAATAGTTCACAAGGTATGACCTTCAGAAGTCAGTTTTTGATTGAAAAAATATTTTCATTTGAATTTTTTGTGTAATGTCTCCTTTCTTAAGCATTTTATGTGAAAGTTTTCTCTACATAGATTTAATTATGCTTAATTCGCTACAAATCTAAAAAAATACGAAATTCTTAGCTCTAATAAGTTCAAAATTATGGCTTCCCAAAGAAAAACCTTTTTTGTGGAACATTCAGCTGCTTTTTAAATATCTTGTTTTTCTTGCATCATACACGAAAATTTAATAGTACAATTATTATTTATATAACAGGAAGCAAAGAAAACAAGATATTAAAAAAAAGCTGAATGTTCCACAATGAGTTTTTCTCTTTGTGTCCCCATAACTTTGAGTATATAAGATCTAGAACATAGTATTTTTTCAGATTTGTAGGGAATTGAGTTTTTTTTTTTTTATTAATAGATAGACAACTTTCACCTGATATGCATATGAAATGAGATATTTTACAAAAAATCAAAATTAAAATATTTTTTAAAATTAAAAACTGACTTCTGAAGCTTTTCTTCTACTTTTAAAGTAATTTTAGTCCTTTCTTCTAAATCAGAATTAAAATTCTTTTCAAAAATTCCCGTTTCATGCTAAAAATTCCCTGTTTCAAGTGAAATTATAATCCTTTATGGAAGCTCCCTGTTCTAAAGTAAAAATTATAATTCTTAACGAAATTTCCTTTTTTAAAGTGAACCTTAAATTAAAATAATAATTTTTTTTTAGAAAATTCCTTGTCTCAAAGTCAAAATTCTAATTCTTTGTAGAAATTGTCTGTCTCAAAGCCAAAAATTAAAATTCTTTATAAATTTCCCTGTTCCAAAGTCAAAATTATAATTCTTTTCGAGAATTCTCAATCCCAGTTGTCGAAATTATATTTTTTTACCGAAATTCTCTGTCCTAAACTCCAAATTATAATTTTTTACTAAAGTTCCCTGTACCGAAGCAAAAATCATAATTCTTCACGGAAATTCCCTGTCCTGAACTCAAAATTATATTTCTTCACTGAAATTCCATGTCGCAACATGGAATTGTAATTCTTTTCGAAATGTCCCTGTTCCAAGTCAGGATAATTGTAATTCTTAACGTGATTTTAAAAATATTTCTTTATTTATTCCCTGTCCCAATTCAGAATTAAAAATCTTTTATAAAATTCCCTGTCTCAAAGTTGAAATTATAATTCTTTGCTTTAATCTCCTGTCCTAACTGAAAATTGTAATTCTTTTAGAAAATTCACTGTTCCATCTCAGAATTAGAGTAATCAAAGATATGAAACCACTTTTAATTTGCATATTGGTACATTCGATAAAAAAATCCCGGTCACTGAATCAAATTCACGGTCATTTCCCAGTTTTCATGATTTCCCGGTCAGGTAGACAATTTGAAAAATATACTAGAAAATTTGAAAAAAAAATTTTGAATAGAGCTTTTTAAAAAGGGCCCACCCAAATTTTTTCTTTTTAGGCTTAAAATACTCAGGAGGCATCCCCAAAACATGATCAGAAAGAAACTGGGATGTGCAAGCTCTTTTAAGTGAAAATTGGTTTAAGCTAGGCGTAACGAGTACTTTTACGCAATTTTATTTCTTCTAAAAGCCATGAGAGAGATTTAATCTTTTTTCATATTTTATCCTATGCTTCATTTAAAAAATTTCAGACTACCAATTTCAACAACTTACACACACTTGTCCTCAGAAAACCTAAAAATCTCGACGATGCTTCTCTCGAGATGATATCCGGAATGAGTAATTTAAAATCGCTGAAGCTGAGTTTCATACGTAGCAAAAGTAAAGTTACAAGTAACGGAATGAGGCACCTAAGAAACCTAAAAAATCTCGAGAAACTCGATATTCGTGGAAATCGCCACTCTTTTACAGACGAAGTGATGAAGGAAATAGCTGACAACTGCAGAAACATAGTTTTTCTCAATATATCACGTGAGTGAAGTTACAATTTTCTCAATTTATCTTTGGAGCTTTTTTTTATTCAATTTTCCTGTTTTAGATAATGATTTAACGGAGAGAGGCATTTCAGAACTATCGAAACTAAAGGGACTTCGCTACTTAACAATGCGAGACATAACCGGTGTAAGAGGTGAAAATCTGTGTAAACTGAGTGCTCTAGAAATTTTAAATTGCAGTTACTGTTACGACATTAAAACTGAAAACTTATGTACATTAGTCGAACGGTCGGTCGATCTGAAAAAGGTTGTCTGTTTAGGTTGTAATATTAATACTAATCTCTTAGAAGTTGCTGCGGATGCAACTGCACGTCGAGGAAACGAGACTGTTTTAAATATTTGTTTTGATTTCACGATATCGCCTAAAGAGGTTGCTGAAATTATAAATAGATCCCCGAAATTAAAGATATATAGTTATAATATAGCTTTAGAAACAAAACTTGAAAGTGAACATTGCGATGGTCGTTTTAAGGACGATGATTGGTATGACAGTATGTCTATGGAATACGATATGACGGATGTTGATACTGATGATGCCACTGATACTGAAACTGATGACGATTCCGAATCCTCAATCGAAGATGAGAGTGAGTACGAAGATGAATCTGAAAATGAAGATATGTCTGAAGACGAAGATCTATCTGAAAATGAAATTGAATCTGAGGAATAGGCATCTGACTTTGTGAATATAGTACCATTATTGTAAAAATATTGTCCAATCAATTTTTGTATATCAATCGTTATTGATTAATGATTGTATAAGATGGAGAACAGAACTATTTATTATATATGTTAATTGTATTTTGTCTTCAACGATCTATTATTTCAAATGTGATTAAATAAATACTTAATTTTCAAACCACTCTTGTTTGATTCGAACTCAGGCTATTTGAAATACGATTTTATCTTCAGTTAAATGTCACTGACGTTCGTAACGTTTTTAAACGAAAATATAAATTCTTGTTTTAATTACTAAAATAAATTTTTTGGCAATAAAATGAAGTAATACATTGTTTTAGACTGTAATAAAGCTATAACAACGATGTTTTATCCACCCATGTACTCTGACGTATAACAATTTTTTTTTATTTCTAATTTTCCCTTAAACGCTCGGTTCTCTGATTTTATTTCACTAATTACTTGTTTTGATGTCGAGCAAACAGCAAAAACATGTTTCATCCCAATATCCCTACCGGAGGACAGTCGTTTTAAAAAATTCAATAGGTATTTTTTTTTTAATTAAAAAAAAATTTTAATATACTTCTAAACACTTGATTTTCGGATTTCATTTTACAAATTATTTGCATTCGTTGTCGGACAACAACAAAAAAAAGTTTTATCCCAATATACCTACCGGAAGACTACCATTTTTTATAATTTGTTAAAATTAAAAAAAGTAATACTTATATTAAACTAATTACTTATATTTCATGTCGGGGAACTCCGAAAAAAATCTGTTGAACACTTCAGCACTTTCGACTGATGAAAATACGTCAGAAAAAAATTCGAAAAGATCAAACATTGAAAAATAGATAAACAATAGAATTGAAAAATGCTCATGTTTGAATTTGATAAAACGTATTTTTCTAAGTACATAATCTAGAATGAAATAATTTAAAAAACACAGCAATTACTATTTGAAAAACCTACTTTTTCTGATTTTAATTGCTTGGACTATAAAAAAAAAAATTTAACTCATTTTTATCAGTTCAGAGCTCTCAGATGTTCAAAGTATTTTTAAATCTTAGCTAAAAAAAATTGGTGTAATTTTTTTAAAATTATAATTCACGAAAGTAATGTTATGAAGATAACAATTTTTCAAATACGCAGTATGCTAACATATAAAACCAAGCCATATAAAAATCAGCTCCAAATTAATTATACTTTATTAGAGGATCCTAATGCGCTACTTTTTTGCATATTATTTTCGATTCTCCTCTTTTCCCCTTTTTCTTGTTTTTTCACTTGTTAAATGCGAACTGAATTAATAAAACTCAATAAGAAAATCCAAATATTATTGGTTGAAAAGTCTACTATTATTATTTTAGTTGAAAATTCATCTTTTTTGTTTAAAAATTTTATTATTTGGTTGAAAATTAACTTTTTTGTTAAAGATTCATACCTTCAGGTTAAAAGTTCAACTGTTTTGTGAAAGTTCGTCTTCTTGTCTTGAAAATTCAACAATTTGGTTGACATTTTTTTCCTTTTTTGACTAAAAAATATTTCTTGGTTGAAAATTCGTCTTTTTGGTTGAATTTAACCTTTTTTTTTTGAAAAGTACCAGGTTAACATTTTAATAAGTTATAAAATTGAAAATTGTATATAAACCTCATGGCAACCTTACTTTTCAATGAGTACCAGGTTTACATTAAAATTAATTTTGCAATTGAAAAACCTGAAAAATTATTACAAGACTTATGTACACAAAACATGGGAAATGAAAGAAATCGTTCATAGTACCAAGATCAAATTTTGTGGGTTGACTTATAACCAATCTATTCAGATTATTCTATTTTTCAAAAAAAAAAAAAGAAGGTAATAATCCAAACCAATAACACATTTCTAAAAAATTACTAGCGTTCTCAATTTTTAAAAATATATTCAAGTAAAATAGATATCTTTTGGTAAATTGGGTTAATCATTAACAATCTCAATTAAAAGAAATCCTAAGTATTCATAGGCAACCCTGCAGATCGGAACAAATCTTTCCTTGATGTCTCTCTTTTGAAATTTCTTAAAGATCGAAATAAAATCTATTTTTTTATGAAAATTTGTTGTGCACTGAAAAAGAACACCCAAAAAGTTCACAATTCAAAAATAGACTTTGAGACTACCTGTTTTTTCGGCTAATTAAAGACAGATGTACAATACATGTACACAACAAGAAGAAAAAAGAGGGAGAAAAAAGAAAGAGTCAACCAAAATTTCCTTTAATTGAGGTTGTTGATAATTAACTCAATTTACCAACAGATATATATTTTACTTAAATATATTTTAAAAAATTGAGAACGTTAGTAATTTTTTAGAAATGTGTTATTGGTTTGGATTATTACCTTTTTCTTTTTGAAAAATGGAATCATCTGAATAGATTGGTTCTAAATCAACCTACCATAATTTTTGTACCAATAGGGACATTTTTGTTAATCCTAAAAATTTTGACCCCATTGCGTTCAAAAATAAATGCGAATAATTCTCTTAGAATTTAGATCTTCAAAAAGTAATCTAAAATTATCCAATTCAGCAATTTTTTAATAAAAAAAGGTATGACCCCGACGTGATTTGAACACGCAACCTTCTGATCTGGAGTCAGACGCGCTACCGTTGCGCCACGGAGTCTTCGAATGTAATTCTCCAAAATACACTAGATTCGTTTCCGCCTTATTTTAAAATTAAAATAGTACGAAAATCCTCAAAAAGGTAAAATCTAATCAAAATTCACTCCATACTTAAAAGATTTAATAGAAAAGGTAAGAAATATATTTTAACCATTTTCTGCACATGCAAAGCACATGTTTGAAGTCAATTTTGTTAATCCGATATAGAAACTAAATAAAAAACTACAAAAAATAGTAAATAATATAATATTAGTAAAAACTAATGTAAAATAATAATAATAGTAAAAAATAAAAAATAGAAACTAACTAAAAATATTTTTTTTAATGATAAAATTTGTATTGCATAACCTTATCCGGTAACACAAAACTTTCTTGCAACCAGTGAAGTTAGTTGCAAAACGGAAAATAATCGATATTCCCCTTATTTTTTAAGTAACAAATGATTTGAAATAAGTTTAAACTAATATTTTAATTTTATTATAGTGTTTTGCAACATGAAAATGATTTCTAAGCATAATATAATCTTAATAAATAAAAGAATATTAATAAATCAAATATAATTATAAAATAAATATAAGTTTAATTATATAAATAAAAATAAAATAAAAATAAATAAACATTTGTTATTAAATGGCGCTAAATTGCAAAATTTCAAATTTTAAACTGTGATAAATTGAGCAGTCCAAAGATTATTGGATAAAAAAATATGAATTCACGCTATCATTTTCAATGTTTTAAATTGAACAATGAATTAATAAGTTTGTAAATGTTCAAAATGATATCATTTGAAGCAATTTTAAGTTATAAACATTAAAAAAATGAACGAGTTTTAATTTTTTCAAACCCAATACTTTTTAAATTATAGGTTACATGTTTTACTTGTAAGTCGTACCCTTTTAGTCAACAAATTAAAAAACAAAATGAAATTCAAAATTGGACATGATTTAGAGGTCTGCTATTTGAGTTTTGTCTCTTTTATTGATTTTTTGTTGTTTTTATTTTCACAATGTCTTGAAAATGGGTTTCAAGTCGGAAATATGAAGTTTTAACAAAAAAGTTAATTTTCAACCAAATTGTTGAATTTTAAAGCAAGAATGGAATAGTTACATTTCCAGTTGAAACAATGAATTTTCAAAAAAAAACGAACTTTCAACAAAACAGTTAAATCTTTAACAAGGCAGTTAATTTCTCAAACAAACAAAAGATTTGAACCAAAAATGGAATAGTTAATTTTTAGTCAAAACAATTAATTTTAAACTAAAAAAAAAAGGAATTTTCAACAAAATATAGTTGATTTTTCAACCAAAGAGATGAATCTCTAACCAAACAAAATGAATTTTCAACAAAAAGTGTAATAGTTGATATTTCCACCAAAAAATATTTTAAATTTCAATCAAAAACAGTTCAATTTTCAACCAGGAAAGATTTTTCGGTCAAAAAAAAAACTGCCGTTCAAAATTTGGAATTTTTAAGCCAAGAAGACGAATTTTCTATAAAAGCAGTTGAGGTTTCAACCCGAAAATATAAAACTTTAACAAAAAAATAAATTTCCAAGGAAATTTTTGAATTTTAAAACCACAGATATGAATTTTATATTAAAAATTTGACTTTACGACAAACAAGGATAATTTTTTAACAAAACTGTTAAATTTTCAACAAAATAATTAAATTCTCAACCAAATGATAAGATTTTTAACCAAAAGAGGCGGATTTTTAAACCAAAAAGACGAAACTGAACTAGAATGATGAATCTTTATCAAAAAAACAAAATCGACTTTAAAAAGAAAATGTATAGATTGAAATGTTTTTTTATTAAATTCTCATGTAAAATTATGTACATATAACATTCTGAACACTTGTTTTTAGTATAAAATTCGCTTTTTTCTTGAATTTTCAACTGTTGAAGGTTTAAGTATTAAAAATAAAAGAAAATTGAATTTTTAACAGTTAAATTTTTAATTTATAAACGTTTAAATAAATTTTAACAAATTTGAAAAATGCCGATTTTTTCGGTAACGGCAAATGATTTGGCAAATTTATAGTTGTTATCCAATATGAAATCTCAGCATAGGGAATTTACGAGATTAAAAAAAAAACTCTGATCATCTCCTTGTAAGAATTTGACAACTACAAAATACAATAAGTGAACGTTAAAAAGTTACTTATTACAGAAAAATGTGAAACAAATAAGAAAAACTTATTATTTTCATTAAAAATGAGTTCAAAAATTGTCATTAAATTATTTATAATAATGATAATATAAAAAGGGATAATTCTACACCCAGAAAAAAAATCTTCTTCATTCAACAAAATCGTGTTGTTGAATGCATTTGTTTGATTTTAGAAAAATTTTTGGTTAAGTTAACAAAATTTTTGTTCAAATGAATTGATGTCAATTTTGTCCGTCTACTGGTCATATATATTTTTTCGTAAAAACGTCAACGTTTCGCTCTTCGACGAAGAGCCTCTTCAGTTGTACAA
>JAUMHM010000078.1:27353590-27373758 GCA_032362435.1 Melikaiella ostensackeni
ACAAAGCCCAAGGATGTGAGTGCCTTTTTAGCCGCCTCGGAGACTTGATCGTTAAGCATTAATGACTCGTCAAGAAAGATCCCCAGGTCACGAACCCGCGTCACCCTCTGCAATGCATCCCCATTAATAAAATAATTATATTTTGCTATTATTTTTTTCCGTGAAAATGATATGACTTGGCATTTTGTAACATTTAGCAACATTCCGTTAATTGAAAAATTGTTATTTTCATAATATTGTTACTTTCGTGAATAATATATTTTTTTTAGTTTTATTTTTTTTATACGGTAATCTTTTTTTAGCTAAGATTTAAAAATGTTTTGAACATCTGAGAGCTTTCAACTGATAGAAATGTATGAGAAAAATTGTTAAAGTTCAAGGAAACAAAAACAGAAAAAGTTGGGTTTTTAAATAGTCATTTTAATGTTTTTTAATTCTGTTGTTTAGTAATTTTTCAACCTTTCTGAATTTTTTTTATGTATTTTTGTCAACAGAAAGTGCTGAAGTTTTCAACAGATTTTTTAAACCTAGCTAAAAAAATTTTTAAAACACAAAAATGACTAGAAAAGTTGCTATTATATGTGACCCGGTCTGTAAAAGGTACCTAACGACCAAAATCTCGATTTTGAGATTTTCACATGATAATATAGAATAGAGTACACTCTATCGATTGCGACCTGTTTCACTTTTCTACGATGAAAATTGAGCTCAGGATAAATTAATTTCGAATTTTCAGCGCTCTGAGGCGAGAGACTAATGCGTTTTTCTCGAAACGACGTTTTGGTCGTTGGGTTCCTTTCTACAGACCGGGTTACATTAATTAATCACGGTATACCCATATGATATACATTTTTTTTTAATAAATGAAATTTCCTTTTAATCCCCTTTTTCGGAAAAAATCCTTTTTTTACTTAAAATTGAACTATTGGACCGCTGTGATCCCTGAATATATCTTTTGAGTCGTGAAGTTTAGAGGAATTAATTAATTTTAATACTTTTACAGGTGCAGAACAACAGTTGGCAGATATCCTCGACTTCCAAAAGACCTTTGCAGAAACTCGAGCACAAACGAAAGCCGTGGATCTTGAACTTCGACGTTTGGAAACCGAAGAAGCTCGGTGTCACGTACGATATTTGCTGTCATTCATGCCACCGGCGTTTATGATTCGAGGTGGTGATCACGATGCGATTTTGATGCTTCTTCTGATACCGAGGATGACGCAGAAGACGGAGATTTTGGTTTCACAAGTTCGGGATAAATATAGACAGATCGAGAAGTTCGACAGGTCCGTTTTAATGATGTGCTTCGAATTTTTCAAACCTCAAGATTTTATTTAAATTTTGGTTTTAATTTTAGGTCTGGGGTAGTTAAAGGTCACTCAGTGGCACAATTCGCCTTCAGATCTCGACTCTGTTGTCACATGTACGCTTTGCAAACATCGCTCGGTTATTTCGAATCGGCTTTAAATAATTGTAATCCAGACATGTTGCTGAAGGCAGGAGCTGCGTATCCAGAAATGGCAGCTCAGGAAAAGTGTCTCGATGCTTTAATCGAATTGGCAAAACGAGATCAACTCGATGAAAATCTTCCAATGGATGCAGTCGAAAAATGCTGTACTTACTTTTCGACAATGTATTCAATATTATTTGGAGAAAATAGTTTCGCTAATCAGGCGAAGATGGTTATCAATGGAACGAGAACTTTGGGAACTTGTTGTGAAGCAATCACGACTAAAGCTTCAGCTATCAAAACATTGATTGATGGTGAAGGCGGTGATATAGGTAAAGATACTTTAGACTTTGAGACTTTTAAGTGACCCTCGTGACCCTCGTGAAGATCTAAAAATAATTTAAGGACTTTTAAAAGTATTTTTTATTTAAGAGTTTTGATAATAGAAGCACTTTATTGTAGGATTATTGTGTCAACACGTGGAAACTACTTGTGAGGTTATTCAACAACATCTCAAATCTGCAAGACGAAGAGTTCCACGTGAACATTTGACTGCATTTTCTCCAGCCGAAGCGAATTTAGGATTGGATAGAGACTGGACTGAGCAGTTGACTACTTGTTATCAACATGGAACGAAGATTATGAAAACGTTCCAGGATTTGTTAAAGAGTGCCCTTCAAGCTATTACTGCAAATGGAGGTAATATTTGGTAATATAGTGATAGTGATGTAAGAAATTAAATATTTTTCTTTCAGATCTAGACTCTGGTCTCACGGCTCCAAAACTAAAGGAAATGTCGGCAGCTTCAACGGAAAAAATATACGACACTGAGGATTTGGGACCAGTGGCTTCCATCAAATCCAGTTTGTCTGTAATTCAACAAGCAGCTGCTAATTTGGCACAGAAGATGGCCGAGTGCGAAAATGAATTAGCAATTTCTGGTAATGTGGTACCACAGCAACAACCAGCGAGTGGAGAACCAACGAATCCGATTTTGATCAGGGCTCAAGTTGTCAAAAAAGAAGCAGAAGAGACCAAAGTTCTCAGCAGGTACTATTCCGCATCCAATTCTAACTTTCTAGAATTTATCATAATCTATCTCTATCATAATCTATTTAACTTGAATAATATTTCTCTTCAGAAAACTTGAATCCAGGGATAGTGACGTTCGAGAAGCGAGAATCGCTTTGCGAGAGAAGCAAGAAGAAATTTCAGAAATGACTCTTAGAAAAGAATTGGCTGAAAAGCGTCTTGCTTCTCAACAACACGAATATGAATTAAACCTCGAGAAGCTAAAACGAAAACTGGAAGAGGCTCAGAATCAACTCAAGCGAAAGGTAAACTAAATTTCTGATTCAGAAATAATGAAGTCTTTGTGAAAAGATCAATAAATGCGATTTCTTTTCATAGGAAAAGGAATTCGAGGAAACGATGGACCATCTGCAAACCGATATCGACAGTTTAGAATCGGAGAAGGGTCAATTGAAGGAGAAATTAAAGTCTTATGGGAAGAAAGCCACACCATTGCCTGGCGAAGTTACGGGAAGTTCCTTGGATTCGAGTTTGCCAGTGCCTCCGCAGGATAATCAGCTTTTGCTGAATCAAATCGCGGCTCTCAGGGAAGTCGTGAATAGTGAACAACGACAGAAACGGAAATTGCTGGCTGAAGATATGAAAAAGAAGTTAGACTCGTTGAGTCCGTTGCCGGTGATCAATACGAAAACGGTGGATCCTAAGCTTTATGAATTGAGGAAAAAGAGAACTGAACTAATAAAGGTAATTCAATTTGAATTTATTTATATCAATTTCTCTAAAAGAAAGAAATCTGATTTGATATTCTTCCTCTTAGGATATAAATAAAGTTATGGCATTCCCCGTGGTTCCTGATTTAACTCGCCCTCTTCTCATAACAAGAGAAGCGCCAGTTTTGGAAAAAGCGATGCCTGCCTTCGTATTGTGGCAACGGCAGTTGACTTTGAAGGAGTTAAAGGAGCGGGCTGATCAACTAGCTGTAAGTTTTCAATATTAAGTCTATATTTAAGAAACTTGGTAATGATTGGAAATCGTGGGGTTGACTACTCGATTTTTGAGTGTACACCAATTTTCAAAATTTCAAAATTTTCAAAATATTTCATAAAATTTCAAAGATTCCACAAAGATTTCAAAAGATTTCAAAAGATTTCAGAAGGTTTCAAAGATTTCAAAGATTCAGGCCTCGCACTCCCCTACTATTTACTACTTTTTTTCGTACGAGGCTACCATTTGAATACTTCCTTCCGGGTAATACTACTAAAAGCTACTTTTTCGGTCTAGTACAAGAAAGGCTCCTTTTTGAGGTAAAGTTGAATAAAAAGTACTAATGATTCTACATTTTTGTTGTTCTTTTCTAATGAAATAATAATAATCGATAGTAATGATGCACTCCCAAATAGTTTTGGTAAAAATGTGTTTTAATCGAAAATTCTGATTGTTTCAACTAGGATTGTGGAAAAAATAACCAGAATTTCCGGTTCAAACACATTTTTACCAGAAAGTTCTGATTAAGGCAACCAAAATTCTAATTGAAATAACCAGACGTCTGGGTAAAACAACCAGAATTTCTTGTAAGTTCATATTTATCTCGACATTCTGTTTATTTTAACCAGCATTTTTTTAGTCAGCACAATTATTGCTCGTTAGTTTAATTATTTCGATCAGTAAAAAAAACTCCAATACTAACGTTGTGCCATATTAAAACTTAATTTTTTTTCTACAAGTTTATATGTACATTTGATTAACCCCTATTTAAAATTATATAAAATGTCTTTTGTTGAATTTTATTTTCTTATAGAATGAAGGAAGATTATTTTTTTCCTTGAATATTCCTGTGATAGTTGTTTTTTGTTTGTTTTTATTTTTCATTATGAAATACGAAAATCTGTCAACATTATTTAACTTTTTTTTTCTGAGGGAAAAAGCATTCTTCCAATTCTCCTCGAAAACTATGAACTGCAGAAATGACATTATAAAGGGGAAAACATTTGTTTTTTGATGCAACCAACATTTTTTTGTTACCTTAAATCGTTTTTGTGGACAATATTTAACTTTATTATGAACAAGACAGCTTTTTTTACAATTCCTTGTGAATTTTCGCGATAAAAGAGTTTAAGAAAAAAATTGAACAAGAAAAAACTAATCTTTCCCCCCTAATAATGTACTCGTTAAATTTTAATTCTAGAGGAAAACGGAACAATGTATTTTCTTCACAAAAAAGTGAAATACTGTACATAAAAAGGGTTTAATATAAAAAACACATAAGATTACAAGAAATGTCGGCTACAAAGATATAATACATTTCTTCCCTGATAATAATTTATCTAGTTTCCGAAGTTTATTTGATTTAGACAATAGTTTCAAAAATGCCTTGAAATTTAAAATATTTTAATTAATCTTGACACTCTAAATCTCGCATTTTTGAATATTTTAAAACTTTGACCCATCATATTTTTTCATTAAAAAAATAATTATCCCCCTTTTTCTTTTTTAAGTTTTACATATCACACAACTTTAAATGTCTTGTGAAAGTTCAACAAAATTTTAAAGATAAACAACAAAAATTGGGGGTTAATTATTTTGTTAAAATATATAAAATTTGGGAATAAAACTTTTAAAAAAAGTATTTTTATTTTTTAAATGGGTAGCCTAGCATTTATACCAGTGTTTGAAATAAGAATTAAGGACTTTTAACGGAAAATTATTTTTTTACCGTAATTATTCAAAAAAAAATTACTTTCCTTTTGTTTTTATTTAAGACTTAGCCTTATTTTCTATGTGAAAAAATTATTTAAATAAACATTCCACGGTTTGCTACTTGTTTGAAAGCCTGGGATACTTTTTGCTGCTTTTTTAAGGCACAGAGGCAGCTTCTACTACTTTTTTGGAAGTCCTAAAGTAGTACGAGGCATGAATATTTCAAAAAGATATCAAAAGATTCCACAAAGATTTCAAAGATTCCAAAAGATTTCAAACATTTCGAAGATTTTAAAATATTTCAAAATATTTCAGAAGATTTCAACGATTTTACGAAGGCTTGTACACCAGATTTCAAGAGTGATGAATAGGGTGCCCTAAAAAAACCCCAATGTTTTTCGTTTTGATCACACAACCCCTAAACTTGTTCCATTTACTGAAAAAATAAATGCGTACCTATTTTTGCTTTATTTGCAAAAAGAAAGTTTAAACCGCGGTACTGAGGCCTAAACTGCCCCAGAATTATTTAAACTATTAATTAACGTTAATTTCCTTAAAAATAATAAGTGTTTGACAGAAACAAACAAAAATTAATGAAAGTTAGTTGAGTTAAGAACAAAAATTAGTAAAATTAGGCGCAGGTGCCTACAAAAAATGGTTTCGTAGCCTATTAAGACGTTAAGGGCAAGTTTTCATGCTTAAGGGTGGTATTTTTGTTTTAATTGTGTCAAGTTTTTTTTGTCGGCGTCTGGTACCATCAGTTGTATTTCCTGCAAAACACTTAACACACACGCGATCAAAAAAAAATTGTGTTTTTTCAGGAAGCCCTAGTGATAAACCCCTTGTTGGAAATTAAATTGATTTATATTTTCGAATTTTCAGAGTGAAATTCGTGAAGAGGTAATAAAGAGGACTTTTGGAGGAAGAGCCGAGGCGAATTTCGCCATTTTCCCGAGTCGAGAAATGGCAGCAGCTATGAAAGAAACAGAGAGTAGGCTGGTAGCGGAAATTGATATTCCACATAAGGGTCCAACCGAATCGATCAAGATGAACGTAGGTACTCAAGATTTGAGAAAAGTTCACGCCCTTCTGTGTTACTGAATGCTTCTCAAGAGTAAGTGTACATATTAAAAATAATAAATTTAAGTTCTGCAAATTTCATAACTAAATCGTAGATCAAATCGAAGATATAAGAAACTGATTGGCATCGTTTTGCTTTTTATGGAAGATTAATTTTAGGTAGATACTATTAATATTAAGTGCGGAGTCGGAGCATCTTGTTTTACTCTAATATCTTACGCTTGAGCGATGAGCACATTTTTATATTCGAGTTTCTATTTTACTATATGTAATTTATTTATTGATACCGTGAATGGTCGATGTGCAATTTCCAATACACTGCCACTGACTTAAAGAATCAAGGCAATTTTTTAAGTAAAGTTTAACAGTATTGATTTATTTTTGAAGCTATTTTGGGCGATTTCGAGTGCCTGTACGATGATTTCTGTACTTCTAAATGTGAAATATATGGTATATTCGATTTCAGTAAAGTGTGTCTTTGTCCACTTTTTTAAACGATTTTTTCAGTATTTTTTTCTTATTTTACTACTTTGACTTTTAGTTTGTCTATGCTTACACGTGCAAATTAACCGATCCGACAGGAATTTAAATTTTAAAAAATACAGGGTGGCCGATGGACCGGCAAACCGGGAAATGACCAGGAATTTTTTGAGACCGGGAAAACCGAGAAATAACAGTGAATTTGTTTTTAACTGGGAATTTTACAAATTTTTAAAAGAAAAATCTATCCAATCACTTTAAATTTCCCACATTCCATATCACATGACATAATGCATTTTAAAATAAGTTCGATTTCAATTTTTGTATAATGTTACGTTCAATTGGCAACTTTGTCAATATAACGAAATCGTTCAGTTTACAATACGTCATTCTAAAATCTTTTACTTTAAATATTTTTTATTTAAGGTCAAAATTAAGCAATTTACAGGTTTTGACGGTAAAAATTGAGCGGTTTCAATTCGAAAGCCTTAGTAGGTAAACAAATATAAACGTTCGTTTGAAACTTTATAAATTATTTTCAGTTTTAAAATAATTTCAAATTGAAAGATTTATAATTAAACGCACTTATTCAATTTCAAATTCTATTCAAATATTGTTTCAGTTTAAAATATTTCATTTTCATCCATTCAATTTGATTTTTTTTTAAAGAACAATTTTTTAAATATTCAGCAATATTTGACTACACATTCAAAATGAGCAATTATAAATCAAATATTAAAAATTAAACAATTTGAATTTGATTTGTTTGATGTAGAAAGCCTTGAATCGTTAAAATTTCAGACTGCCACATCTGGTCTTTGAACGTTATAATTTTAATTGTTCCATTTAAAAAATTTGTAATTTGTAAGTGAAAGTGTTGAATTTTTATTTATAAATAACAATTGAAGAATTTTTTATTTGAAACGACGTAACAATAAAATAATAATATAATTTTGAACATTTACAAATTTATTCATTTATTCTTTATTTTTGAGCATTGAAAATGATAGCATGGGTTTATATTTTTTAACCAGAAACCTTTGAACTGTTCATTTTATAAAAGTTAACAAAATTTTATTTTGCAGTTTAATAGGACTTAATTTGAAATTGTTCAATTGAAATATTTTTTAATCTTTTGGCATCTCTGGAATCTTTGTGAAATCTTTTGAAAATTTTGGAAATCTTTCTGAAGTCTTCAAAATCTTTGCGAAATCTTTAAAATCTTTGTGAAAGTTTTTAAATCTTAATGAAATCATTTAAAGCTTTGTGAAATATTCAAGAAGTTTCTTAACTCTTTTGAGAATTTTGAAATTTTTGGAATCTTTGAAATCTTTTTGAAATCTTTAAAAGTTTTGCGAAGTCTTTTATATATTCATATTTCTAAATTTTTGAAATCTTTTGGAATCTTTGAAATTTTTGCAAAATTTTTTTAATGTTTGTGAAATCATTTTTAAATCTTTTGAAATCTTCTAAAATATTTGAAACCTTTTGGAATCTTTGAAATGTTTGTGAAATTTTTTAAAATCTTCTGAAATCTTTAAAATCATTGCGAAATTTTTGAAATATTTATATAATCATTCAAATCTTTGTGAAATATTTAAAGACTTGGTTAACTCTTTTGAAATCTTTGAAATCTTTATGAAATATTTAAAAACTTCACTAAATCTTTAAAATCGTGCGAAATATTTGAAATATTTTGAAATCTTTGAAATCTTCTGAAATTTTCTGGAATCTTTGTGAAATTTTTGAAATTTAAAATTATTTAGTTGAAAAGTGTTGAAAGCTTCCATTTTATACGTCTAAATTTATTGAACATTTGAATTAAAAATTTCTTTATTAAAAATTTGTTCAGTTGCAATTTTGAAACTTCAAAATTCAGAGAGTTTCACTGTAAGTGCTTCAATTTGTAGTTCAGTTTTGATAACTTCAAATAACAATATTTTTCACTTTAAGAGTTTGAATGTTTTAATTTCAATCACCGAGAAGTTTTTTCCTCGCTTGAAACGGCTCCCAGAAATAAGCAAGTTTGAAACGATCGTAAAAGCATTAATTTTATGTTGGAGCTCTGCAAAGCATTCATGACTGAATAAATTGAATTATTTTTAATTGAAACATTCAACATTGTTTGGTTTCAATCTTAAATCATTCAAATTGTTCAGTTTCATTCTGAAATGTTGAGTATTTATGACAATTTTAAGCGTTAACAGTTGAATGAATGAAATGTTAAACCTTTTTAAAATTGAAACGTTTAACTCCTATTAATTCGAATTGAAATCGTTTAAAATTGCAATAGTTCAAACTGAAATGAGACTCAGTATGCGAACGATTTTCAATTAAACTGAAAGTTTAAAATTTGTTCATGAACACGCGAACGAATCAGAAAGCTTCTAATCGAGCCAGTTTTCTGATTGCTTCCCGCGTGTTTTCAAGTTGTTTATATAAAGGCTGCCTTTCTTGGTCGGAACGCAAATACCGTGTTGTCTCCATTAGAGAGGGATCTTGTCTCTTCAAAATTATCAAGATTGAAGAGGAATTCGAGGATCAAATCGTCAAGATGCCGCCGAAACTTACTGGAAAATCAGGAGCGATGGTGAAGAAGGTTGTGGAAACTCCGAAGAAGAAGAAACCAAGTGATCCCTCTACACGAAGGAAAAAGAGGAAGGAGTCCTTCGCCATTTACCTCTACAAAGTTTTGAAACAAGTTCATCCAGACACTGGGGTTTCGAGCAAAGCCATGAACATCATGAATAGCTTCATCAATGATATTTTCGAACGCATTGCTTCTGAAGCTTCACGTTTGGTTGGATATAACAAACGTCGAACCATAACTGCTCGTGAGATCCAAACTGCTGTTAAACTTCTTCTACCAGGTGAACTTGCAAAGCACGCCATCAGTGAGGGAACAAAAGCTACCGCCAAGTACAACAGCGAAAAGGAGTAATTGAATTTTGATCCAAGATCAAAAAGTGTATTTATGTTTTATTTGTGTTTCGTGTTTCGATATTTATGAGTTCTGTCTCAAGTCATTAATTTATTCTGAATTATTTTTAAAAAAGGCCCTTTTCAGGGCCGCCAAATTTTTTAACGTGGGTCTGACCTTATATCATTTGAACATGTGGTTTTATGCCTTTTTTGTTTACCGGTTGAACGGAAGGCGGTTCGGTTGAAAAACTTCAACCCAAAAGAGCGAGCACCAAGAATGTTTTTTATCAGGAATGTCTTGAAACTATTTTGTGATCAAATACAAAATCTTTGCCCAGGCCATTTTTGAAAAAATCCATTTTTCATTTCAAAAAATCGAATTTTCCAGTTATGAAAAAAAGTCGAGAGAGCAAAATTGTTCCTCGGAAAAATTGCTACAAAAGTACCCCCCAACTATTTTTTAATCTCACTTCATTTTTGTGAAAAGTTGATTGTCCGATTTTAAGATGTAAAAATTGGTTATTCTCAGTTTTCTACGAGAGAAAAAATTAAAATAAATAAAGTTTGATTTTACTAACACTAGGATAGTTTTTTATTCTTAAAAAATCTTATTTTTTATATCTGTGTATGATTTTTAAAGGTTTTCAACGAAATGTATAATAATTTCTGATTTTATAAAAATCTCTAATCATACAATTAAGCATTGACTTTACTGATCAGTTAATAATTGTATGATTGGATATTTTTTAAATCAGACAGTTATACATTTCGCGAAAAAACTTTTTGAATCATATAGACAGAAATAATAAGATTTCTTAAGAAGAAAAAACTATACTTAGGTTATTTAAATCAAACTTTATCTATTTTAATTTTTTTTTCTAATATAAAACTGTGAAAAACTCATTTTCACCACTTAAAATAGATGAATGAAGTTTAAAAAAAAACGACGTGAGATTAAAATACAGTAAAGTGGTATTTTCGTAGTAAATTTTCCAAGGATAAATTTTACTCCCTTAACTTTTTTTCATATTTCCCTTCATTTCCGAGAAAAACTGGAAATTTCAATTTTCTGAAATTAAAACTGAATTTTTTCAAAAACGGGCTGGGCAAAGATTTTTCTTTTTTATCGTAAAATAGTTGTGAGACATTTCAGAGACAAAATCAAGAAAAATATTTTTCGTGAAATTCCTTTTCAATTCATTTATCCACTTCGAACATTTGGTCTTATGTCTTTTTTGTTTACAGGTTGAACGGAGGACGGTTCGGTTGAAAGACCTTAACTCAAAAATGCGGAAACCAAGAATGTGTTTTTTTCAAATGGAATATCTTAAAAATATTTTTCGATAAAATACAAAATCTTGGCCCAAGCCATTTTTGAAAGAATCCATTTTTTATTTAAGAAAATCGAATTTTCTACTTATGAAATGTCAAGAAAGCAAAATTGTTCCTTGGAAAAATTGCTACAAAAATACCCCTTAACTATCTTTTAATTTCACTCCATCTTTTTGAAAAGTTGATTCTTAGATTTTAATAGGTAAAAATTGATTATCCACATTATTCTACAAGAGAAAAAATTAAAATAAGTAAAGTTTGATTTAACTAACACTAGGATAGTTTTTTATTCTTAAAAAATCTTATTTCTTATATCTGCGTGACTGAAAAAGGTTTTCAGCGACATGTATAATAATTTCTGATTTTATAAAAATCTCCAATTATACAATTAAGCATTAACTTTACTGATCAGTTAATAATTGTATGATTGGAGATTTTTTAAATCAGACATAATTATACATTTCGCTAAAAAACTTTTTTAATCATATAGACAGAAATAATCAATGAGATTTTTTTAAGTAGAAAAAACTATACTCAGGTTATTTAAATAAAACTTTATCTGTTTTAATTTTTTTTCTTATATAAAACTGTGAAAAACTCATTTTTACCACTCAAAATCGAAAAATCAAGTTTAAAAAAAATCGAAGTGAAATTAAAATAAAGTAAAGTGGCATTTTTTAGCAATTTTTCCAAGGAAGAATTTTACTCTCTTGAATTTTTTTTCATATTTCTCTTCTTTCAAAAATAACTGAAAGTTTCAATTTTTTTAAATTAAAGCTGAATTTTTTTTTAAAACGGCCCGAGCAAAGATTTTTGGTTTTTATCGGGAATTAGTTGTAAGACATCCCAGATACAAAATCAAGAAAAATGTTCTTAGTGAAATTGCTTTTAAATTTATTTATCTATTTCGAACACTTGGTTTTATGTCTTTTTTGTTTACAGATTGAACGGAAGATTTTCTTATTTCTTTGCACTTGAAAATGCAAATTTTCATCTGAATAAAGAAATTCCTTTTTACTTTAATTATCAATTTTGAACATTTGGTTTTATGTCATTTTTGTTTACTTGTCGCATGGAAGGTTTTCTTAGTGCTTTGCAGTTGAAACTAAAAAGTTTTAACTGTAAAGAGAAATTCTTTTTTAATTCAATTGTCAATTTTTTTGAATAGATTGATATTTTTGTAAGAATAAAAAAATAATAATTTTGCTTATGATTTGTAGTTTAAGTTTAGAAGTTGAGAGGAAAAATTAATAAACCTATTGATTTTAGGTGTATATTCTCAGGCATTGCGATTAATTAGAATTGGCTTTTAGTCAAACTCATAAACATCATAAACAGAATTTCTCCACCTAACCTTGAGCAATATTGGCAAAATTTTCGGGCTTTTCTATCAGGACTGGCTGAAAATGCTAAAATTACTGGAATCGTTTGGGCCCAGTTAATATCTTTTGTTCGATTTTTGGATTTGAAAATTTAAAAAAATGTCATATTGGTTCAAAAATGATGAAAATTTTTTTCTATTCACAGTTCTTGTTAGTAAACTGTAATAAAGAAATAGAAATTTAAAAGAAAATTTTTGGTTCAATTTAGATTTTTTTTTAATATGCAAAAAACATGTCAGGTTCGATATACTTAACATTTTCCAAAAAAGTGTGCATTCAGGGCAATTTTTTCAGATACCAACCCACAATTTTTTTTCGTGTTTTTATTATGAATAAAATTAAAATCTTTCATTTTAAATAAAAATGCATTCAATTTTTATAAACAAAATAGGTAATAATGGTAACAAAACCTTTCACAAATTATTGAGTGTTAAGTTATACTTTCAAAAAAGACAAGAATACGTATGCATTACAACAAAAATAAAAATAAAAAAAGACGAAAGAAAGAAAGGAGAGGGATTTGGAGGTTGCCTTCTTTTTCTTTCCTCTTTTTTTATTTTTTTAAATTTGAATAAAGACATTTGAGTGTTTTGTCCAAATTTAATCGTTGGATTATTAGTTTTTTTCCAGGTATTTCGTTATTAAATTTAAATGTTGAACGTTAAAGGGGAACTTAAATTCTGATTTATTTTGACTTTAACTTCTTAAATTTTAACAACAAAAATGTTCTAACAAAAGAATTTGGCAGAATATCTTAAGTTTTTCTTAACTTAAGCTATTCATTTATTCATATTTAAAAATTTTTAAATATAAATGAAAACTCGAATTCAAAACAAATTTAGGAATTTGTGAAATATATTAGCTCAACAATAACGAATCGTATGGATGTAAACACATCCGATGTAAATAAAGGATCCCCTTCCACAAGATAATAAAATTATTCTAATCATGAATGAAACAAAGAGAAGTTTCCACGTCAAAAATCTTGGTGGCCCTGAAAAGGACCGAAACGTAAAATAAAATTTGAAGCTACTTGGTAGAAAAGGAAAGAAAAAATAATCAGAAAAACAAAAAATAATCAGAAAAAAAATAATCTGAAAAACAGAAAATAATCAGAAAAAAAAAATTTACTCGGACGAAGCAAACAAAAAACTTTATTTCTTCATATCTCTGTTAAATCTCATGATCGCCTTCGTGCCTTCTATGATCGCGTGTTTTTTCAGCAAACCAGAAAAAATATTTTTCACGGCCATTTCTATTTTTGGATGAACTAGAGTACTGCAGTTTTGATCTTTTGTAAGTCTAGAAGCTTCAGAAGCGATATGGTGAAAAATATGATTCATCAAATCATTCACATCATTCAAGGCCTCCCGGGTTATGGTAGTTTGGGGTTGAAGCATTTTGAGAATCTTTTTCAAATAATAACCGTACTTTTCTTCTTTCACCATCCGAATTGTTTTCTTTTCAGTGACTTTCTTCCTTTCCCTCCGCTTCTTCTTCTTCAGACCTTTCTCCTTTTCCACTGACTTCTTCTTTTTCAGACCTTTCTCATTTCTTTCCACTAGTTTTTTCTTTTCCCCCAATTTCTTCTTTCCCAGATCTTTCTTCTTTTTTTCCATTGTTTTTTTCTTTTCCTCCAGTTTTTTCTTTTTCTGTTCTTTCTTCATCTTTTCCACTGGTTTTTTCTTTTCCCCCGGTTTCTTCTTTTTCAAATCTTTCTCCTTCTTTTCCACTGGTTTCTTCTTTTCCATTTCTTTCTCCTTTTCTGCTCTAGGTGTAGTACGTCTCATTTTAGAGTTTCCAAAAATCTATGCGATCCTCGTCTCACAACAATTAGGCAGCGTCTGTTTACGGTGCAGAGAATTCCGCGCCGAAGTAAACAATGCGAAAGCTCGCGGGAGCCAATCAGAAAATTCCATCACTCCTGATTCGTTTTCAAGGTTGTGAAGGTTGTCAAGTATTGTGAGTGTAACCAAAGTAACTTCAAAATTTTTTTTTCGCATTTTTTTAAAAACCAACTTACGCTCACACAAAACGCGATATCGAGTTGAAAATTTCAGAAAATAAATAAAAAGCACTAAGGAACGCTTGTCTGGTCCTAAATGTTTATAATTATAAAAAAAAATTATTTAGGAAAAAAACTTTTTTTATAATTATACAAATTTAGGACCAGACAAACGTTCCTTAATGCTTTTTATTTAGTTTTCGAAATTTTCAACTCGATATCGCGTTTCCTGTGAACGTAAGTTGGCTTTAAAAAACTGTGGAAACAAAATTTTTGAGCTTATGCTCACATGGTACTTACCCGATTCCTACCTTACCGACATTTTTTTTTGACAACTCACTTCCACACGAATTAAGATATCGAGTTGAAAATCTGGGAAATTACATAAATGACACTAAAGAACGTTTGTCCAAAATTTTAGAAAAATGAATTAAAAACTAAAAAGTTCAAAAATTAAATTTTGTTTGTAGTTTCAGAAATTTAGGACCATACAAACGTTCCTTAGTGCCTTTTAATTATTTTCTCAAATTTTCAACTCCATATCTTAATTCGCACGGGCGTATGTTGTTATGAAAGAAATGTTGGTAAAGCAGGAATCGGATAAGTATAACATGGCCTTAACTTTTTCAAGATTAATTTTTCTGTCTTTTCTATTTTAATGTCTTATTCGCAAAATGTTATATATTATGAATTAACTTTTTTTATTAAAATTTTTTTTATAAATGAATCATTATTTATTATTAAGAAACGGTCTTTTAGCAATATTAAGTCAATTTCACAACGAACTCACAGGGTTCAGTTTCCCACCGAACTAATTTTTCTAGCGGTATATGGCAAATTGTGATAAATCACCAAAACAGATTGATTTTTTAACCGAAAAAGGTGAATTCTCAACAAAACATGTAATAGTTGATATTTCCACCAAAAAAATATTTTAATGTAAAATCAAAAATAGTTGCATTCAACAAGGAAAGACAAATTTTCAACAAAATAGTTGAATCCTCACCTAGAATAGATGAATTTTTGATCAAACAGTTGAATTTTCAGCCCGAAAGTATGAATCTTAAATAAATAAAAAAAACCATTTTTTACATAGTAAAAGCTTTAAACTAAGTTGTTGATATTTCGGCTAAAAACATGAATTAGTAATTAGTAATAATAGTTAATATTTTAATAAAAAAAGATTTCAATTTTAAATCGAAAGCAGTTGAATTCAACCAAAAAAGGCGATCTTTCAACAAAATATTTGAATCCACAACCAAAGCAGATTAATAATCCACCAAAACTAAGACGAATTTCCAACACACTAGTTGAATTTGCAACCAAAGAGATGAATCTTGAACCAACTAGTAGAATTTTGAATTAAAAAAGATAAGTTTTCAAACCGGATAGTTGACTTTTTAACTAAAAAAGAACAATTTTCAACCAAAAATGGAATAATTGCATTTTTGATTATAAAAATTAATTTTCAACCAAAAATGAAACGAATTTTCAACACAGTAGTTAAATTTCGAACTAAAGAGATGAATTTTGAACCAAAAAATGAATCTTTAACAATGTACATGGTTCAATATTTAACTAAGTAATTGAGTTTTTGACAAAAAAGGATAATTTAAAATAATGACAAAAAAGTTGCACTTTCAACAAAATAATTAAATTTTCAACTAAATAGTAGAATTTTTAACCATACGAGATGAATTTTGAATAAAAAATATAATAGTAGACATTTCAACCGAAAGAAATGAACTTTCAATCAAAAATAGTCGGATTTTTTCTATGGGGCTCTATGAATTCAGTTCGCACTTAATCGAAGAAACGAAGAAAAGGGGAAAAAAGGGAAAGTTTCTTGAAAGCAGGGAAAAAAGACTTGAAAATTCTTTCGGAAAATTCGCAAACTCTGTTAAAGTTTATCATCAGAAAACGTATTAAACGTTATCTAAACTACTAACGTTACTTCCACTGACTTCCCCCCCTCCCCCCGTTACAAATCGTAGTTTTTAGCGAGACCCTTTCCCCCCTCAAATTGGTAACGTAGTTTACGGACGGCCCCTAAGTTCCCTCTGTCTAATTATTTTTAAAAAATATATAATAATTGAAACCAGTTTTGGCTGTCAATAGTATCTTGTGCTACAAGTAAGAAATGCAGGCAGTTCCACATGAATGTGAAGGCTGGTGTACGAGCCAGAAGCGAATCGAAGGAGAGTTGTAGGCAAGTCGGAGGCGAGCTGTAAACGAGCCGAAAACGACCCGAAGATCAGCCGATGGCAAGTACTGTAAACTACGCAAGAGTAACAACTGCTTACTTTTAGAACATGTTGCACACGATATTTTTTGTAACAAATACAATAAATTTTCCATTTCAGAAACAATAAAAACAAAATTTCCGGAAATTTTAGAAATTAATGGTAAAATTACCAAAAATTACCGAAAATTTTCGGAAATGTTGGAAAATTAGAAATTACGAGAAATTGAAATTCAAGCTATTCAAAGCTTTTTGGAAGAAATCCAAAAATTTACAAAATTTTCTGAAATTTATGGAAAATTTATGAATTACTGAAAATTTCAGGTTTCCAACAATTTCCAAAAATTTCAAAAATTTTCGATTTATGATGATTTATCGATAATTTGAAGTAATTTATCAGTAATTTCTGGTAATGTATCAGTAATTTATGGTAATTCATCACT
This sequence comes from Melikaiella ostensackeni, assembly GCA_032362435.1. Taxonomy (NCBI): domain Eukaryota; kingdom Metazoa; phylum Arthropoda; class Insecta; order Hymenoptera; family Cynipidae; genus Melikaiella; species Melikaiella ostensackeni. Next base: position 27,370,656 of record JAUMHM010000078.1, read on the forward strand.
TCGAGTTGGTACAATCACTATTCACTACTCACAATCAGTCTTTTACAAAAAATTACTTTTCACACTATTATACACATTATATCATTATTTCTTTTATTTCTTTTCTATTACGTAATACTTCATATTACATACGTCCAATAAATATAAAGTCGAGGAGTTAACAATTCTTGAAATCTGGTGCACACCTTTCATGAAATCTCGTGGAATCCCTGAAAATATTTGCAATCCTTTGAAATCCTGTGAATTCTTTTGAAAATTTTGTAAATCCCTTGAAATGTTTTAAATCATGTGAGAATTCCTTGAAATCTTTTTCAATCCTTGTAATCGCTTGAAATCTTCAAAATCCCATAAAAATCACTTATGATCCTGTAAAATCCGTGGAAATCCCTTAAAAGGACTAAAAATCGGTTAAAATCCTTGACATCCCGTGAAATATTTCGAAATATTACGAAATCCCTTGAAATCTTTGAAATCCCTTTGAAATTAATTGCAATCTTTAAACTTCGTGGATATTTTTTTGAATCTCTTGAAATATCTTAAAATATTTTAAAATCCATAAAATTATTTTTAAAGCTATTGAAATTGTCGTTTAATTGTTTGAAATATAAAAATATTCATTTCACATCATTTCCTTAGCGATCTGTTGTATTTTTTTCATTATAATGTTAAGGAATGTAAAATTAGGTTCAATGGAATTAGGCAGTTTTAGTTTTCCGTAGTTCAATTTAAATTAATAAATAGAATATTTTTATCCAATTTTCTCGGAAAAAAATAATTTTCCATCTTATATATACACTTAACTCTCGATTTAAAGGTTCTCGATAGATCGGCTTCCTAGAATTGCCGCCGACTGCATTCGGTGATAAGGAGATCCAAGGATTCAAGAGATAGGCGCTGTGAGCTCAGAAGAGTTAAGCAGGTCCGTAGCCGCAAGGCGGGCAGTTCGAACACTCGCGTGCATATGTCGCATTTATTTTCAAATACATATACGTGGAAAAATTCTCTTTCCATTAATTAGTCTTTATTATTAAAAAAGACCCATCCTTTATGATGACAAAAATCTACATTTGTATAAAATACAATTAATTAATATTATATATTCCTACTGGAAAAGGTTCATACACTCCTGACTGTTTACGATACAGAAATTCTTGGAAGGGCGTCACGGCCATCGCAGGCCATACCCAAGACTGGCTTTAAATCGAGGGTTGACAACATAATATATAAATATACGCACACAATAAACGTTTCTCTTTTTGAAAGATGAGGGTCCAAATGGTGACCGAAACGTTTCAAACTGAATTTGTCGCTTTTTTCATTTTTGACCTTCACTTCCATGACTTGCTTCGCTGTTTTATATATAATTAAAAAAAAATTGGTCAAACAACCACCGCAGGGTCCCCCTGGGAGCGACTGCCATCCATAAAAATGACACCGGCTCCCAGTAGAACCGCAGTAAATCACACCCATGGCCACGCCTCACAACCGTGAGATGGGCGGTGTGTGTGTGTGTGTGTGTTTAATATTCTCTAAGAAAAATAAACTTTTAATTAGGACTTTAATCTAGCATGTGAAAAGGAGTTCCATTATGAGTTATCGAAACTGAAAATGTAATTTACGAACAAACTGTTCTAAAATTCTACCACAGACATCAGATATTTTAACCTGACATAATATTCTCTGTTATATAAACGATTTTTTACCTTAATTATACCTTAATGTCTATAGTTTTGAAAGTAACATGAGGGTCGTGGACATTGGGAATACAAAACAAGATAATAAACCATTAGAAATTCGTTGCTGAAAATAGTTGATAGTTTTGATATTGTCTGGTTACTTTTAGTAATTCCCGAAATTTCGGACATTTTTTCTTCATTTCTATCAAAATCACGAGCTACGCATCCCTATTCATTGTTACTTATTTAAGACACCAAAGATTTAATTTAATAAAGTGAATCAACAACCTTTTTAATTTATGACGTCATAAAGGATGCAAGCTCTCGTTTCATAATTACTTCGAAAATTATGCTAATCTTCGATAACAGTTTGTATGTTATAGGATGCGCATATATAATTAGCTTTTTCACGGACATGGCGATAATGATGTGGATAATTGCACACTGCCCTTTGGATATACCGTACATTCTACCGTCCTGAGAAGATTTAATATATATAGCACAGTCTGTAAGCTAATAAAAATTACAGTGTATTCAAAGTGAATTCTTTCAATTACTAATAAGATAATGATACTTTGTTTACTCCAGACAGCAAAACCACGGTTATGTGAAATAAAGAAACACCGTTTTAAATATCTTACCTCGAATTTCAATTTATAAAGCTCAATTAGGTTATTCCTGATATCATAAAATGCCCTTTTTAACAACAATATACCAAAAAATATATAATGCTTACGTAAGTCGTATATATGAGAGAGGCTTCATAAATATTCATTTCCAATATCAAAAAAGTTCAGTTATATTCGCATTAAAATAAAATTGAGTTTTTATTAAAAGGAATATTTAATTATAACGCAGAATATCGGTTAATATATGTATTCCTATGAAAAATAGTTGCATATTCTTTTTTTTCCAACGTTTGGTTTTGCGCTCTCATCAGAATATATTGCACCTAGTAAACAATTGAAATTTTATGAATTTTATGATTTTCAAGTATTCAGAATTGTACAGTTTAAAATGGAACTTGAAATTAAATCAATATTTCAATTTTTTCACTTTGCAGCTTTTTGCACGAAGAACTATTTCAAAGAACTCTTATGAAAAGTTTCAATTCTTTTTCTTTGAGGAAACATTTTTTTTCACAAATCGTCAGCACTTGATTGCTAAAAAGGTTTTTTTTTCTTAAAGATCGACATGAAATCTTTTTTCTTATGAAAATTTTTTGTGTACTAAAAAAGGAACAATCAAAAAGTTCACAAATCAAAATTATATTTCGAGACTACCCACTTTTCCGGCTCATTAGAGACAAATAGATGATAAATGTACAAACAAAAAGAAAAAAGAGGAAGAAAGAGAAAGAATCGACCAAAAACAACCTCACACTTCTTCTTTTTTCGTCCATTTTCTACTACTGGGGACCAACATGT